>CAMRHE010000789.1:0-473880 GCA_947044405.1 Leptodactylus fallax | reverse complement strand
CCCATCCACAGAGCCGGGCACATTGCCATAATAACTGAGCCAGACATAGCACCCCATCCACAGAGCCGGGCACTCTGCCTTTATAACTGAGCCAGACATAGCACCCCATCCACAGAGCCGGGCACACTGCCATAATAACTGAGCCAGACATAGCACCCCATCCACAGAGCCGGGCACACTGCCATAATAACTGAGCCAGACATAGCACCCCATCCACAGAGCCGAGCACACTGCCTTAATAACTGAAACAGACATAGCACCCCATAAACAGAGCCGGGCACAGTGTCCTTATAACTGAAACAGACATAGCACCCCATAAACAGAGCCAGGCACACTGTCCTTATAACTGAAACAGACATAGCACCCCATAAACAAGCCGGAACTCTGGCGCCGCGGGCACACTGCCCTTAAAACTGAACCAGGCATAGTGCTCCTGTAACAAAGCTGAGCATACTGCCCTTACAGAAGCAGTCGCTAGGACTATAGACCAAACCACTGACTTGTGACTCAATCACAGATGAAAGTCAGAGAACATCTGAGGTTTTCCACCAGCCCAGAAACTGCACAGTGTAAATGGGACCTGTTTAGATGCCATTCACTATGCTGTGCCAGTAAATTGCCACAAGTTAGCCACTGGCAAATTTGTAGATAGCCCAGGGGGATTTCACTGGGATTTGATATGTTGTCCATTAATGTCCTTTCTCACCAAATCCATGACGTGTTTTTTTTTTAGCAGACAGAATAACGCGGGGTGCAGGCATTAACCGTGCGTTATTTTTTAACATTAATGTCTATGGCTAACTGAAAGTAACGGACGGTCGTCCGTTATACTGTTGGGTTTTTCTGCGTATGCTCAGAAAGAAGAACAAAAAAATAAGCAAAAACGGAGAGTCTAAAAAACGGACACATTTACATCAGTTACGGTCTGTTATGATAGGTGTCCATTTTTTTTTTACAGACCCTATCAGAACAGACATACAGACAGTAGTGGTGCCAAACTTTTCTATGACTGTACAACAGTAGTGTGAACGCGCCCCTAAGGGAGCAGTAAACATGAAGTATTATTTAGGATAAGTAAAAGTCAGAAATGTCTGTACCTATTGAAGCACTGAAATGATTCTTCTGCCACTATTATGAGGACTGTGGTCTGAAGAGTCTGAAGCCCCTGTAAAGTACAGTTATATAGGGGGCAGACCTCATCTGTTGGCCAATCAGAAACTGCAGATGTCAGTGTCAGAATCAAAGTCAGAGTCAAAATCAAAGTCAGAGTCAGAATCAAAGTCAGAGTCTGAATCAAAGTCAGAGTCAGAATCAAAGTCAGAATCAAAGTCAGAGTCAAAGTCAGAATCAAAGTCAGAGTCAGAATCAAAGTCAGAGTCAGAATCAAAGTCAGAATCAAAGTCAGAGTCAGAATCAAAGTCAGAATCAAAGTCAGAGTCAGAATCAAAGTCAGAATCAAAGTCAGAATCAGAGTCAGAATCAAAGTCAGAATCAAAGTCAGAGTCAGAATCAAAGTCGTTATCAGAATCAAAGTCAAAGTCATTGTCAGAATCAAAGTCAAAGTCGTTGTCAGAATCAAAGTCAGGTGTCACTGTTGTAAACTGCTATTAATCTGATGTTTGACACTGATATCTGAGGATGTCCTAATATGGACACTGTACCCCTGGCTGACATTAGCAGTGACGTTCCGTTGTGTGAGGTGACAGCTGTAGCCAACCATGGGGCTTAGTGAAGACCTCTTCACAAACAGATTTTTTTAAATGTCATGATGCATACAACCATAGAATTCAAAAGGGTGGATTTAGTTTTTTTTCATGATTGTATTGTTACATCATAGCAAAATAATTCTATCTGTTTCTGTCATCTAATACTGTGTATAGCATTTATACCAACAAAATTGATAAAAAGTACATAAGTGTTACAAGATATAATAATTGTGCGATTCCAGATGATAAGGAGGTGGAAAAATCGGACCACTCACCAGTCAGTGTGAACCAGACAACAGAATACAAAGACTCCACATGAATGCCTCTGCTTGCATTCCTTGCCATCCTGAGAATATTAATGTGCATGCTAAAGGCATAACCTATCGGTGATATAATCAAACCCTCACTAGGTGACCTAAGAGCAGTGTAATAGCTACTATTCAGGATGCCATAGGCGGTGTGTCAGCTACGTGTGTAGAATGTTGTGCACTACGCTAAAAGAATACCGAAGTGGATGATGCAGATTTCCATTTCAACCTACATTGCAACGTATATACGCAACATTATACAACATGTGGATTGCACATCCTTTGTTGGTCATCATTGAGCCTTGTCTGTTGTACATGTCCTTTAAGCCTCAAAGAATAACTAAACATTTATTTATTTTACTTTAGGGGGAGCATCTGCATGGAGTTTGTATATTCTTCCCGTGATTGCATGGGTCTCCTCTGGGTACTCCGATTTCCTCCCACATGCCAAAAATATATAGATAGGTAACTTGGCTTCCCATAAAACAACTGACCGACTTGTTGGTGTTGGGCAGTTGCTAACTGTGTACTCCACAATGCTCAATGTGCTTTGAGTCCCTTATGTGAGAAAAATGCAATGCAAATGTTTGTCATTGTCATTTATTTTCATAAATGCATAGTGCAGGTGAAGGGAACAAACTTTGTTACATACTTTAATAAAATGTCCTTTTCACTTATTTGCCTCTTGTCACTAATCAAACATGAACAATAGAAGTCTATGGGGGGGGTGGAGAGCTCCTCAAAGCAGAGAGACATCTGCACTATAGAGAGACAGTTTTGTTTCACAACACTGCTGGTTATTACTATCCAGTCTTCCCTTGACAAAAATTACCCATTTTGTTGATGGCCTCATACCTCTTCTCCTCCTCCCTCACCCTTCTCCATAGACTGTCATTGTAAACTGACACTGTGTTAGAATTGCTCGTAATTCCCAATAGCAGCTGCTAAAGAAAGGGAAGACAGAGACAGTGAGCCCTAAAACTAGGCCCACCCTGTGTCCCTACCTATTTGCCACAACTGTCCTAATGACAGAGACAACTGGATGACAGACCCTACTCTGGATAAGTGCTACACAGAACAGAACAAGACATCAGAACACAGAAGAGGAGTCAGCAAGCCAAGGGTCAAAACCAGAGAGACAAAGCAATACCAAATCACAATCCAAAAGAGTGTTCAAAAAGCAGAGGTCAGTAAATACTATACAGGAGCAAGGACAAACACTTAGCAAGGTCAGAGACACAATAGCCAGCAACCATGTGTGGGCTGATGGCCAATTAAAGGAAGTCCAGAACCCGCCCCAGACTTGATTGGCAGATAAGCTGTCAATCACAAATACGCAAAAGTTAACCCTAACAGTGCTGACACAGAAGACAAGAGTCCGGGAGCAGGTAATCATGAACAGGACACGCCTCCTGCGATGTACAATGCGACCAGAGGATGGTGCAGGAGTTCGAACTGGTGAGGACGTAACACACTGCTTGTGTACGAAGTATGAACCAAAATCATTCAGATAAGCAGTAAAGACAGGAGTAATACTTAAAGGGGTTGTCCACTTTCAAACCAATATTGAGAGACAAATGTTACTGTTTGCATAATGAAAGTTCTTTCTGTATCAATTCCTCATGGTTTTTTAGATCTCTGCTTGCTGTCATTCATTCCGCTTACTTCCAGAGGATAAAAATCAGTCCTTGGTCATGTGATATACAGCCATGGTCATGTGATAGACACACAGGTGCACAGCTCGTTACCAGACAGATATCTGATTACTGTGCTGTTTCTATAACGAGCGACACCTGTGTGTGCATCACATGACTTTTTATTATAAAAACAATAACATTTGTCTCTCAATAGTGGTCTGAAAGTGGACAACCCCTTTAAGACACAACACTTTTCTTTAGTGAGTTATATTACTAAGTTTGTTCCTTTCACTTGCACTATCGATTTATGAAAAAATAAATTCAAGTTTACTGAAGTTTTAAGTGTGGCTGTGGGTCTAGCGTCCTAGCAACCACCTTAGCAACCAAATCACTGTGTTGATATACAGTATGAAAACATGATATGCAAAATGGTTTGATACATGGTAATAGTAGTGACAACAGACATCCTGATGATGCTGATGTTACTCAGGGAGTCTATTTAGATCAAAGGAGTGCCCAGAATATTAGTATGTGAATATGGATCGAAGTCAGCGGTAAGTACATGAACCATAATTACTGATATATTTAAATAGATCTGCTAGTCTAGTTTACCCAGGGTTGAAAGAAGTATAATTACCAAATATAATGTAACTTTTCTCATATAATCTCACTGGCCCTTCTAGATTAAGAGGCTTTATATTACACGTTAACCATGAATCAGTTGGGATCAAACAACGTATCTATTTACATGGTAATAGTTACCCACAAAATGCAGTACATAGTTTTTCAAATTAGGAAAAGAAAATAGGGGAGGGGTATATTCATCAAGATGTCTCCTGCGCTAGCACAGGGAGCGCTTAATACATAATGAGGCCGCACCTATCATGTTTCCTCCTGGGGCCCTTGTGCCCAGGTGCACATCTACGTCAGCCCTGGAGCTGCCATAGATTCTTCCACCATGATAATGAGATAATGTCACAGGCAGTGGCTCCGCTTCCCCCCCCCCCCCCGCTTTTAAAAAAGTGGTGAGGCCTGCACAAACACACCATTTGCAACTATTTTAGTCACAAATAACATTTTGTGGCATCATGGATTAGATGAATCATCCCCAAAGCTTTTGATTTTTGATTTTAAAAATGCAACCATCACCTAAAGAGTTAAAACGCACTACTAATCTGCTGCTCCTGTTGTGATGCTGCCAGGGTCTCCTGTTGGGATCTGCTTTCTTGGTCCTCCAAACATACAGGAAATCCTTCTCATTGGAAGAGGCAGCTCACCTGGACAGTGTTGTGAGTATTACCTCTCTTTTTTATGAGATTCTGAGCCTTTTTCAATATCAAATATTTCCGGACAATCCCTTTAATAATACTGTATCTCTGCACAAAAAAGTAAAGCAAAAGATACAAAAAAAAAAAACAGAGCTGCATTGTTTCTGGTCCCTCCTAAACTAGACGTTATTTATACATGGCTGCTGAATTCAATGATGACTCTTCATTCAAGATTTTTGGCATAAAAAAATGTTAGAACTCTGGAGCCCCTTATAAGACTATTAGGGTGGGTTCACTCTTGCGCCGGAGTCCATCCGCCGTGAATCCGACTGAAATTCTGGGAAAACTGTAGGGGGACTGGATAGGGAAAGGTTTGCGACGCATTGCTTAAAAATCCATTAATTTGAATGGGTTTTTAAAGCAATGCGCGGGTGTGCGCTTACGCCCTCTGCGCCGCGAAGCCGTTTCTTTTCGCTGGAAACAAAGTCCTGCATGTCTGCATGGCAAATGAATGGGTTTTTAAGCAATGCATTGCAAACCTTTACCTATCCAGTCCCTATACATTTTTCCAAGATTTTCAGTCGGATTCGCAGCGGACGGAGTGCCACTGCAAGTGTGAACCCACCCTTAAGGGTAGAAAAGTTTTGAAGAGCCTGTACTGGAAAATGAACATAGATTTGGGTATTGGGGAAATCAATACACCTAGCTCCCTATGGCATTACTATACAAGGTGTAAGGTTTAGTATACTGTACTGTATGTGTTGTAGTATTCAACAAGATAACTATTGAAACCAACTGTTATCCTACTGAGAATAATAGGATTAGAGTTAACATGATTTTCTTAGTCATATATTGACATTTTGCTTCTCAGCTTTTTGGCTGCGGTGTATTGCAGAAAGCTTTGAAGGTCTTTTTTTATGAGAATCTAAATATAAGCATTGAGAACCTGCAAGAAGAACCTTAATGATTTTATGAGCAAACTCCACACACCAGGCGCTACTATCCCTACCTTCAAAGCCTTATCTTTCCCTTTAGTTTTGATATATTCAGTCGTTCTGTAGCCAGAGGCAACAAGTGAAAGGCATACTTAAAAAGCAAATATTGACATTTTGAAATATTATGAAATTGACTTCCAGTTTAATTCTGCAAAACTACGGTCCAAATGAAAAGCTTCATTTCTAACATTTACTTTGAATTCCTTTACTTTTCTGTTTCCAAGTTATAGCCTAAGACATAAGGTATAAGACATCTAGGCAGATACTCTGTCCAGACAAAACTGAACTGAATGGCGAGCTGTTACTCTGCACAAAACTAGTAATAGATTGGCTGCAGGGTGCCAAAGTATTCTGCTTGAAGTCAACCTGACAGAATGAAAACAGAGTTTTATCTGAGGGCATCATGTTATATGGCATAACTGGCAACTTATTGGTCTAAATCCCTGCTTATTCTGGATTTAGGAGTCCAGTAGGTGGTCCTGCTCAGTTATTAACAGCTGCCTTTACGCATGCCATACGCAGATTAGGACCACCTACCAGTCTACACTCAGAATGAAGAGATATTAAGATTGATAAATTATAAATTATACTGAATATTTTGCTGTAAAGCTATCACTACTCAGCTCCTCCTGCTCTGTAACATGCTGCGTGCAGATCAGACTGTGCGTATAACTTGACATGTTCTCTTTATACCATCTCCATTATACAGAGGTCCCACAGTATTCCTGAAGCGAGACCCCACAGTTAGGGTTTATTAACACATCCTCATGTGCTATCCGTCTTGATCACGGTCAGCACAGAAATGTTTGCATAATGTCTATGCGTTTTTCACTGACCTTTTTTCAAAGATTTTCTGTTTTTCAATGTATTTTGTCTATGGAAAACAGACAACATCCAGATAGCATCTTTGTGCTGTTTGTGATTTTCACAGACACATAGGGGGAAATTTATCATTTCCTCTACACCAGAAAACTGAGTAGAGGGATGATATTGAGGCACAAGGACCTTGCACCAAACGCGTGTCACAAGCCTAAATCTGTGAATGTGGGCGCTGGGGGGACTGAGGCTGGCTGATTTACTGAAACTCACAACAATTTCCTGGAAATCGACGCCAGTTCTGGCACTGGGGCTGCAGCCTCTTCATAAATTTCTCAGTCCCTGCGCCAGTCATGCCGTTTATTAAGACGGGCATATGATATGCCAGTCCTAATAAATTTGCCCCATAGACATTTGGTCTGCAAGATGGACCAAAATTCAGCATGTCTCCAAGTGTCTGCATTGTCTGTTTAAAATCAATGGCATCATGTGCGATCCATGGTCAATACGGCCAGCACACATCCATTAAAAGGAAACGTGTGAATAAGCCCTAAGGATGTAATCCCCTTATAAAGAGTGTTATAAAAGTTACGACTTTTGAAAGGCAGGGAGGAAAACAAAAAAGAAAATTTGACAATTTGCCATGGTGGGAAGGAGGTTAATGCATACTTCTTCTGTTCTCCAAGGTATATTGCCAGGGGTGATAAGCGGAGAACACATTTCAAGCATGTTGAAAATGTACAACTTACAACTTGCATGACAAATATCTCTTCAAAGCTTGCCTGGCTGTCCGTAATGACCAATTAAAAGATCATCAGGATCCGTCCGAAGCTCGAGCGTGCTGTATTTTTCTGTTTTTAAACTGATACTGATAATTGCCCATAAGGAACATTAGCCCAGAAGGATGTCTGGTTTACATGCCGTTGGTTTCACTCTATATAATACCCAATACAGCCAAAGGCACTTGACTGGAAAATGTATTAAGAATATGAATCAACAGTGTATACTATGTGCATTAAGTGTAGAGAATTGTGGGATGAAGTGTTCATCACCCTCTACGCGAACATATTTTTTATATTACTGTACATAGTTGGTAACAGGAATATTATCATTCAGATAGGGAGACCAGCTGTGCAGTGTGGGACCCAGCTGTTGGATTCTAGAGTAAATGGGCATCTGGAGCCTGGTGCGATGTTGTTAGATTCCAGCTGGGTATTTGAGATCCTGTCTTGCATTCACAGTTGGAATGAATGGGTGCATAATATTCTGCTGAAGTGGCCCTTCTGGAATTTTTTTTCGTCTTCTTTTGCAGAGAGCACCAATGAAGCATTTCTGATTAGATTAGCGCTCCTCTGTTTGTATCATTCTGTGTTAGGCAGAACACAAAACTTCACTTATTGTTTGTCTGTGTTCCATTACTGGATTAGAAAAAAAATACCGCATTCAACAAGAAATATTTTACCAAATAAGTTTTGAATAAATATGTGCCTTAATATATTAAATATGAAAAAATATGTTCCTCTATTCTGGTTAGCAAAGTGTCATTTCCAAGGTTCCATGGAGTCTGAAGCCACCACTTGGCATATCTCTAACAAGCTAGAAGTAGAAGTAGCAGCACTCTTGCCTTATTCACATGCATGGTGCTGCAGTAGAGTCCTGCGCAGTGCATGTGAGTGAAACGGCTGTTGAATTGGTGGTAATGTTAGGCTCGCCATGGGTTCTGTATAAAGTATGTGGATAGGGGAGAAGCAGACAATGGGTAAAGAGAGAAAGCACACCAGTCTGGCTTACTTCATCAGTTTTGGACAAACCTCACATGGTTTTTAGAGGTATACCTTAATTTATCAGTCACTTAGAAGGAGGCAAGCATAAGTTCATAAGACCATATCCAGGCATGATGGGTTTGTAGCATATTTGCAGTGCAAATCCAGGACCACAGTAGTAGAAATGTACAGTACAATATGCGGTATGTGACTAGGTTTTTCAAAAACCCAACCACGCGTTGCAGAAAAATCCTACAGATTTTCAAAGCCACAGCATGATCACTACGTTGTGAAAAGGCCACAGATTTCACACTATCAGTGTATGAGGGGAAATAGACAATAAATCCATAGCACAATCTGTGACAAAGTGCAAAGAATGATATCATGTATTTGGGTATATTCTTGCAAGGAGAAGGGGAGAGGGAAGGCACATTGCATAGTTGATACTGGGGTCTGTGGGACTCTGTTATTCCATTGCTTATAATATAAACATTATACAGTATTAAAGACCTTATGTCCCTTTGGTGAAGTGTAGGGTGGTAATACCATGGAACATCATAAAATAGGCCATGGATATTTTGTCCTGACACCAGGCTAATGTCTATGAGACCTTGGCCTTTCCAATTCTATATCTGCTCACCTCCTCCTATATCAAAATAATTTCCACATGTAAGAGGTATCTGATGTCTATGGACTTTATTCAGTTTATAAATTTAGTATTAAATTCTTTAGCATTCTCTTTTTTTAGGATATACACAATGTTGGGGGGTAAATATAGCCACAACTCCAGCCCATATGATCAGTGTATCATAAGTTACTGTAGTTACATACATGAAAGAAAACTTTGTTTTAAAAAAAAAGTACATTTATATGTATATTGTTTTTTATACAGTAAAAACTAAGAATTTATTGCATAGATTAGTAGTATTGTCAGAGGCCAGGATGGCTGCTGTCCAATCAAAGAAGAAACACCGCCAATGACATAAGGGTCTTGCTCTATAAATTCAGCGGAAATTCCTTTCATCTTTCATCAAAATTCTGACTATTGACTTGTCAGGGAGAAGCTGACAGAAGACTTCCTTTTAACACCTTTATTAATGTTAACATGTATTAAAAGAATATATCAAGTTCCGACTGCTGAGACCCTCACCAGTCACCAGAACAGGGGTCAGTTCTACCCCTATTTGAAGCAGCAGTTGCACAGATATTCTGCTGCTCCATTTTTCTCTATGGAACTGCTGAAGAAGTCCAAAATTTTATAAAGTTGAAACAAGTAGTAATGTCCCTATGTGACCAATGCTGTATTCAGATGGGGCTACAAAGGGTCAGATACTATCCTGCGAATATCAGATATAGACTTGGCACATCCCCTTTCAGGAGAATCTGTTGAAGATGCAAATCCCACACTCTGCCCTTGCAAAAAGCTATGTATATAGTGTTACACCGGAACACTGCAAAAGTGTTGGGATGTATTTACCTGTGTATATACAGTGGGGAAAAAAAGTATTTAGTCAGCCACCAATTGTGCAAGTTCTCCTTCTTAAAAAGATGAGAGAGGCCTGTAATTTACATCATAGGTAGACCTCAACTATGAGAGACAAAATGAGAAAACAAATCCAGAAAATCACATTGTCTGATTTTTTAAGAATTTATTTGCAAATTATGGTGAAAAATAAGTATTTGGTCAATAACAAAAGTTAATTTCAATACTTTGTTATATATCCTTTGTTGGCAATGACAGAGGTCAAACATTTTCTGTAAGTCTTCACAAGGTTGGCACACACTGTTGCTGGTATGTTGGCCCATTCCTCCATGCAGATCTCCTCTAGATCAGTGATGTTTTGGGGCTGTCGCTGGGCAACACGGACTTTCAACTCCCTCCAAAGGTTTTCTATGGGGTTGAGATCTGGAGACTGGCTAGGCCACTCCAGGACTTTGAAATGCTTCTTACAAAACCACTGCTTTGTTGCCCTGGCGGTGTGCTTGGGATCATTGTCATGCTGAAAGACCCAGCCACGTTTCATCTTCAATGCCCTTGCTGATGGAAGGAGGTTTGCACTCAAAATCTCAAGATACATGGCCCCATTCATTCTCTCATGTACACGGATCAG
Source organism: Leptodactylus fallax (assembly GCA_947044405.1). NCBI lineage: Eukaryota > Metazoa > Chordata > Amphibia > Anura > Leptodactylidae > Leptodactylus > Leptodactylus fallax. The sequence continues at coordinate 463,276 of CAMRHE010000789.1, read as the reverse complement.
TCATCCTGGTCCCTTTGCAAAGAAACAGCCCCAAAGCATGATGCTGCCACCCTCATGCTTCACAGTAGGTATGGTGTTCTTTGGATGCAACTCAGCATTCACTCTCCTCCAAATACGACGAGTTGTATTTCTACCAAACAGTTCTACTTTGGTTTCATCTGACCATATGACATTCTCCCAATACTCTTCTGGAACATCCAAATGCTCTCTAGCAAACTTCAGACGGGCCCGGATATGTACTGGCTTAAGCAGGGGGACACGTCTAGCACTGCAGGATCTGAGTCCCTGGCGGCGTAGTGTGTTACTGACGATAGCCTTTGTTACATTAGTCCCAGCTTTCTGCAGGTCATTCACTAGGTCCCCCCTTGTGGTTCTGGGATTTTTTTCTCTTTGTTCTTGTGATCATTTTGACCCTACGGGGTGAGATCTTGCTTGGAGCCCCTGATCGAGGGAGATTATCAGTGGTCTTGTATGTCTTCCATTTTCTAATTATTGCTCCCACAGTTGATTTCTTCACACCAAGCTGCCTACCTATTGCAGATTCAGTCTTCCCAGCCTGGTGCAGGTCTACAATTTTGTTTCTGGTGTCCTTCCAAAGCTCTTTGGTCTTCACCATAGTGGAGTTTGGAGTGTGACTGTTTGAGGTTGTGGACAGGTGTCTTTTATACTGATAATAATTTCAAACAGGTGCCATTACTACAGGTAATGAGTGGAGGACAGAAGAGCCTCTTAAAGAAGAAGTTACAGGTCTGTGAGAGCCAGAAATCTTGCTTGTTTGTAGGTGACCAAATACTTTTTTTTCCACCATAATTTGCAAATAAATTCTTTAAAAAATCAGACAATGTGATTTTCTAGATATGTTTTCTCATTTTGTCTCTCATAGTTGAGGTCTACCTATGATGTCAATTACAGGCCTCTCTCATCTTTTTAAATGGGAGAGCTTGCACAATTGATGGCTGACTAAATACTTTTTTTCCGCACTGTATCATTACAACTACTGTGTGTATATAACATGCTACAGCATCTTTAATGGAGCAGACCATTTGGAGCTGATGGCTGAACACTTGTACAACCTGACTTGGGAACTCTGTGCAAGGTAGGGGTGGAAACTGTTAGTCTCGTCCTCCATCAGTAAGGAGGAGGACATAGCAAACATAGTTTCTTCCTCCCTATGTTAGGAGGATGAAGTAGTGTGGAGGAGAAGTGTGGAGACCAAACCAGAACCCATGGTTAGTTTCACCTACAAGCCAGTCTAAGGACAGCCAAGTGTTGTTCTGGAGTCAGAAAATTATCCCTGATCATTTTGTGAAGATTGTGTGCAAGATATGCCTGTGAGTGTAAAGTCACATAGACTTTATAGCTATGACCTTCCTGTAGTCTACAGTCAGACAGATTTGCACCCCACTGTTTGGGTATTGCAGATGCTTTTTGTGGTTGTAGATAATATAGCACACTGTTAAAGAGAAACACTGCCCAAGCAAGGGAGACACAGATTGCCATTGGGAAGTACCATCTCTAAGCTCAGCATCAGCTCCAGTGAAAAGCTCCTAAAATGTACTTCCAGGATCAGGAAGCTGTCTGAATTTGACCAGTTCTACCTCAGTAAACACTGTGAATTGCCTTGTTTTCCAAACCCTGTCTCACGAGTCTTATTCGTGCACCTTTCATTATGGGCACTCCAACTACCACCAGGCTTAGGAAGGCTTACTACTACTAGGACTACCACTATCAGACACCCTACAGGCCCCCTCAGCACTGCACCAGTTAAGGTGGAGCATCAGAAGATCTATTTGGGATCTTTGCCACCATGACACACACCACAGCGACTACTACTTCCAACCTCCTGGCCTTCCTCCCACCAGACTGCTGCATATGTTTTACTGTGGAGCATTTCAGTGAAAACATAGTGTAGTTACAAGCCCAGAACAATGTAAAATGTCCATGGAAGCTCAGCTGGATTGATAGGTCTCCCCCATTTACATTCTCACTATCCCATTTTTGTAAACTATGTTTTTACTACAGCATTTTCGAGTGAAATATAGTTGTTTGTAAGGGAGTACAGTAGTCTATTGGGATTTGATACTGCCCATGGACAGACTCCCTTTAATATTTTTTTCTAACATTAATGATCATCGTCCACCTGGATATCTTTGTAGCTATGCTCTCAGCTTTTATAGTCCTTTACCAGTTTTGAATTTGACATTCCCAGATCAAGAAAAATATGCGGCAATCACCACAAATAATACCTTTCATCACAGTTTAGGTAGTAATTAGGTGCATTAATTATTCAGCTAAAACCACATGATTTTGTTTTCACCTTGACCTTGATTTACATTAAATCTTCAATGGAAAACATTTTTTTTTCTCTCTGCATTATTATTAAACTCTTTGAGAAGCAAATTGCAAATAACTACTTTTAGTTACACAAAATCCTTAAAACTGTATGATCAGAAATTAAAGGAAAATGTATTCTGTCAACTGTTTAAAGATAAAGTATGGTAATCTCTAAGAACATCTATAATTTTGGAAATTTTATGGCATCTTGCTGATTGAAGTGTAAGAACGGGTCTTGAAAATGAATTTCAGGCAATGGTTATTTATGTCTAGGTAAGGTAGTCTCCATTGTTTGATGTGTCTGTTCAAGGCTCTCTGCACATAGCAGTATTACAGCCCTGTACAACATCCAAGATGTACAGACCGATAAGAGAGCATCCATAGTGCTATGTGGGGTCCTACTCTACCTCTGTCTACCTGCTATTTCATGCATAGTTTTTTTTATATATTTCATAAATCTGTATACATTAATTGAATGAGTTTATCAAATGTACATTATATATAGTGGTAGAATAAAGGCACCTGTTAGTAAAATTGGCAGTAAATCAGACTTGTAATAAAAACAGGCGGAGTAAACCCACCATGGGATAAGAGGATGGTAAAAGTAGTGTTAAAGGGGTTTTCAAGGATGAAAATATTGATGGGCTATCCTAAAGACAGATCATCAATATTAGATTGGAGAAAGTTCAACACTTGGCACCCCCATCGATCAGCTGTTCTCAGCAGTTGATACACAAAAATGGAGCAGGAAACAGACAGATCTGTTCTCTGTTTAGTGGCTAGATTAGGTTAATGCAGATCAGCTTCCATTCACGTGAGTGGGAACTAAGCTGCAGTGACTTGGTTTAGCCAGTACACAGAGAATAGAGTTGCTTCCTGCTTTCTCTTCAGACCATAGAGTATAATATGTTGAGGCCCTGGGGAGGTAATAAACATAATAAACAGTGTTACCTTTCCTGGGCTCTGATGTGGGTCTTCTGGTCTTAGAGACGTCTTGAATGATGTCTGAGACCACTGAGGCCTGTGATTGGGCCTCAGAAAAAGTATTAAGTTATGCACTCCTCAGTATTTCGTTCATTCATGTGCCAGTGGAAGATTAATAGTCCAAAAATAAAGAAGGATCCACTGCACTCGTGATCTTTGTGCAAAAATATAAAAATTATTTATTATCACATCAATATAACATATTAAAAATTGTGTATATATATATGTAAAGGATTGTCATTTATATGGGCAGCTTCAGGTTAGGTTAGTAGGTTAGTAATAATCATGTTGCATGGACATTTCGGTCCCATACAGACCTTTCTCAACATATCATGTGCTGTTAAACCAAGTTCCTAGCTGCCATCTGCCATTTTAATATGTTATATTGATGTAATAATAAAGAATTTTGATATTTTTTTAAATGATCACAAATGGATCCATCTATATTTTTGTGATTGGGCCTCAGCAGTCACATCAGCTTCATGACGCAAAATAACGCCGGAGTTACCCACATGATGTTACGCTGGCTCTGACGTCATTCATGACATCTCTAAGACATGAAGATGCTGTAATATGGGCGCCGGAGACTGGAGAGGTGAGTAATGCTGTTTAATATGTTTACTCATCTCCCCAGGGCCTCCGATCATTATACTCTAGGGTCTGAAGTAATAATAATGGTTTATGGGTGGCAATCCCCCCCAAAATTTTGGGTTTGGAGGGGTCACTGTAGGGCATTATAGTGTGTGGAGGGACCACTATGGGACATTTTATTATGTGGAGGGGCCACTATGGGACGTTTTACTGTATGGAGGGACCACTATAGGGCATTACAGTGTGTGGAGGGGCCACTTTGAGACATTGTACTGTGTGGAGGGGTCACGCTAGGGCAGTGACGGCGAACCTTTTAGAGACCGTGCCCAAACTGCAACCCAAAACCCACTAAATTTTCGCAAAGTGCCAACACGGCAATTTAACCTTAAATTAACTACTGTAGGATCTGTTTTATAGTGACTGTGCAATGTTATTACAGCCTGGAATAATATCACATGTCTGCTATAAAACAGATACTGTGTGATATAAATAGTAAAGGGCCCCCACACAGTACAAGGCGCTGCACAGTGGTCCCCAGACAGTAGTATATGCTCCAGAGTGACCTCCACAAAGTATTTTATGTTCCAGAGTGGACCCCACTCAGTATTATATGCTCGAGTGGCCCCCATACAGTATTATATGCCCACAGTGGCTCCCACACAGTATTATACGCTCCATAGTGGCCCCTGCACAGTATTATACGCTCCACAGTGGACCCCGCACAGTATTATATGCTCCACAATGGGCCCCCCCACAGTATTATATGCTTCACAGAGGGCCCTCACAAAGTAGTATATGCTCCACAGTAGGCCCCCCCACACAGTATTATATGCTCCACAGTGGGCCCCACCCAGTAGTTTATGCTACTTACCCAGTATGGCTGCAGTCCCACAAAGAGCGTCATCCTTCTTCTTCAGATCGCAGGCGCTGATGACTTACGTCATCGCGCCTGCGTCGGGGCAGAGGTTACACTCTGCAGTCAGTGTAAGCCACAGTGCATATGCACATACAGCTGAAAGAAGCGATCACTCACTAACGGGGAATTTTGTACCGGATTCCCTGTTAGTGAGCGATCATGGCGACGGCACGCGTGCCAACTGAGAGGGCTCTGAGTGCCCTCTCTGGCATGCGTGCCATAGGTTCGTCAACACGGCTCTAGGGCATTATAGTTTTTGGACATTATACTGTGTGGAGGAGCCACTATGGGACATTTTACTGCATGTAGGGGCCACAATAGGGAATTATACTGCGTGGAGGGGCCACTATAGGACATTATACTGTGTGCAGGGGCTGCTGTGAGACATTAAATTGTGTGGAGGCCACTATGGGAAATTATGCTATGTGAAGGGGCCACTATGGAACATTATACTATATGAGGGCCAATCTGGGACATTATATTGTGTGCACTATGGGACATTATTCTTAAAGAGGAGTAACATTAAGAAAAAATTAGCGTTCCAGTGTCTGACACTGTAGCCTGTTTGGTCACATACCGTGCCTCATTCCCCCTGAATCCCATGTGACCACTGAGGCCATTTAGGCGGTTGCTGGAGAGGGACCAGTGATCTCACTCACGTATGTTACCGGTCCCTCTCCAGCGACTGCTGAGGCTGCTGATTGGCCTCAGTGGTCCCGTGGGATTCCTGGGTTCCAAAGACTGACGCATAAAATGAGCCCGAACAGGCTGCGGCAGTGGACACCAGAGCGCCAGGGAATTTGTTTTTCTTTTTTTTTTGCCCAAATCCTGAGGGCCTCTAGATTGTGGAGTCAGTGGACTGTGAGTGTGATGGTGGCTGCTGCTGCACCTACAGTTTAACTGCCACCCTAACCCCACTGCCTATAACTTTACTTACATAGGGCTGCTGCCTTTACATATAAAGCAGGCAGGCCTGTGTAACAGAAATGTTTGCTTTACATGGAGTGAAAGGCAGCAGTCCTGTGTAAGTCACAGATTCAGTCTGACATGGTAAATTACATAGGATTGCTGCTTCTCCCTCCATGTAATGCAGTCCTGTGCAAAATTACTTTACACAGGGCTGCCCTACATTGAGGAGGTACTTGTGCTGGTCCTGCCTTCTTGTATTGACTCTGCCTACTTGCACTGAGCCTGCCTATAAAATGGGGCCATTTTTACATTTTATTCCAGGGCCACTTTTAGGTCCCAATCTGCCCCTGCCTAGCATCATACATAATTAAAATGCTAGGAGTCCCCCTACTGACATGTTTTTCAGGCCGGTAAATCTGGCACATACATGGACTGAGGTTCCTTACATGGAGGACTGCACTGATTTCTATTACAACCAGGACAGAATTGCAGCTTACACAGAGTTCTGTGTGGATTTCTAATACATCAGAGAGAATAATTATAAAGAACAAGCTACTGAACTACTAAGAAAAAGGAGAATATCAGGTAATTGGGTAATTGCCAATTGCCGCACATACACTGAGGTTAAGGAACCTACGTGGGGGGGAGTCTTAATAGATTTTTTTATCTTTTCAATCTAAATATTGTTTGAGTTGAGGTTAACACTACACAAAACAGCGATACTCATTTGAACCATGACATATACCATTTACATCTTTCATTTGTCAACATCTTTTCATAGCTAGCTCCCTGGCCATTAAAATCATCTTGTTTAATGTCGAACGGCATGTTTCGTCTTTTTGAAAGCTCTACTAGTCGCTCAGTATGTTTCTCTTAGGAGGACTAAACAGAATGGATTGATCTATGTTTTATTTGCAGTCTCTTCGTGTAATTGACACAGAGGATTTATGGTACATTTGGTAACTAACTTGCTCAGTAACTTTTCAACAGCATAGCACTGGAACACTGTGTCCTTGAAAACTTAAAATTTTATCTTAATATAGAATAGCAATGGCAATTTAAAGCCTCCCAGGTAAAATCTTCAAAGAACAAATAGTTGCTGATAAAAATGGATAAAAGTCGATAGTTTAGACCACTCAATTGCTTTTAAGATTTTCATCAAATACTTCTCAGCAGTAGAAACTGACTAGAGAAGCATCCCAACTGAGTTAAAAATCATAAAACATGGGCAAAGTTACCTTTGTTTCTCTTCAGCAAACAGGCAGTGGACAGTCTTATAGCAAACACAAAGAAAGACCGTACATTTTAACTAGGTATTTAAAATGCATCATATAATATGTATGTACCGCAAGCACATGTACAGATACGACTTTTATAAACTATTTTTTAGCAACTATTTCTTAGAGTAAAGTAAAGGACAACAAAAAGAACAAAGCGGCTTTGTCAGAATATTATGTATTAAGGGCTGCATAGTATAAGGACAGCCGAAAAGCATTATTACGCCAAACGGTACAAAAATATTGTGCTATTTGGCTTCTAACAGCTAAAGTACCACAGAGTACAGTGGTAAAGTGTTGTGCACCTATCTCCTACCATCCCCCTCTACTGGTGACTGTCAACTACCCTGTGTGTGCAATATACTGTACACAATAACCCTCAATCACCAGTATGAGGGTTGGCGAGAGGCAAGTACTCTGTTTGACACAGCAATCCCTTTTCAATACTGTTCCCATAAAGGGGTTTTCTGGCCCCAAATAGATTTTTAATAGGTCATCAGTTTGTGATCTGTGGAGACCTTGCACAGATCTGCTGTTTCAGCTGCCTCCAGGCACTTATTGAAGGTGCTTTGCTGCAGCCATAATTCTGTTGGCATTTCAGTCCTTTGTCCTGACCCTATGATAGATCAGACCAACAGACAGAAAGACGACAGTGTGAACTAAGCCTAACTTGGCATCACTTGGCATGTTTTTATTTTAAACTCACTGATAAGGGTTTTTATAATGTATCTTTAGGTATTTATGTGAATAGTTTTGTATCAATTCTTCAACTGTTACAAAAAATACATTTTTATTTCAAAATGTTGTGTCTCATCATATTAATGGCTGTTTTTTTCCTAGATTGTGACCTGCATTGAAATTGATGGAAACCCTAAGATGAGCTTACTCCCAGGATGCATGTGAATGTGGTTGTTTCTACATATGTGTGCTAATTAATGTAGACACAGAAGACATATGGCTACAACTATGGAAGGTTTATAATAATATTAACTTGTATCTCTTACTGCCAGCATACAGTATTCTGCAGTGTTTTACTGTCAGAGGAGACAATAAATCTACGAAATGAAAAAATAACAAAAATGGACATCAACAGATAAGCAATGAAACCTGTTAATAATTAAATTCTTACTGGACCAGCCACGTCTATGTGCAATGAGGAACATAAATAATTCTATATGAACCAATATCTCACACAGCATTTTTTGTATTAACACAGAAGTAAAATACACATTGAGGTGAATAAGGTGGACGGGCTAAGTGAATGGAAGAGAAAACAAAAGTGTCTGGTACATATAAGTATTATAGGTGACCATAGTGGGGAGCACAATGGATGACTACTGTTATATTGTACTTATCCCAGAGGTAATATAAAGGAAACCTGTCACATTGTGCATCAGTTCTATCTGTGGATAGTATGGTATAGAGCAGGAAGAGCTGTATAAATTAATGTATAGTTTTGTCATTTATTAATTGAAACCAGAGGTGTTTCCTAGTAGAATTCTTGTAAGGCCCGGTTCACATCTGCATTCGGGTTTCCATTCGGGAAGTCCACTTGGGGAACCCCCGAGCGGAAACCTATACGCATAAAAAGCGGTTTACCTGGGAAACCACATGGACCCCATAGACTATAATGGGGTTCGTGTGGTTTCTGCTCGGTTTCCGCACGAAACATGCGGAGAGGAAAATGCTGCTTGCCGCACCTTTCTCTCTGCTTGCTTAGTGCGGAAACCGAGCGGAAACCACACAGACCCCATTATAGTCTATGGTGTCCGTGTGGTTTCCCAGGTAAACTGCTTTTTATGCGTATAGGTTTCTGTTCGGAGGGTCCCCAAGCGGACTCCCCGAACGGAAACCCGAACATAGATATAAACTGGGTCTTACAGTTCTATAGATCTATTTTCAATTTGGAAAAGATTTTCTGGTTTGGCTTTAATCCCAGACAGTGGGACAGATAAACCAAAAATGTCTATCTAACGCTGTTTGAAAATCTTGAATACTTTCAGACTTTCTAGTCTAACTTTACACCACCTATTAGTTGTCCTAGTTTTCCAATAAAAATTTGACACAACTTCCAAAAATGTGGCACAATTTGTTGTTTCATATACAAATAAGCTATTTGGTGCACCAGAGGCAAGGCTTCACCTACTGAAGGACTTGTTTTCGCCTGTGGTAGTCACACATCAGGACATGTTAGTCTTTATGTTAGATGGTAGCAGTGGTGGTGACTATAGGCAAAAAACGTGCAGCCAAGCCCCAAATTCACTAAACAGCTCATTTGCGTGCAAAAAATGTTCATTTTCTAATCAGCAAGATTCCACTTTCAAATTTAAAAGGTATGTGCACTATGCTCCTATAATACCATTTAAGTGGTTAAAAAGGACCTTTCATGTCCTCGGAGATGGGTGGTATTATATACCACTAGAAAACAGAATTCAGCGCCCTGTCAACTTTGCTGGCATGTGCCCAGGTGCCAGAGATATCGGTGCCATCAGTTTCAGCACTGATATCCCTCCACTGTCAGAAGGGTGAACCTTACAGCCTAGCGTTATCGCTGGGCTGTGAGGAACGCGCCCCCCCCCCCCCCCCGACAGTACAAGGCTATGGAAGAGTACTGTTGGCGGGTGTTCCTCACAGCCCAGTGGTGACACTGAACTGTGTCCTGCCCTTTTGACAGTGGAGGGATATTCAGTTAGTTTCGGCACCAATATCTCCGGCACCTGGGGTATACTGGCAAAGCTGACAGTGTGCTGAAGTTAGTGCACTGTCAGCTTTCTAGCGGTACAATGGACCAGCCTGTTGCCTACAAGAGTGAATGGAGGATTAGAGAGCTGTCCTCCCCGCCCCACTAACAATTTCATTCCAGGATGCAGATATGTTGAAACTGGTGCTCGCTTGGACATCCAAAGAACCAGGTCAAAAATCTGAGATTTGTTCCCCAGATTCCCAGTGCTAGCCTATCCTTTTTACATGTAAATACTATAAAATGTCTCATGCTAACCACCTTCTTGTTTTTGCATTTTCTTTTATCTCAGACTGGAGCATATCAGTAACATGTAGTGATGGATGAAAACATGTCATATATTGTAAATACTCTATGTTTAATGGTTAACCAAATCACATAAGCTACTAAGCTCTATTATTATTAGTCATGGTTGGTAGTGGCATCTGATGGGAGTGATCCCAATCTGATAATATTTAAAGACACATACAGTGGGATTCTAAAGAAAATCTTCTATGTGTACTTATACACCTTTATGCTGGTTGCCTAGATACACATCAATTTATGCATAGCTTTCCAAAGGGATTAATGTGATAACATTATCACTGAGTACTATTTCATGAAACTAGAATGTCTTCATGATAGTCATAACCTGCATTGGAAATAATATGATTTTATAACTGATATATCTCCAGCGGTAATACTGGTTTTATCTTACTTTGATTTAGAAGCTGGTAGCATTTCATGTGGTTCTCTGTCTCTTTGATGTTCTTCCAAGCAATGAATAATTGACCTGTGCAGATTAATCATTGTTTCTGGAGCTAGCAAGCACTGGTCCATCAGTGTATTTCTGGCATCCCACTATTTCCACCAACCTCGCTGGCAAATTACAGTCAGTAGGTGAAAATCCTTGATTATCTCTGGTTGTGGAGAACAAAGTACAAGCAAAAAGATGGCACATTGGGTGCAATAGCAATATTCAAGGGATTAAAATCACCAATTAAGAACCCTACTGTCAAAGATCAGTAGAACAAAGTCATCGTTTTCCTGGAGGTTTGGTATGAAGTCTGTAACCCTTTACAGTAAATCAGATGAAAATACCGAGAAGCACTGACATCAACAGAATAAGAAAATGGCATTTCTTGATCTCAAAAAAGAAATAAAGTAGGCCAGGTTAAATATTCATGACAGCAACATATTTCCATCGAGGGCTGTTATTTACTGATAGTAGTATACAATAAATGATTCAGATTTTGAATCAGTTATCAGAATAAGATATTGGCAAATGTATATAGAACCTTATGTGATACAAAAGTCTTGTCACATGTAAAGAGAACCCATCGTCTCTCCTAACATGTCTGACATCTTCCATATTTATATAACATTATGATCAGGAGTTCACTGCCCTACAATGCAAAGAATGGAACGTATCCCTGTAATATAAGGAATTGTAAAACCTGTTCTATTGTATGAAAGTCATTATATTAAAAGTCAATTACAGTTCTTAAGGAAACAGAAGAGTCTGGGAATACAAAGTCAATGATATGACAGTCAATGATACCCTTAACACAGGACTGATGAAGGAGAGAAGCAGATTCAGTGGAAATGGCTGGGTGTGTTAATTACTATTTCTTCCTTCTCAAGGACATACATGTATACAAGAGAGTACGTGGCAATTATTCTTACTGTATTAGTCCCTGTAGTCATACAGTGTCCTGCATGGGAGCTGCTGAGTTTATCACATCCAGGTCAACTCTACAATGTAAAGGCAAAGCAGCATGTCCTGCATGTCCACATGTATGGTATCAAATTTCCTGCAGTTTCTTTGGAAAATTGCAGCAGAACTCTGGAACAGAACTGCAACATGTGGCCTTGCCCTGTTATTGAAATTTATAACAATGTTGGTGCCATCAGAAATTATATGACAATTCACCGTGGTTGCCAATATCCAACAAGCATGCTATAGATCACCATTTATGTCGGTCTACAGGTGTGTCCTTCTTTGTCTTTCAACTTGGCTGTACATGTCCAGGTCTGTGCGTCATGATAGGAGCAGCTTTCTGCTTTCTGTCTTTGTGCAGCCACCAAGTGGCTGTGTTGTGAATTGCAGCCTGTTAGAGGTTTTTCTAGCATATCATAATAATGTATTGAACTGGAGTTATGAGAAATTGGTGCCCTTAACCAAATTAGAGCTAACTTTAAAATATTGATAACCTGTCTTAAGGATAGGTTATCAATATCAAATCCTTGGGGGATTTGACCCCATTAATCGACTGTTATCAACAGCTGATACACTGAGACAGGAACAGAAAGCAGATAGCTTTGTTCTGCAGGTATTACAGGTCAGCTTCCACCCCAGGACCGTGGGTGAAAATGGCCATGAAAAAGGTCCATTTTTCATGACTGTTTTGAAACTGTGTAGTGCCCATTTTTACAGATCCATAATACATTGCAGTGTATGGATAGATGAAAAAGGACGAAAATAAAGTATGACCTATATTTTGACGGTCTGTTACAATGAACCATTAAAATATCGGTCATGAGAATAGCTCCCATTCGCAGACAGTGAATGCGGTTGTGTGACGGCAGTTAAAAAAAACTGTTGTATTACAATCTGTGGTATAAGCAATCTAATGATTGCAGATTCAAGTATTCCCAGAGGGTGCTGAAAAAGGTAAAAAAAAATTTAAAGTATTAATGCCCAAACTATAAAAATACAAAATAGTTTTCCCATACGATGAACGTTGTACCGTTATTTCGCAGGTTTCCTTCTCCAAAAAATTGAATAATAGCTGGTCAAAATGTCAGACATTCACTAAAATTGTATGAATAAAAATTGTAACTTGTCTCTTCTGCTAAATCTACTTCTGCATAACCACAGCAAAATCTGCAACAAACAAAATCTTTCTATTATAACTTATCTCTGTAGGTTCCAACATGCTTAACAAAATACTGCCATGTAAAACTGGCATTACATATAACCAATTAAAAACTGTCAGGTAGATTTACTAATCCTGTCTAAGGCTAAGCCCCTACGTAGTGGACCGCAGCAAAAAGCATCACAGTTTTTTCCACAGTGCATTTCACAGAAAGTCAGCTACTGGTAAATGGTATATATTATTATTATTGTTGTTATTGTTTATTTATATAGCACCATTAATTCCATGGTGCTTTACATTTGAGGATTTACATACGCTACACAAGATGTACAAAACAGATAATGCTAACAGTGACCAACTGGCACAGTGGGATACAGGGCCCTGTCCGCAAGGGCTTACAGTCTATGGGGGAAGAGGGAGAGAGACAGAAGGTGGGGGTAGAGGCTGCTCAGGTGGTGGTGTGGTGACAGTAACGTTATAGGGGGTTGTAGGCCTTCCTGAATAGGTGGGTCTTCAGGGCCTTCTTGAAGCTTGCGAGGGTGGGGAACAGTCTCATGTGTCTTGATAGTGAGTTCCAGAGTATGGGGGATGTACGGGAGAAGTCTTGGAGAGGTTTGTGTGAAGAGCGGATAAGAGCAGAGCGGAGTAGGAGATCTTTGGAGGATCGGAGGTTACGTGTGGGCAGGTAGCGGGAGATTAGGTCATAGATATATGGAGGGGACAGGTTGTGGATGGCTTTGTATGTCCACCTTTGAGGTATTGAGGGTTTGAATATGGCTTGAAGAATAGGTCAGAGTCTAAGGTTATCCCAAGGCAGCGGACCCGTGGGACTGGGGCGAGTGTGGTTCCGCTAACTTTAATAGATGGGTCAGGTAGGGGGGCCGTGCGAGGAGGGGTGAAGATTATGAACTCCGTTTTCTACATGTTGAGTTTGAGAAAGCGGGAGGAGAGAAAGGAGGCTACGGCTGCTAGACATTCTGGGACTCTGGACAACAGAGAGGTAATGTCTGGTCGAGAGAGATATATTTGAGTGTCGTCAGCATAGCAATGGTATTGAAAACCATGAGATTGTATGAGTTGGCCACTGCTGAGGGTGTAGATAGAGAACAGGAGGGGTCCTAGGTGAGGTGGGATTTAGAGATTAGGGTGGAGAGCTTTTCATCAGTGATGGTGGAGAAACAGGTTAAAGATGAAGAGCACAGGAGAGTTGGGTAGAGTGGTTGTCAGGGGTGTAGGGTGAAACTGTCTCTGATGGTGTCAATTTTGCTTTTGAAATAAGAGGCAAAGTCATCAGCTGTGATAAGTGATGTCGGAGGGGGCGCAGGAGGATGGAGAAGGGAGCTGAAGGTAATGAATAGCTGTTTGGGGTTGCGGGATAGGGCATATATTAGTGTGGAGAAGTAGATCTGCTTTGCAGAGGTGAGTGCGTTCTTGAATGTGAGAACTGCCTCTTTATACCTGATGAAGTCCTCCTGGGAGTGGCTTTTCTTCCAGAGGCGCTCTGCAACCCGTGAGGCACGTCTCAGTTTTTTAGTCAGGTAAGTGTGCCAGGGTTGCCTATTGATCGGTCGGGCTCTGGTGTTAGTGAAGGGGGCCACAGAGTCAAGGGCTGAAGTAATGGTGGTATTGTAGAAGTCAGCAGCGGCATCGGCATGCTAGAGTGAGGTTATGTCAGCAAGTGGTAGGAGAGAGTCTGAGAGCGTGCGGATGTCAAGGTGATCAAGGTTTCTGCGGGGGCGTGTTGGTTTAGGGGTTGGGGAGTCAATTATAGAGGAGAGGGCAGAGAATGTCAGCAGGTTGTGGACAGAGAGTTAGAGAGGTTGACTAGAGAGCAGAGGCGGGTGAATATGAGGTCAAGCGTGTGCCCCTTTGTGTGGGTGGCAGAGGAGGACCATTGAGAGAGACCAAAGGAGGCAGTGATCCACCATTTACCATTAGATAGTCTAAACAGACATATTTATCGCAATGGCTAAACTTCAATGATAGATCTGGTGCCTCTATCTTATCTAGTTTATACTACGTATTAGTTGGGTTTATGGGCCAGAATATTCAATGTTTTAGTGTATTTAATCTATGCCACCTTTCACCATGAAACCACTCCCCTTTCCTGTAAAGTCGTACCATTTTCTGAAAAATTTGGCATAAGTCTAGATGCACCTAAATGTACTTTTGCCTAAGGCACAACATAGCGGAAACACATAGTTTTTGGCTACTGCAGAAATGCAGAAGAAAAAACACTACAGTGCCAGCAAATTGAATGAGATTTTGGTTAATCTCATCTACATATTGTAGGTAAAAAGAACTACGGTAATCTGCTTTTTAAAAAAACGTTTACTTTTGAAAAACACAGCATGTTAATATTAACTGCAGAATCGCAAGAATTTTCCAAATAGATTTAATAGGGGAAGGAAAAAAGCAGAGAAAACACAATAAAAATTCAATGACAAACACTGCAGAAAAAAATGCACTGCATTTTTACTCAGTTTTTTAGCTGTGTTTCACTAAGTAGAAACTTAGCCTTACACCTACATTGATTGGCACCCACAACAGTAAATCTGCCCCAACTGTAACCCTGTGCAAAAATTCTAGTGCAAAGTACATCATCTAATAGGTGGTATTAATTTAGATTAGGAAGTCTAAAAATGCACCAAACTGATCACCCATCTTCAGTCACTGTGATATATATGACAGATTTATAGACTTTCTGGTCAAAGTTTACAGATCTAAATATTAGACAGAATTCTATCTCCAACTCTGGCTGATAAAACAGTACAAGACCATCCTCTCCACTAACTCCTGGTTATCCTAATAGAAAATGGCTAAACTGGTTATTGTTGAAAAGAGGTACTCTCAGGCATGCTGTGCCTTCTCTGAAGGTTAAAGGGAGTGCCCCAGGCTTCGTAAAGTGATTGCTACCCCCCATCCCATTTGCTCTAAATATCAGTGCTAGCAAAGGGAGAGGGGTGGACCAAGTGAGTAAGAAAGATTGAGAGCACTTGCTGGGCCTTAAGGTACTCGTGGCTTTATTTACATAAAGCAATAAAGTAAATTTTCTTTGCAATCTAGATGCTAGGAGTATCAAAGCTATGTGTGGATTTATGCACAAGAGCCATTTGGTCAAGCAAAATGAGCTGACAGACTCCCTTTAACTCATAAAAAGAAACATTGTAAAATATTTCCCTTTTTTAGGTATATATTTGCACAACTTTATATGTTTTTATCTCATAAACATGCTTAGATGAATCCATCCTGGTTTCATGATGTGAGAAAATAAAATGTGGTGAATGCCAAACAGGAGGAATACTTTTTATTGCCACTGTAATTACTGGAATTATCTTTTATTATCTATTTTCTAGGAACTAAAACAAAATAAAAGAAAGGTCTATGTGCGTTCTACCATTTCATTTCAGATATTTACAAGCCACCGTGAACCTCAAAATCAGGAATCATTACCCCCTGCCTATACCATGTTGTAACTGGGTCACCTCCACACTTTTCATGCAGGGAGCCTGCACATTACTAATACTTTTCATCCTTTAAAGGTGTAACACTTTATAGTTTGGATCCTGTGCTGATTGCTGCTGTTTTAAGCCATCTGGCAATTTTGTTCAACTCCCCGTGTACTTAGTCTATTTCCTAGGATAGTCATTGCTTCCCCCACTGGTTTACAGATATCCTATCGTCAGCATGGATCGCAATGAAATGCATTTAAAATAGTGAACAAAGAAGTCATAGAACTCAGTAGCTTAGAAGAATGGGGCTTAATAATTATTCTCTTTAGAATCCACACAGTGGATCTGGATTCCTGTGGGCATCTATAAGTTTCTTTTGTGGGTTATATAAAGTAGATAAGAAAATGACACATTTTTTTCTTCTCGGGACAAAATCCTTTGATTACAGAATAAGCAAAGCTAATAAAATATCGGTTTAATGACAGATAGTTATAGCATAATGTCTACTGAAATTAATTCTTAATATGACTGCACTGACAAAATAATCCAACTGTCAGAACAGGAGGCAAAGAATTGTAGAATAATAAAGACAGTTGCCTTACATGTCATCCTCATCCTAAAACTGATTGGTATCTACGTGACAGCATAGACTCTAAAGACTCTCTCGAGAGCAAAGCAAATGTTACATTTTTAAAAAGTGCAATATTTTAAAAAGTCCTTCAACTAACACACACTGTACATATATTAGTAAGTACTGTATATATATAGCATATAAGATTACAGCTTGATTTTACACTTTGGATTATGCAAAGGTTTCTGCTTTGGTGTATAACCTTTGATCTTCGGCATATTGTGTTTGTTTTCACAGAAAGTGAAAAGACTTTCTGCTTCCATTATACCTATAGGGAAACCGCCAGCATTTCCATAGGTATAATTGACATCCTGTGATTTCTAAAACCACAACGGTTTTGGAAATCCCAGCATGTCCACTGTGCATATTTTCGAAGTATACCCAGGTATGAGCATGTGCACATGCAGAGAAACATTACATGCAGTGGTTTTCAATACAACTCTTGCCACAAACTGACCCCATAGAAAAATGTAACTATTTATAGTGAAGCTTATATATTTTTACTTTATTGTCGACCGTTACAAAGAAGTCCAAAGAAGAAAAAACCTTTTAGTAAGTGTTTACATCACATTATTATCTCTGTTTTGACATATATGGATAAGATCCTTGTACAGTGGCATTCATCACCCATAAGCTTTCATATTAAAAAAAATAAATAAATACAATGAACAGTACCGTTTGTATATTTTTTACTGGATATCATTGTATGAAATAACATAGCCTAGTACTATGACTAATATGGGATCCCAGGCCCTATGTTCCTGATCATATCATACCGTAATGAGGGGTTTAACTCCTTCACGACATAGTACTAGAAAGAATTAAAAATTTGAATTACCCCGCCCTTTTCCCTAGAACACATCTAAAAGTAAAAAAATACAGTGAAACACATACACAATTAGGTAACTCTGTGTCCGAAAACACCCGGTCTACAAACTAATAAAAATTATTTTGCCATACAGTGAACACAGTAGTGGGAAAATGAAAAGAGCGAACCGCCGTTTTTTCACTGTTTCGCCTCTGATAAAAATTTGAATAAAAAGTGATCAAAGCCATCAAAATAGACATTCCCCAAAATGGTATAACTAAAAAGTATGTCTGGCCCTGCAAAAAGAGACGCCCTATGCACATGGAAATATAAAAAAGTTACGGGTGTTAGAATATGGCAACTCTAAGAAAAATATTTTTTTTGCAAAGTATTGAAATTTTTTAACGGGTTAAAATGTGAATAAAACTTTTTACATTTGGTATTCCCGGAATTGTACCGACCCATAGAATACAGTGACATGACATTTTGGCTGCACAGTCAACGCCATAAAAAAACAAAGCCCGTAACAAAAAGTCACACAAATACACTTTTTCTCCAATTCCAAAACCCATTCTGAATTTTTTTCCAGCTTCCCAGTACATTATACGGAATATTAAATGGTACTATTATGAAGAACAATTTGTCCTGCAAACTTTAAGCCCTCATATGGCTCTGTGAACGGAAAAATAAAAAAAAGTTATGGGGTTTGGAAGGCGGGGAGTCAAAAAAAAAATAATCGAAAAATGCCTGTGGCGGAAAGGGGTTAAATGGAGTGTCAGTCGAGCATGTATGCTGCCTATTTCCGAAGATAAAAAAAAATCGACTGCGTCTTTTTTCCTTGGTCCGGGAAATCCGTGCGCTGTGGCAAATTTGAACCGAAACGGTTTTAGAAATCACAGCATATTCGCTGCCTGTATTTTTCCTCAATGTTTGGATGGGATTTGCTAGAATCCCATCCACTTTGTAGGGACTGTAAAACGCCATGGCAAAAACCGCAGTGTTTTACAGTCCCTGTAAAGTGGATGGGATTCCAGAGAATCCCTTCTACACATTGCCGAAAAATTTGTGCAGTGGACACGTGGGGCCCCGGCCTCAAAGGGGTTTTCCAGGCTTAACACATTGATAACATATACTTAGTTATCCTTGTTAGATCAGCACCCAGAACCCCCACTGATCAGCCATTTGAAGCAACTGTACCACTCATAACCGCCTCTTCCTCTTCACAGGCCATGTGAGTTTAGATTTATTCATCAGATAGCATGTGTGCAGCTTAAGTGCATTCAAGTTAATGGGACTGAGCTGCAAAACCAAGTACAGCTGCAATACAAAGTACAGAACTGTGCTGGATTTCTGGTGAAGAGACTTCAGCCACAGTATAAATGCTGTGATCTCTTCATACATCCCCCGCTGGTCTTCCATTGATGACCTACCCTAAGGATAGGTCATCCATCTTTAAGCCTGGAAAACCCCTTTCATTGCTGAATGGGGAGAGTACAGAAGCTTCATTTTTATTGCATTTATTCTGTTTTTGATGGTCTAATCTTTAGTCGAGGTCTATACAATATGAAAATTGCAGTAGGAGCACAAACATTAATACATTTTACCGGATTTCCTATATAAATAATAGTGTGTGTTATTGGTTCGGTTCCCATATTATAATTCACTTTGTGTTCATCATTTTTCTTCAGATTGACAGAGAAATAGACAGTCTAATTAGAATAACCCAATACAACTATGATTTATGACTATGATTAGTATTTGGTATCAAAAACTTACTGAAATAGCTGAAGTCGTCTGAAAGGAAACTGCTGGCAGTAACGTCAAGTTATGATTCATTTCTCAAATACTTCAGGAGCAGGAAAACATCTTAATAAGAGTGAACACTTGGTATCAAGAATTTTATATTGGGAGTTTATAAACACATACATTAAGATATATAAGTGATCTTTTATTGACTTGCATTACAGATTTTATTTCCTGTGACATGTGATTTTATACAAGCCTGTGTTTAATGTATGGCCAATATGTCTGTGCCTGCTTCACACTGTACATACAGTATAGGTATAAACTGTTTTAGCCACAGTTACACCATATGTGACACTAAACAATTATTGCATCATAAAAAATATATATATGTTAGTGGAAGTGTACATGTACTGTACATGGTGTTTATGTTTGTTATTAATGTGTTATTTTGAGGGAACTTAAAGAGAACCTGTCTGGTTGATTTGGGACACTTAATCACCCACACGTCTTTATAGACCTGGTGTTTAGTGTCCCTAATCCCCCTGTATTAACGCCATCCCACTCTGCACTGAATTGTTACATCGCGCTAAGTGTATAGTTAACGCTCAGTGCCGTAATGGTACAGCGCTGTAATGCTGCGGGCACAGAAGCATTACTTTCAGCCTGAGTTACAGCAAGATCGCCTCCCCCCACGTTGCCCCTCGGACAACTGCGTTAAGGTCAACGACCTCCTGACTGCCTATGTACAGTTCCAAAAGGAACTAATGTGAAATGTTCTGCATTGCAATAGGGATCTGAATTCCTAGCTTCAAGTCCCCTTGTGGGACATGTAAAAAGTAAAAAGAAAAACACAGTTTACAATACTCAATAATGAACATACAAATAATAAAAAGTAAAAAAAAAAACTTTATATTTAAAAAAATACATAATGTAAACAAAAAAATAAACAAACATGCAAGGTATTCCCATGTGCATGTAAGTCCCCACTATCCAAAAATAGTGTTATTTATCCCGTATGGTGAACGCTGTATAAAAAATATACTGCAATGCTCAAATTAACGTATTTTGGTCACTTTGCTTTCCCCAAAAAATAACAATAAAAAGTGATCAAAAAGTCATACATACCAAACATTGGTACCAATAAAAAGTACAACTTGCCCCCCAAATAACGAGCTCTGACATATCTCCATCAACAATACAGTAAAAAGTTATAGGCATCAGAATACGGTGACCCCAGAAAAATTTTTCATTTTCAAAAAGTGACGTTTTATTTGTAAAAATAGTAAAACTTAATAAAAACCAGTATAAAAATGATAATCATAATGACCCGTTAGACAAAGCTGCCACATAATTTTTAACGTAGAGTGAACGCCATAAAAACAATATGCAAAAAAAAATGAAAGAATTGTGTGTTATTTTACATTGAACCCCAAAAAACGTAAATAGAAGCTAATAAAAACATTATATGTACTCCAAAATGGTGGCGAATGAAAGTACAACTCGCCTTTTGGACAAAGATGAGTTAAATACAACGATGAAGCAGGAGCTGTCCACGGACAGCCCCTGCTTCACCACTATGTTTTAAGCGCATCCCGGTGTGCTCCGATCCCCGGGAACTGTAGGTGCGATGTGATGGCGTCACTCACATCGCGCCTGTAGCTCCCTGAACAGTTCGGGAGAAGAGACAGCAGGGGACCGAGGAGAGGTTAGTATCAGTTTTATTATGTTAAACTGGAGGCAGATGAAGGAGGGACATCAAACTGGAGGCAGATGAAGGGGGGACATCAAGCTGGGGGAAAATGAAGGGGGACATCAAACTTGGGGCAGATGAAGGGGCACATTAAATTGGTGGCAAATGAAGGGGGGACATTAAACTGGGGGGCAGATGGAGGAGGGTAGTAAACTGGGGGCAGATGGAGGAGGGCATTAAACTAGCTGCAGATGAAGATGAACATTAAACTGGGGGAGATGAAGAGGCACATTAAACTAGGGGGGAAGATGGAGGGTGACATTAAACTGGTGGCAGATGGAGAGGGGCATCAAACTGGGTGCAGTTGAATGGGGGACATTAAACTGGTGGGAGAAGAAGAGGGACATTAAACTGGGGGGTATATCGAGGGTGATATTAAACTGGGGGCAGCTGGAGGGGGACATTAAACTGGGGGCAAGTTTGAAAGGAGCATTAAACTGGGGGCAACTGGAGGAGGGGTAGCTGGAGGGGGACATGTATGCCTCTAGTTACCCCCAGTTTAATGTTTTTTGCTTTAATAAACTCCTGTGTTGCTTTGGCTTTATGTTTTGGGTCATTGTCCATCTGTATTATGAAATGCTGATCAATGATTTTGGCTACATTTGGCTGGATTTGAGCACACAGTATGTGTAACGTCTCTGCCTGTTCGGGTCTCTGTGCCACCCTCCGCTCGCACGCTGTGGCACAGGAGGCATGTTCAGATTGATTCCTTGCTTAAGGTTCTTGTTGCTCAGCCTGAACACTGTCCTAGTGCTGCTACTATGTAATTGAATTTCAGCCACACCCGTCTCCTGCACCTTGTTTCTTTCTGCTCCTCAAATAGTTAATCTTAGCCTTGCCTGTGTGATTGACAGCCTGTCTAACAATCAAGTCTGGGGTAGCTCCTGGACTTCCTAAAAACAGGTCATCAGCTCACACATGGTCCGCTGGCTATTGTGACTCTGTCCTGTGACCTTGTCCTTGTTAAGCTGTTCCATTGCTATTGTATTGTATTACTCTCCTCTGACCATTGGCTTCCTTTGTGACTATTCCCTGGATTTCGATTTGGTACTGCTTTGTCTCTCTGGTTTTGACCCTTGGCTTGCTGACCCCTCTTCTGTGTTGTTAGTCTTGTCTCGTTCTGTGTTACACTTAATTCTAGGAAGGGTTTTGCCGCCCAGTTGCTCCTGTCATTAGGACAATGTGGCAAGTAGGCAGGGACATGGGCTGGATCGAGTTTAGGGTACACTGTCTCTGTTATTCCCTTCCTCCCAGGTTTCTGCAGAAGCACTGGGGAATTGTTCAACTGGCAATTCCCTTACAGTATGTCTCTGAATACCTTATAATTCATCCGGCTGCTTCTGTCCTGTGTCACATCATCAATAAACACTAGTGACCCAGTGCTACTGGCAACCATGGATGCCCAAGCCATCACACTGCCTCTGCCGTGTTTTACAGATGATGCGGTATGCTTTGGATCATAAGCTGTACCACACCTTTGCCATACTTTTTTCTTTCCATCATTCTGGTAGAGGTTGATCTTGGTTTCATCTGTCCAAAGAATGTTCTTCCAGAACTGTTCTGGCTTTTTTAGATGATTTTTTAGCAAAGTCCAATCTAGCCTTTTTATTCTTGAGGCTTATGAGTGGCTTGCACCGTGCAGTGAACCCTCTGTATTTACTTTCATGCAGTCTTCTCTTTATGGTAGATTTGGATATTGATATGCCTACATCCTGGAGAGTGTTGTTCACTTGGTTGGCTGTTGTGAAGGGGGTTCTCTTCACCATGGAAATTATTATGCGATCATCCACCACTGTTGTCTTCTGTGGGTGTCCAGTTCTTTTTGCATTGATGAGTTCACCAATGCTTGCTTCCTTTCTCAGGATGTACCAAACTGTAGATTTTGCCACTCTTAATATTGTAGCAATTTCTCGGATGGCTTTTTTCTGTTTTCACATTTTAAGGATGGTTTGTTTCACCTGCATGGAGAGCTGCTTTGACCACATGTTTTTTTCACAGCAAAATCTTCCAAATGCAAGCACCAGACCTCAAATCAACTCCAGTCCCTTTATCTGCTTAATTGAGAATGACATAATAAAGGAATTGCCCACACCTGCCCATGAAACAGCATTTGAGTCAATTGTCCAATTACTTTTGGTCCCTTTAAAAACAGGGTGGCACATGTTAAGGAGCTGAAATTCCTAAACTCTTCATCCAATTTTAATGTGGATACCCTCAAATGAAAGCTGAAAGTCTGGACTTTATGTCCATGTCCATTATCTAACTAGAACTTGAATATGTATCAGTAAACAGGTAAAAAAACAAAATTTGTGTCAGTGTCCAAATGCACACGTGGACAAAATTGTTGGTACCCCTGGTTTAATGAAAGAAAAACCTACAATGGTCACAGAAATAACTTGAATCTGACAAAAGTAATTTGCCAAACTACATGTTGACAAGCCACAAAGCTTCTGGGAGAATGTCCTATGGACAGATGAGACAAAAATCGAAATTTTTGGCAAAGCACATCAGCTCTATGTTCACAGACGGAAAAATGAAGCATATCTTGAAAAGAACACTGTTCCTACTGTGAAACATGGAGGAGGCTCTGTTATGTTCTGGGGCTGCTTTGCTGCATCTGGCACAGGATGTCTTGAATCTGTGCAGGGTACAATGAAATCTCAAGACTATCAATGGATTCTAGAGGGAAATGTGCTGCCCAGTGTGAGAAAGCTTGGTCTCAGTCGCGGGTTATGGGTCTTGCAACAGGATAATGACCCAAAACACACAGCTAAAAACACCCAAGAATGGCTAAGAGGAAAACATTGGACTATTCTGAAGTGGCCTTCCATGAGCCCTGACCTAAATCCTATTGAGCATCTTTGGAAGGAGCTGAAACATGCCGTCTGGAAAAGGCACCCTTCAAACCCAAGACAACTGGAGCAGTTTGCTCATGAGGAGTGGGCCAAAATACCTGTTGAGAGGTGCAGAAGTCTCATTGACAGTTACAGGAATCGTTTGATTGCAGTGATTGCCTCAAAAGGTTGTGCAACAAAATATTAAGTTAAGGGTACCATCATTTCTGTCCAGGACTGTTTCATGAGTTTTCTTTTTAAAGAAAAATTCTGTTGAAGCATGGTTGAAAAGCAATGTCTGACTTTCATTTGTTCATTTTCATAGAATTTTTATATATTATTACTTTTGTCAGATTCAAGTTATTTCTGTGACCATTGTGGGTTTTTCTTTCATTAAACGAGGGGTACCAACAATTTTGTCCACATTTGTATATATGGACCTAACTGTATACCGTATTTTTTGGACTATAAGACACACTTTATTTCCCTAAAATTTGGGGGGAAAATGGGGGGGGGTGTCTTATAGTCCGAATGTGGGTGTTGGGGGGGCAGAGGAGCGGGGTCGCAGCATCGCCCCACCTCAGTCGCCGCCGGCTTCCTGCAGCGAGGCTTCCTCCAGTGGCAGGAGTGGGGCGATGTGCGGGCCCTGGGATCGGAGGAGCGGGTATCTCTGTGAACCCATCCCGGCATCCGGCGTGCTATTACTGCTGCAGAGCGGGTCTCCCGCTGTAATGTACAGCACAGACCCGGAGCTAATGCCCGCAATCAGAGTCCATTACTACTTTAAAGCCCCCCCTAAAGTGAAAAAGTAGCCCCTGGGGCCAGTCCCCCCGACCCCGTACCTTTCTTGTTGCAAGATGGCTCCCGCGCAGTGAGATCGCGGGAACTGTCCTGTTCCTATGACAGCCAAGAGCCTTATGAAGGTTCCCAGGCTTGTCATAGGAATATTATTATTACGGCTGGTCTATGACAAGTTGCAATAGTAATGTACAGAATCTCCCATAGAGACATTCCACCGTTGTATTGCAGTCTATGGGGCTTGCAATCAAACTCATGCACATTAGGTATCCCTGTGTCCGAGAACGCCTGGTCTACAAATATTTTTCCTGTACGGTGAACGTCATAGCGGGAAAAAAATATTTTCTCCTTTGATTTGAATAAAAAGTGATCTAAGCAATAGACATTCCCCAAAATGGTATAACTAAAAAGTGCACCTGACCCCGCAAAAAAAGACGCCCTATGCCTCCCCGTACAGCTGCAGCGTCACCTGTCAATGTGGCCTTGCAGCTGTTGCAAAACTACAACTCCCATATATTAAATATTTTACCATTTTTTGCTTCAAAATTTTTTTCCCCTATTTTCCGCCTCTAAAACCTAGGTGTGTCTTATGGTCCAGTGCGTCTTATAGTCCGAAAAATACTTTATATTTACAGTGGGGAAAATAAGTATTTGATACTCTGGCAATTTATCAAGTTTTCCTACTTACAAAGAATGGAGAGGACTGTAATTTTTATCGAAGGTACACTTCAACTGTGAGAGACAGAATCTAAAAAAAATCCAGAAAATCACACTGTATGAGTTTTATATAATTAATTTGCATTTTATTGCATGAAATAAGTATTTGATACAATAGAAAAACAGAACTTAATATTTTTGTACAGAAACCTTTGTATTTAATTACAGAGGTCAGACGTTTTCTGTAGTTCATGACCAAGTTTGCACACACTGCAGTAGGGATTTTGGCCCACTCTTCCATACAGATCTTCTCCAGATCTTTCAGGTTTCGGGGCTGTCACTGGGCTACATTGAATTTCAGTGCAATTTCATGCTGGAAGACCAAGCCACGAACCCATCTTCAATGGTCATACTGAGGGAAGGAGGTTGTTGACCAAAATCTCGCAATACATGGCCCCATCCATCCTCCCTTCAATACGGTGCAGTCGTCCTGTCCCCTTTGCAGAAAAGTAACCCCAAAGTATGATGTTTCCACCCCCATCCTTCATGGTTGGGACGGTGTTCTTAGGGTTGTACTCATCCTTCTTCTTCCTCCTAACATGGTGAGTGGAGTTGATACCAAAAAGTTCTATTTTGATCTCATCTGACCACATGACCTTTTCCCATACCTCTTCTGGATCATCCATATGGTCATTGGCGAACTTCAAACGGGCCTGGACATGTTCTGGCGTGATCAGGGGGACCTTAGGTGACCTGTAGAATTTTAATGCATGATGGCGTAGTGTGTTACTAACAGTAATCTTGGAGACTGTGGTCCCAGCTCTCTTCAGGTCCTGACCTTTCTCAGAATCATCCTTACCCCACGAGGCAACATCTTGCATGGAGCCCCAGTCATCTTGTGTTTCTACCATTCTCTAATAGTTGTGCCAACAGTTGTTGCCTTTTCACCAAGCTGCTTGCCTATTGTCCTGTAGCCCATCCCAGGCTTGTGCAGGTCTACAATTTTGTTCCTGGTGTCTTTAGACAGCTCTTTGGTCTTGGCCATGTTTAAGAGGTTGGAGTGTGATTGAGTGTGTGGACAGGTGTCTTTTATACAGGTAATGAGTTCAAACAGGTTCAATTAATGCAGGTAATGAGTGCAGAGTAGAAGGGCTTCTTAAAGTAAAACTAACAGGTCTATGACAGCCAGAATTCTTGCTGCTTGGTAGATGATCAAATACTTATTTCATGCAATAAAATGCAAATTAATTATTTAAAAATCATACAATGTGATTTTCTGGATTTTATTTCCCCATCTTTCACAGTTGAAGTGTACCTCCGATAAAAATTACAGACTTCTCCATTCTTTATAGGTGGGAAAACTTGCTAAATTGCCAGTGTATCAAATACTTATTTTATTTTCCCCACTGTAAATATATCTCGTTACAGGTGGGTATGGATGCATGGTTAGTACTGCATTAATACCAAAGCGGGAGAGCTTGCAAATGAGATGAGGCATCCATGAATATGACATCATGTACAGTTTGTCACTACAAAGGCTCAGTTATGATTGGATATCAGCACAGAATTTTGAAATCCCCCTAAATTTATTAGGCATTGTGGAGATCTGTAACAAGTATTTGCATATTGCTACAAGAGGAATAACCTATGTTTTTCCCTCGTTATTCATTTTTCTGTACATTCATGGGGAATGTAAAAGGATGAGTATGCCTTTAAAGTAGATTTGTCTGCACAGCATTTGGATATATGATCTGATTTGAAATACAATTTGTTACTGTTAAAATAATCTAAATTTGACCCACATATAATAGGAAATCAGTGAAGAATGTAAACCCAATTATTTTACAGAATGTTTACTTATAACTAAACCAATCTAACAAAATTACTTTTGCTATTAAACTAGATTAAATAGAAACAGAATACATGAAGTGTGTTATACATTTTTTCACATTTGTCACAGCTTTGTTCAGCATTATTATTCTTATTTCTTTGATAATGAGGTTGTGACTCATAATCCAATTATTACACTACAATGCTTCGTAGAAGTAATTGTTTCTTGAAGTTTCCTAAATACTTAAATCATTCTTTGAATGACTAGCTACAAAACTTGGGAGTGGCTCCATTATCTTATTTCCATTGTAATATGCAGTAGGTTGTGAATCGGTCTAGGTTTGAAATAACTTTTGTAGCATTAAGACATGCATACTGCAGAAGCTTACAGGCTTCAGATATACTTAAAATAAGCCTCTTTCTTATTAGTTTCTCAGATTACACTTTAATGTAGACTTTTAATTTGGTTAACCTGTACACAGTACTTAAAGAATTATTCCCATGAACATAACCATATTTAGATTTGTAGACAAAACTTAAACATTTTTGCTCTCTACTGTCAGGGGGGTGGTTCCAGGCTGTCTACCCCAGCCGAAGACTGTCCATCTGACGGTAGAGAACTTATTAGTATAATTAGTGCTGAAACTAACAGCACCAAATGCTTGGGAACAGTAGGGGCTGCAGAAAAAAATTCTAACTGCAATGGGATCATGACAATGGGGGTCCTCAAGTCCTCTCTGTGACTGAATCAGCTGTCACGTCTGCATTTTGCTGCTGTTTTCAACTCTGTGGAACTACTGGAGATAGCCAGGCCATACTCAAGTTCCCTTCAGCAGGCTCATAAATTTGATTAGATTGGCAACAGGTATATGGGAACCTCTTCTTCCAATGTTATCTCAAAGAAGATAATGTAGGAACAGGGAAAGCACTTATAAATAAAATTATTATTATTATAATTCTTTACTATCATTGTCTGGTCAATTAAAGTGAAGTTTCTACTCTAAAAGTAACCCGGTTGGGAAATGCCCTACCAATATTAAAACTGCTCAAAATGAAAGGCAAAAATAATAATAACAATCGATAATAATAATCAATGATGATCAAAGGATGAATAGAGTACCAGGCTGAAAGAAGCAGAGAAACTCATGTACAAAGATCTTGAGATCAAAGCCAAAGGCAGAATTGTGACTGTGCTGGTTGAAGTTCTAGGCACCATTAAAAATAATTAAAAAAACACTCTTTGAGAGCTTCCATGCCATTGTAATGCATAAGATCTATAAGATTTATGGGCACCACACACACCCTTAGAAAAGCATTGGTCTAAGGTCCTATGTCACTTGTTGGGACATTGCCCGCTTATAAGCCAACAGAAGAAAGCTGTGATATTCTAATAATAATAGTAATAATGATAATAATGTAATATATGAACTACTTAAATCATTCAGAGTTTCCAGGCCATTGTAATGCATGAGAGGTAAAGAAGACCGCATTTATAGAAAATGCACACATCCTTAGAAAAGCATTGGGCATTCTTGGGACGCGGCCCATTTATAAGCCAACAGCAGAAAGCTGAGATATGCTGATAACAATAATAATAGTAATGATAATAATAATAATATATAAATTAATTAAATTGAATACAGTACATTGCTTACTATAATTAGTAACCTCATGTAAGATAACATTTAGCCACTCATATATATTATTTAAGACTATGTTATTTTTATTATTTTTACAAATTCAACCATATCCATTCTTTCCTTCACGGCAGTTATTTCTGGAATCAGGTTTTTGTAACTTTTGTGGTTACGGAGCTAATGATCACATGCAGAGTAAATAATTCATATTCTACAAACTCCTGTACTGTCAATCAGGCTGTTCCTTCCTGTCCCTAATGCGGTAAATGCTAAAAATGTGCCTAAAGTCTCAGGAAGCTTTCTAACTATGACCCCTACTGCCTGCCTATATTGTTTCCATACAACAAAGTTCTTGACTATATTTAGAGCAACTAATTGGAACTTCTGGCATCTTAGAAAAGTGACATTTTGTAAAGCTAACAAGCACGTCGTGGGAACATGCCTTTATAAGATACAACAAAACATCGTTAGAGCAAAACATGTTCCCAGTTGGATTTCTAGCTGATTTCAAATTTATTTTTTTTGGTTTATGATATAATGCTTGAAAATTCATACATCTGAAATTCCCTGGTGGTATTGTGTTCATTCTATATATCAATAGGTGTCCCAGTAGTCCATGGAGCTGTACAGTACGTGAGATTTAAGACTATAGTTACATTTTCATGTGCATATAAAATGTCTATTATCAGTAATACAGATCGTTTGCAATCCCCATGGGATCAAAAAATAGTAGAGAAAAAATATTAAAGGTACCTTTTAATAAGACATTATTATATTTTTTATGCTTCACAATAGAAAACTAGCAGAAGATAATAACATTTTTTTAATTGCATTTTCTTTGCCAAATGTTTTATTGAAAAGAATAGATGGTTACAATTCCAATAAATGCAACCATTGTTTTCATAGAATTAACAATAACATTCTTTCATTTGCAAGTCATTTTGGCCGCATTTTTACACCCCTATTATGACCTCATAATAAAGGGATATTTCAAGAGTATACTATTAGAATAGATCATCAATATCAGATTGACTTGGGTCTTAACACGGCACCCCTGCAAACAGCAGCTTGTTAATGGAACTAGCACAGATTCATACATTGTGTAGTGACCAGGAAAGGTACTCCAAAGGTACCGAACTGAATTTAAATCATCGTAGGATTGGTCATCTAAGTTACTGTAGGTTTAGTAGAACTGTAGATGGGGCTGTATTAAACATGCAAAGAACAATCATGTTACAGCTGCCTGAACTGGCATCACCACAGGTTCACTTTCAGACTGCTATGATATAGGTGATCTTCAGTCTTAATTTTTTTTTTTTAGCTTTATTGTTAGTTTCAAAGGCCCAATAGAAATGATTGAATTCTGTTAAGAGATCCAAAAAGCAATGTGAAAAAATATCAGATCTATTTATGAACATGAATTTGATAATAACATGAATATAATCTCTGAATAGAAAAAAAATAATTCACACAATAACTATGTCTATAAATTACATTATGCTTTAGATTTTGGGAGTTTTTTTCAGTGTGTCTTCTCCCGTAGTCCCCCAAATAAAAAAAAAATAAATAAAAAAAAAGCTTTTTTTTTTTTATACTGTATTGGAATAATGCATAAGAGAGAATTTATTAAAATAGAAACGCCAATTTTCTGGCACAAAAATGGCACATTTTTGGTGTTTAACTGTTTGCACCAAAATGCTCCATGTTCTCCATTTTTTGACCTGTTTGCCACATTTTAGAAAAGTGGGTGAAGTGGGGCTTCGATGAAGGTGGATAGGGATGGAACGCTTCAACCTCAGGCTTACGCCAGTTACAGACAATCGTGTGCTGCTGGCCGTGAATTAAAGGCACGGGTGGTGCAAGGGGCCTGAATAGGAGCCACGGAAGCAAGGGCCACAGAATAGGACAGGAATAGGACCTGTTCTATATTTCGTGGCCCGGACTGTCGGACCGCACACGTGACTGTGTAATTCACGGTCATGTGTATGGGCCCATAGAAATGAATGGGTCAGTGTGCTATCCGTGAAATACATCAATAGCGCACTAATCACGGATACGGTCATCTGCAAGGGGCCTTAGTTCGGTGTGTGTTAGCCACACCAGCCACAAAATCACTGGCAGCTGACCTGCTGCAGTCTATTGTAGCAGCACTGTCGTTAATCTTAAACAAATCTCATTCAAATGCTGTGACTAAAACCCAGACAAAGTGACTTGCACTACAGTTTTAAATCTGCAGTGTGTCAGTTATTGCTTCTGGTTTCACTTGCTACTTTAAAATTTTGCAATGCACAGAAAGCTATAGGGGCCAACATAGAAACCTGCATGTAAGCTGAAGCAAAAACCATCTGATGATAAGCTAAGTTACTGTAGGTTTAGTTGAACTGCACATCGTCCCACTCTTATAACTTACAGAAGAATATGCTTATTTATTCCAGTGTGGGCCAGGCCTAAATATGCATTTTTTAAATATGTTTCTTGTTCTTTCTTTGTTGTTTCTTTGAATTGGTCACCATGAAAAAATAGATAAATGATCAGCAAGACTGATACATTCTTGTATAAAATAAAAGGTTACCATCCACTTGGAGAATAAGACGTAATCTATCTATAACATTCCAGGGGCCAAATCTTTTGAGTGGGAGGATACATTTTAAAAAAATCCTAAATTGATATACGTAATTTATTTTTTTGTACTTGGTGACAGATCGTGTTTAAATACATTGAACTGTAAATGTATCAAACATTCACATATTCATATACTTGTGTTCAAGGCATATAAAGAGCAGAGATACTAAAGTTGGCAAACACAAAAATTAAGAAATCAATTTTCTCATAAAAAATAAAATAGGGAAAGGACACAGCACATCAGAGGCATAATTATAAGTGTTTTTCTCTTATACTGAATTCTGACATAAAAAATACTGCTAGAAAAATGTGACCCTGGCCTTAGAATGACAATTAAAAAAAAAAACGCTTATCTGCCTTTAAATTTAGCATTTATGTACTAGGTAAGTATGGCATAGTATTCTATGAAACATTGGAAGACAAAAGATTAAAAAGCATTTTTCCCAAAAATGCAAGACCTGTACAAATAGATTTTGGCGTCCAAGCATGTTTTAGTTATTTTTTAGTCATTTGTTCTTGCCTTGTGGGAATTGTCCTCATTATTTCTGCTTCGTCTACAAAGACATTTAATTTTTATTACTGAGATCTTTTTAATCCCAATCACCATATCCGCTATTTGTGTAACTTAAGGGTTATCCATGAAGATGTATGAATTTTCCTTTTTATGGTACTGTTTAATATACTTTGTTGAGAAGCACATTGGAGCTTATTAATAATTCTTGATAATATGCTCAGTGTTGCATAAATAACTCTAATAAGTAAAAAAAAACAAAAAAAAAAAAAAACTCCCAGTCACAATATTAAATGAAGATTCCCTTCATCAGTTCAATAGTATACACTGGCAAGCAGAATTTTTCCAGATTGGGGGGGGGGGGGGTGTTTGGCTGTTGGCAAGATCTCCACATACAATAAAATGCACTTCAGTGCACTGTTAGTGCCCACACACTATAATGCTTTCCTTAGTGCCCCCATACAGATTATTGTTCTTGTGTATATGTGTCTCCACACAGACTATAATGTCCCCCTCAGAGCCCCTGTGCACAGTATAATTCCTCAGTTTAGCCATCACACAGTATAATGACCCC
Source organism: Leptodactylus fallax (assembly GCA_947044405.1). Classification (NCBI taxonomy): domain Eukaryota; kingdom Metazoa; phylum Chordata; class Amphibia; order Anura; family Leptodactylidae; genus Leptodactylus; species Leptodactylus fallax. The sequence goes on along the minus strand of CAMRHE010000789.1, from coordinate 430,817 downwards.
ATCCGCCACACATTATAATGTCTGCCAAATTTATGATTCAACATCAGCCATTGTGATAAATCTGGCACATTTTTCGAATGCCAGTCTAAGCTTACACTCTCTAACCAGGGGCGTAACTACCGGGGTAGCAGTGGTAGCGACTGCCACAGGGCCCGGAACATTACGGGGCCCGGAGCCCTGTGGCAGTCGCTACCGCGAACCCCACAATCACTGCTATCGTTATACTCCGGGGTCTTTTGAGACCCCGGAGTATAACGATCGGGGGCCCAGGGGAGGTGAGCGAACATAAAAAACACCGTAACTCACCTATCCGCCGCTCCGCAGGCTTCGGGCCTGTTTGGTGACGTCCCAGACGTCAGCCGACGTCATTATGCGTCGCGACGCCGGCCTGGATCGCGCGAGATCCGGTCTGAAATTGAAGATGGCCGAAGTAGCGCACGGGAGTGCACCGGAGCGAGGAAGAGGTAAGTTGCAGTGTTTTCTATGTTTCTATCCTCCCCTGGGTCTCCTCCGATCATTATACTCTGGGGTCTTTAAAGACCCCAGAGTATAATAATCGTTCATGGGTGGTCCACTATGGGGCATAATACTGTGTGCAGGGGCCACTATGGGGCAAACTACTGTGTGCAGGGGCCACTATGGTGCAAACTACTGTTTACAGGGGCCACTATGGGGCAAACTACTGTGTGCAGGGGCCACTATGGGGCAAACTACTGTGTGCAGGGGCCACTATGGGGCAAACTACTGTGTGCAGGGGCTACTATGGGGCAAACTACTGTGTGCAGGGGCCACTATGGGGCAAACTACTGTGTGCAGGGGCCACTATGGGGCAAACTACTGTGTGCAGGGGCTACTATGGGGCAAACTACTGCGTGCAGGCGCCACTATGGGGCAAACTACTGCATGCAGGGGCCACTATGGGGCAAACTACTGTGTGCAGGGGCCACTATGGGGCAAACTACTGTGTGCAGGGGCCACTATGGGGCAAACTACTGTGTGTTGGGGCCACTATGGGGCAAACTACTGTGTGCTGGGGCCACTATGGGGCAAACTACTATGTGCAGGGGCCACTATGGGGCATAATATTGTGTGCAGGGGCCACTATGCTGCATAATACCGTGTCCAGCGGCCACTATGGGGCATAATACCATGTGCAGGGGCCACTATGGGGCATAATACCGTGTGCAGGGGCCACTATGGGGCATAATAGTGTGCGCAGGAATGTGGTTTGTGTGTGTGGGGGGGTTGGGGGCGGCGGTTTGGGGGGGTTGGGGGCGGCGGCTTGGGGGGGGGCCCCATGTCAAATGTTCGCCTTGGGTCCCAGCCATTCCTAGTTACGCCACTGTCTCTAACTATTAGTATTTGTGAGTCATAGTGTATTTTTTTCCTCTCCTCCTGTAGTTTAATTATCCTATGAAGGCATATATCACTCATGTGTATTAGGCTTCATGTAGTTTTATTTTCTTCTGCTTGATAGAAATAGCCGCTTGTAGATGTTTTTCTTGAGATTTATTGCAGACTCATCTACAAAAAAAAAATCTTTAGAGATCTAGATGCAAGGTTAAAAGTACTGTAAAATTAGAAAAATATTATAATAATGTAATAACAATTATAGCATAGTAATTGTAAGAATATTTATAAAGTATACTATATGGGATAAAGGTATGTTTCATGGGGCAACCACCTCTGGGACCCCCACTGATTACTAGAATAGGGGGTCCCAAGTCATTCCCATGCACTGTGAATAGAGCAGTAGTGTGCATCCTAGAATACTGCTCCATTCATAGTCCTTGCAACCACATTCTTGTTATCAGTATTGTTCTCAGCAGTTGGCCCCAGCGAGCATACATTTATCAAAAATCAATTTACAGTGTCCATATAAACAGCCTTTCTCCAAAATATTTTGTCTTCTGTTTGGTTCTTCAGGCCTGTGTGAATCATTTTGTTGTTGGTTAGCCTCTACTTCCTAGTATTTGCTAATAACTTGAGCCCTACCGTAACATTTACAAGCAAACTTCTGATGAATAATTATTTTTTTCCAGGTCTATGATATTGAACTCCACTTCTCAGACCAGTGACATCATGTGAATTGGTCACAAGGCCATGTTACAGTTCTGTTCCATTCAAATGAATGGGGCTGAGCTGCAATGCTAAGCATATCCACTATACAATGTACAGAACTGTGCGTGGTAAGTAATTAAGAGGCCACAGCAATCAGGTTCAGTCCTGGAAAAACCCTTTAAGAACACATTAGGCAGAATGACTACTGTAGGAGTTTATTTTTCCATGATTTTATTTATTTTTTATTAAAAATGTAAACAAAAAACAAGGGGATATGTCTTGTTTTGCAATTAATTTGTTTTTTATATCAGGAAGTGCTACTAAAATTAAAAACACTGTTTTTCCTCTCTATTACAGTCATTTTTACTTATTGTTGTGTCACTGGGGGCAGAGTTGAAACCTGTGACGGGGGGGGGGGGGGTTACTTTATTATTTATTTGTATGATTACCTTTGGTGGGGGGGGCATTTTAACTTTCTTTTTTTTTTCCTCTAGGACCCAGCAGCTCTCCAAATTCCTGTCTCCCTAGTGGTCATCTGACCACCGTGTCCGAGGGTAGCCACATCATGGCAGCTCCCATAGCTGTGCACACTGTGATCATTGTAGTTACAGCCAGCATCCTGTTCCTAACGCTGCATGATTTTGAGCAGCAGTCTAACCTTGCAAGGACATATATATACCTTGCAGGGTTAGAGGTAGACCTCCCGGACCTATAAAGTCTATGGGCGGTCCAGAAATGGTTAAGGAAATCTATCAAAACTAATACAAGTGAAAAGTAAAAAAAGTTATCTATAGCAAACATTTACAGATGTAGCAAGTGCCAAATGCCCATCGTGTTTGTAGTTAAATGGCTGTACTAGGCTATGCCATGGCACAAATGTTTGGTGCTAGCTACATCTGCAGGATGCAATTTTCATTCTTCAATGGAGGTACCATTTATTCATTTTGGTAAATACCCACTCATGTTTTCTTCTAGTACCCAGATAAGTGAGAATAGACTATAGTATTTGTGTTAATATAGCTACAACTGACCGTATATATTGTCACATTGCAACACTGTGGTAATGTCAGGTCAATATTGTAGTCTGTACATCTTAAAAATACCTGTATTGTGCATCATTGTTATCAAGATATAAAGACAAATGGGATCATTTGAGTTGAGCCCAGATGCAAATATTTCTATAGCTGTGACTATTATTAAAGATCATAGTTAAAATGCATCAACTGATAATTTAATATAATAGATGCTGAAGATATTTTTGCAAAATTCTACTTCAATTTCATCTTTTATTTGTAAAGTTCTGTTACTATTCGATACAAAACTCAGGGCACAACATTTGTGATAAAGGCATGAGTTCTTTGTAACTGTTTATTAAAATACACTTACCTTGACGACACTATAGCTAATGTACTTACTGTACTTTATGATGAAGTATCATAAAAGTTGTTTTTAACTTGCAGCAATCTATCAAATCTAGTGGCATGGGAATCAGATTGTTTTCTTATATCTCATTTATCATTTTAGTAAATGCTGACAGTGCTTCTGAAGCAAGCTGTATGATTTAGCCATTTGTGGACACAACAGGTTGGAGATTCAAGGTTAAGATGTCCACAGAAAAATTAAAACTAGTTATAGAACTTCACAACTGGTAATATACAGTTAACATAGCTTACTGATAATGTTTGTTATTCAATGGAGCTAGAGTGTAATGTGTATTATATCTAGTTTGCATTGTGTTAAATTACAGGACAACTATAATGGAAATAAACTAAAGTGTGTACTATGACATCATAATGCACTCCTCAACACTGACAATGTAACACCAATAAGATAAAATCCTGGAATTATGGAAATCTCAGGATCGATAGGCATGTTAATGATATGCACATAATTGAAATAAAATATAACAAAATAGCAAAACACCTCTATTTCTTCAGTATGGAGTATGAGCACCACTCACAGAAATGCACTCACTTGCACTTGAGCACACAAATCACTATTGCTTCTGGCAGCTCCCTTTGCGGTTGCAGATCAATGATGTCCCAGATGTGCACAATGGGAGACAAATCTGAAGACATGGCAGGCAATGGTAGCATGTTTACGCCATGCATGCTGGTCACAGTAGCGTGAGCAAAGTGGAATTATCCTGTTGAAAAACAGCTCCTAGGACACTTGGCGAAATGGCCATCCCAGTGGTTTCACAACCAAATCAATGTAATGCAGAGCTGTTAGTGCACCTAAAGACTAGAGAAGTCCAGCTACTGTACATCATGCCTCCCCATACAATAATCCTGGCATTAGGACCAAAATTATATTCTTTTATGAAGACCTCTGCATGGTGTTGCTCACGTGGTCTACAGACCAGTCTCCAGCTATCATTGCATCCAAGATAAAATGGGTACTAATTGCTGTCGAGGATATACCTTCATTGCAGCCTCCGCTGCCATCTTGATGTGTACCATGATCGCCTTTGGAATTAAGTCAATGAAACATCTGTAGTTTGATGTCTGGATCTTAGCCCAGTATCATACAAATGCCTTCTAATGGTTTTGTTGAAACTATTTGCCACCCTAGGCTTGGGATGTGATGTCCAGTTTTACTTGGAGTACAGAATAGATCACTAAGTGCCAGTCTTCCAATCAGATGATCCGTTCATGCAGAGGTTCACTTCTGTGTACCTCTTGCTGGCATTCCAGTTTGTCATTGTTTTCCTTAGCACCGAGGCACACAACGTTGAACAGTGCTGATATCTCAGCCCAGTGGCGTAACTAGGAATGGCTGGGCCCCAAGGCGAACATTTGACATGGCCCCCCCCAAGCCGCCGCCCCCAACCCCCCCAAGCCGCCCCCCCCAACCCCCCCCAAACCGCCGCCCCCAACCCCCCCCAAACCGCCGCCCCCAACCCCCCCACACACAAACCGCATTCCTGCGCACACTATTATGCCCCATAGTGACCCCTGCACACAGTATTATGTACCATAGTGGCCACTGCACACGGTATTATACCCCATAGTGGCCCCTGGACACGGTATTATGCAGCATAGTGGCCCCTGCACACAATATTATGCCCCATAGTGACCCCTGCACACAGTAGTTTGCCCCATAGTGGCCCCAGCACACAGTAGTTTGCCCCATAGTGGCCCCGACACACAGTAGTTTGCCCCATAGTGGCCCCTGCACACAGTAGTTTGCCCCATAGTGGCGCCTGCACACAGTAGTTTGCCCCATAGTGGCACCTGCATGCAGTAGTTTGCCCCGTAGTAGCCCCGGCACACAGTAGTTTGCCCCATAGTAGCCCCTGCACACAGTAGTTTGCCCCATAGTGTCCCCAGCACACAGTAGTTTGCCCCAGAGTGGCCCCTGCACACAGTAGTTCGCCCCATAGTGGCGCCTGCACGCAGTAGTTTGCCCCGTAGTAGCCCCTGCACACAGTAGTTTGCCCCATAGTAGCCCCTGCACACAGTAGTTTGCCCCATAGTGGCCCCTGCACACAGTAGTTTGCCCCATAGTGGCGCCTGCACACAGTAGTTTGCCCCATAGTAGCCCCTGCACACAGTAGTTTGCCCCATAATGGCCCCTGCACACAGTAGTTTGGCCCATAGTGGCCCCTGCACACAGTATTATGCCCCATAGTGGACCACCCATGAACAAACAGGCCCGAAGCCTGCGGAGCGGCGGATAGGTGAGTTACAGTGTTTTTTATGTTCGCTCACCTCCCCTGGGCCCCCGATCGTTATACTCCGGGGTCTCAAAAGACCCCGGAGTATAACGATAGCAGTGATTGTGGGGTTCGCGGTAGCGACTGCCACAGGGCTCCGGGCCCCGTAATGTTCCGGGCCCTGTGGCAGTCGCTACCGGGCCCTGTGGCAGTCGCTACCACTGCTACCCCGGTAGTTACGCCCCTGTCTCAGCCTATGGTCTCTCAGTTTAAGGATTCTGCCCCCTCAGTTTGTGACAAGTACTGCTAACTGGCAGGTTGATGAACAGGAGGCATCACACAGTCATCCCATACCACGTGATCCAAGTTTTGAGGTTTCTTGTGGCTAAAAATGGTAGGGCAGGAAGCCATAGGCTTCCTGCTCTCCCCAGGAGTAGGTCAGGATACCGTTTTCCCTCGCTTCTGTAAAATGATGGTATTTTTAACAGCTGGTCAGCATCCCCCTATGCCTAACTTCCACAAGAGAAAAAAAAACAGTGAAGGGGGCCTATTATTTCCTATCTGCCAGAAGGCTTGGCATTAACATACCATCCACAAAACACTTTGTTTGCTCAGAAATGAACTTATAGCATTGATTTTCACTGAATTAGAAATGGTTATTTTAAGGTATTGTATTTTATATTCTCACATGGACAATTTATCACAGAAATCTCTGCAACTGTCCCATTCATTTGAATGGGACTTTCAAAAACTTCCTGCCAACACACTCACATTCAGATAAAAGGAACTGCATTTGTTTTTCAGAAATTGTTGCAGCAAATCTTCTGCCTGTCAATTGACTTTTTATTTTGGTGAACCATTAATAGTCTAATAATACTTTTTGCAGTTTTTTTTCTGTTCTAACCCCTTTAAAAGATGTTTTGAGGATTATTTATAACCACAATGATACTCAGTAATTCAGGGGCAAAAGAAATGGGATCATACAAATATTCACTGAAATGATTTTATCCTCAATGATGGTTTAGTCATGAAATGTTACAAGTGTCATGTACCCTTTAATGCCAGCCACCAAACCTAGTACAGTATACTGAGAATGGTACGGAAAATAACATAGGATTACAGGTTTATTTTCTTCCATTCAGTTAACAGTAGTCACTGTACGGCAGATTACTGCCCTAGAGAGATTTACAGAATTACTATTGCATTGAGTTAAATTATTATTCTGTCCTCTCTGTTTGAAAAAAAGCAGGTTACTTATCTGTAAAGTTATTGTTATTATACCCTCTTAGTTACATACCTTTATCAGAGTCTTGCTGTGTCAATTTTTGTAGCAGCAGGGACTGCTCCATTTTGGAAAGTAAAATCAATTTCTTATGGTCTTCCTTTTAGGCAAACAGTTTGTTGTTCTGGTGAGGATACAACATGTGGCTTAAATGATACAATTTTATAAGTCATAAAGTAACCATTGTACTTAGATCTGAGTCATTATGTAAGATTCGAGCACAGCATCCAATAACATTGGAAACTATCAGATTGTACTTCTCTGCATTCATTTTTGCTGTTAACATTGGATGAGAATGACTTTAAGTTTCACACTGAACTTGGTTTTGTTAACTATTATTAAAGTGTGTAATAAAAGTAATAAAAACACAAGATAATGATAAAATTGAGGATTGTTAGATTGCAAAGCTGTTCTGGTAACGTATAACTGGTGTCTTGTAAGGGAGCTAATGTTACAGTAGTTTAAATGATGCATAAAATAGTAACATGGTATAAAGCACCTTATTGTAAAGCTCATGTTGTAAAATACCGTTTCCCCAAAAATAAGACCTATCCTGAAAATAAGCCCTAGCATGATTTTTTTTCAGGATTTTTGGAGTAGGCTTGAAATATAAGCCCTACACCAAAAATAAGCCCTAGTTACTGCTCATTAAAATAATGTCCAGGCAGCTCTACATGTAAAAAAAATAAAGTAAATAGAATACAGCAGGACAGATACAGTAGACCCTTCATCAAGGAAAGCAGACACCCACAAAAAAAATTGTACATTGACCTTAATGGAGCTATCTGTATAAGATGGCACTAGTGAGATAGTTCTCCACAACAATAAGGGTTGACTACCGGTAATGCTGGGCTCTCACACACACATCGGGGAAGTCCCCCTAGCATCACTCCACTCCCAAGCCCGATCGTTGTGATCAACGACTACACTTGGCTGCAACGGAACACTGCTGCAACGGCAAGACTTAGCAGTGACATGCCTTTGACAGGAGTGACACAGATCTGTATGTGAGAGCCAGAGGTGTAGCTAGGGTTTCAGCACAGGGAGGGTGAACATGTCCAAGTGGGCCCCCAACTTAGGTATACCGATATTATCTCTATACGGTGATCGTATAGTGGTATATAGCGGCTGTACACAGGGCTCTGCAGGCCATTTAAGTAAATACAGCGCAGTAACATGTAGTGACTTACAGGTGATGTCTCTGCCTAATCGTTCATGTTCCCCATCTCTTTCATCTGGACTGCCATGACCATTTCTTCCAGTCTCTGTAAAGTTTGCAGCACAGACATCTTTGGCTCCTCACTTTTATAGGACCCTGACCCACATTGTCCTCACCTGCACACCCATCCTGCTGCTACCCCCAATTATAAAATATATAATATAACCCCCCATAATGAAAATAGTGCATTTTTAAATTAATACTGTAACTTCCCTGTGTACCCCCTGTAAGTAGTGCCCCTTATTAATAATGCCCCCTGTGTACCCCTGTAAGTAGTGCCCCTTATTAATAATGCACCAGGTGTTTCCTAATTAAAAGGTAAACAAAAGTGGAAAAAAAAATTAGTGGGTTTCCAGTACCAGGGACCACCAGAATCAGCTGTTTGAATGAACCGTGGTACCTGTGTAAGTGCTGTGACCCCTTCTCTGTTTACATAGTGTCATTCATTTCATAGCGGACATGTAATGTAACTACAGCCTCGTCCTATACACATCTATGTGACAAGACTGGAATTACATCACATGGCCACTATAAACAGACAGTGTGTGATATAAACAGGTGCCATGGCCTCTTCATACAGCTGATCAATGGGGAATCACTTATCTCTTATTGATGTTTTATTCTGAGGATAGACCATCAATAAAAATGAGCTGGAAAACTCCTTAAAGCTAAGGCCCCACATGGTGTCCTGCAGCAAAAAAGCGCTCTTCTTCCCGCAGCACTTCGCATAGAAAGTTCGCAGAGGTTTCCTCTGCAGACTTTCTGCTTCAATTATATCTATAGGGAAACTGCTGGCGTTTCCATAGGTATGCTGCGAGTTCCAAAACCACGACTGTTTTAGAAATTGGAGCGTGTCCGCTGCGCATATTTTACTGCAAAGTGGGGATGGGATGGGGCCCCACGTGGCGAAAACGCCTTGGGAAAAAAATGCGGCATTTTACAGTTCCTGAAAAGTGGGTGGGTAGCAAATCCCATCCACACATTGTGGAAAAATACGTGCAGCGGATACGCTGCGATTTCCAAAACCGTTGCGGTTTTGGAAATCGCAGCATGTCAATTATATCTACGGAAACACTGGTGGTTTCCTTATAGGTATAATGGAAGCAGAAAGTCCGCAGAGGCGGACCTCCTATGAAAAGAGCTGCGAGAGAAACCACAATGCGATACTGCCACGGTTTTTCCTGCAGAGCTTTTTTTCTGCGGCCCACTATGTGGGGCCGTTTCAAATTATTATGCAAATAATATTTTCTCATATTTTCCAAAATTACCTATATGAATTGCAGTCATTGTAATTTTCCAGTCATCAACTATTCGAGTATAATTGAAAGGTTTTTGAACAAACTGCCTATGATAACAGTATATTTAAAAAAAAAATAAACACTCAAAATGCATGTTTTAAATTATTATGCACAGCAGAATTTGCAACCTTTTCATTTTTATTAAGAACAAAAAAATGGTCATTGTGAAATTATAAGCATTAGCAGGTTATTACAAACTGAAATCAAACAGTTTTCAAGCCAAAACTTTATTTGAGGTGATGTTACATTTGCACATAGGACCCCTTGTTCGAAAGAAGCTTCTGAACACTCTCGTCCATTGAATTTGGCAGTTTTTGGATGGTTTCTGCTTCAGTTGTTTTGCATGAGGACAGAATACCCTCTCAGAGCTGTTGCTTAGATGTGAACTGCCTCCCACCATCATAAACACTCCTTTTGATGATGCTCCAGAGGTTCTCAATGGGGTTGAGGTCAGGGGAGCATGGGGGCCACACCATAAGTTTGTCCCCTTTTATGCCCATAGCAGCCAGAGATGCAGATGTGTTATTTGCAGCATGAGACGGTGCATTATCATGCATGAAAAAGATCTTTCTGCGGAATGCATGGTTCTTCTTCTTGAACCATGGCAGGAAGTGCTGTTTGTGAAACTCCACATACATTATGGAGTTCATCTTTACCCCTTCAGGGATCCTAAAGGGGCCGACAATCTCTCTCCCCATGATTCCAGCCCAAAACATTACTCCACCTCCTCCTTGTTGGCACCGTAGCCATGTTTGCATGGGGTGTCCATCAACAAGCCATCCTCCACTCCATCCATCTGGACCATTGAGCGTTGCACGGCACTCATTGGTGAACAAAACAGTTTTGAAGTCAGTCTTCATGTATTGTTTGGCCCACTGGAGCCGTTTCTGCTTGTGTGCAGTGGATAGAGGAGGTCGACAGGATGGCTTACGCACAGCTGCAAACCTCTGAAGGACCCTGCATCTTGTTGTTCGGGGGGACGTTAGAGGCACCAGCAGCTTCAAAAATGCCTTGTCATAGCAGCAGACAAGTTTTTGAAGCTGCTGGTGCCTCTAACGTCCCCCGAACAACAAGATGCAGGGTCCTTCAGAGGTTTGCAGCTGTGCGTAAGCCATCCTGCTCTTTTAACCTGATGTAATTGCCTGTTGGAAAGAGTCCTCAATTTTCCCTTATCAGCACGCACACGTGTGTGCTGTGAATCAGCTACATACTTCTTGATTGTGCGATGATCACGATGAAGTGTCTTGGCAATGTTGATTGTAGTCATGCCTTGACCTAAACACTCCACAATTTGTTGCTTCTCAGCAGCCGACACATCCTTTTTCTTTCCCATTTTGGCTGAAAATGTAGGCTGCTTAATAATGTGGGACAGCCTTCTTAAGTAGTCTTGCCTTTAATTGGACACACCTGCCAAACTAATTAGCACAGGTGTCTGCAATTGCTTTCAGTGATATAAAGAGCCCTGACACACATCACCATCAATGAGTTTAACTGACAAAAAAAAAATTCTTACCTTATCACTCCTAAACACTTTTTGCATAATAATTTGGAACACAGTGTAAAGCCCAAATGCCACCTTATTTAAATTAATTTCCCCCTCATATTATGCCCCTGATTCCCCCTGAAATAAATACTGCACCTCTAATGACCCCTTATATCAATGACCACCCCTTTATATTCATAATGCCTCCTAATATAAATGATGCCCCCTAATAATGCTTATACAAATGACCCCCCTTATGTTCATAATGCCCCTCCCTTATAGTTATAATTCCCCCCTCCTAACAACTCCTTATACTATTAAAATACCCACAACTAAGCTAAAACAAAAAAATAATAAGTTATACTCACCTACCTGCGATCCTGATGAACGGAGCCGCCGCCTCCTCATCTTGACCCGCACTCTATGCGCAGGGGCCACGCACAGGACGTCTGCATGCAACACTCAGGAGGGCCAGGAATGATGTCATGGGAAGAATGTAAGATGTGGCCAGCTGGTAGGATGACCCTTGATCCTGAATGTGTACAAAGCCTTTTTGATGTCCCTGACTACCCGCCCCCAGGTGGTACCTGACAGTGATGACAGACAACCAGGTCTCAGGGGTAGTCGTTGCTCTTTTACTAGCAGGACGAGGTAATGCAAATATACAGATGAGGAAAGACCTCTCAACATAAAATACAGTTATCACTGTAGGTAGTGTCCAGTTAAGCAGGTGATAGGGCTTTGGGCAAAAGTGTTTTGACTTAACTGTTAGGCACTTAGAAGGATGGCCTGTATCCAGGGGGTTATCCCACAACAAACTGGGTACACGCATGTAGAAGAGGAAACGGGTGTGCTGACGCGGGTGACCCTCAAGTTCTGTCAGACTAGCTATGAGCTCTGTTTAATATATCTTCGTCCCACACACTTGAAGAGAGATGCGTGTGGAGTTCCCAGGTGTATGGATAAACAGGTCAGAAGGCTTTTTAGTACTTGCAGACTTGGGACTTCAGAGGAAAACACTCTCTGAGGAGAAACTTGAGCACAGAGGAAAAGACATCTGTGGTAGAAGTAGATTGACAGGTGCTGACTGGACTAGCATGTCCTCCAACTTGCCCCCACATGTGCAGACTTGCTCACACCCCAACCAACAGGGTTTCCAACCCTCTCCAGAGAGGGCTATAGCTCAACCCCTCCTCCAGGCCAATCAAGGGAGCCTGATTGGTTCTGGAGGTCACCTGATTATACTGGACACTCCCTACATTAACACAATATGATGATGCAATCACAGACATAAATCACAATGAAAAGTATAGACAGTTGCAGTTTACAAAACATCCAGAAGGTGGCTGTGGTGAATTTACTGGAAAAGGCCAATGCCTACATAGCCTTCCATGTGTTTTCTGGCTTTTGTGAGATATGTATAAAGGAAGGAATGGGGCAATACCTTTTTACCTCGTACGTAAATGTCCATACTATCTCGCTCTGCAAGGACTATTAAAGGGAACGGGACGAGCAGTACCGGGACATTACATGCATCTTAGCACAGGAGGCGCAATTTTGTGACGTCCTCGTGCCCATGTGTGCCGAGAAGCAGACGTTTGTGATCTCGGTGTCTTGTAAACCTCAAGTGGTTTGCAGTTTACAAGACAGTCAAGCTACAGTAAGGGTTTTAGCTAGATCGGTGTCTGCAGACACCGATCTAGTTAAAAGTAAAAGATGTATTAATGGCCCCTCTGCCTCTGGTGAGAGCCCATCTGCCATTTGTACTGTACTTGCCAACTCTAATTGTTTTGAGAGTAAGGTATCTGGTGAGTGGAATGCGGTTCATTGAAAAACATAAGACATACCCTGAAAATAAGCCCTAACCCATCTTTCAGAGCAAAAAATAATATAAAACCCTGTCTTATTTTCAGAGAAACACAGTACTACTACCAGAAGAGATATTCAGGTTGTATATTGTGATATCCTTCCTTTACCCTTACTTGCACTCTGCAACAATTATAAAGCCTTTTCAACAGATGTGTAAGACACTGTGAAATCTTCATTTTTAGTCACATCAGTAACCAATGTACCCTATGGGAAAGACAGAAACTTTAACCCTTTTGTGACGGATCAATTTTCATTTCTGCACTTCAGTTTTTTCTACCCAGCACTAGAGCATTAGAGTCATAACTTTTTAACTTTATGATTTACAAATTCAAATACGGGTCTATTTTTTGTAAGACAAATTGTATTTCATAATTGCATCATTTAATATTCTGTATAATGTACTGTGAAGCTTGAAAAAGTTCAGAATGGGGGGGAATTGAAAAAAAAAACACAATTGCAACATTTTCTTGAAGACATAGTTTTTACAAAATTTACTTTGCCATAAAAATGCCATTTTAAATATATTTTGAAGGTCAGCATATGTATTTATGTAGTTTTTTTCCATACTTATTTACCTTTAAAAACTTTGGAATTTGGAAATGCAAAAATTTCTTTCTGTGGCCATATTGTGAAATCCATGATTTTGTTATACTTACAAGTACGGAGCTCTGTAAGGGCGCTTTTTTATGCAGTATAAGATGTAATTTTTATTAATACCATTTTGGGGAATATGTGATATCTTGATTAATTTTTTATTCAATTTTATTTAGAGACCAAGCATTTATATTTCTAGGGAAGGAAGGGTGATTTGAATTTTTATATTTAAATTTTTTAAATATATTTTGCGTATTATACAGTTACCATCAATCGTGCATGGAGAGTACTCAGCTCCTGAACCCGCTCCATACTCTTCACTCATGAGAATGACATACATATATAGTAACATTTGGAGATCATTTAGCATAAAAAATAGTACTTACCTGGACTTTAAACATTATAGATTTTAGTCATTCATTCATAAGCAACTAGCTCACCTTAACCTCTAAGGGCAAAAAATACTTTAAGGCTAAGGCCCCACATAGCGAGCCACAGCAAAAAAGCGCTGCGAGAAAAACTGCAGTGGCAGCGCATCACATTTTTTCCCGCTGTGCCTTTCACAGAAAATCCGCAGAGGTTTCCTTTCAGTTTGCAATATGTTGTGCTCAGCTTGTGTCAACAGACACTCCAAAAACTATTGTAGTATTTCCAAATCACTGCACACACCGTAGAGACTCAAGTGAAAGAAGTGTAACATTTATTTTCACACAGTATAGATGGATTACGGGTATAATGGGTTGGAGAACCCTTCAACTGGCACCACCAGCATTATTATCAGTGTGCGGTACCAGCAAATTATATCTACTCCAAAAACTATTATCTCAGGTGCAACTGCTTTTGGAGTACAAGTCTCTATTGAAAAAAGCACAACATATCACACGCAAATATTTCTGGAAAAATTTTCACTTTTCAAAATCCACTGTGCATTCAATTATGGAAAATAAATTAATGCAACATCTGGGGAATCAAAATGCCCACTACATCTCTTGATAATTTCTAGCAAGAGTGTAGTATCCAAAACCAGGTCATGTCTCAGGGCATTCCACTCTTAAGAGGGTCTGCAATAACCAAACAATCTAATTTTGTGCTGCAAAAGCCCTATCTCCACCTGTAGGTGATTTTTATATTATACAGTTGACCCCCGCTGCTGATGGGGCCCATTTAGCTCCTGAGCTGGTGACAGGGTGATGCAATAGCACAGCTTGGTAAGTTAAGGGACAACAGCTATGCCATACTTTTATGTCATGGGGCAGCATGTGGTTACACACTACCACCTCATGGATCCTCCTGCAGACACAAAAATGAAAATGACTGCATTTCTGGGAGGGTATACACTGTTTCCTAACCAGAGCTTTTGAGATTACCCTACCCCGTAAACTGCCACAAAATCAGCACCATGGGAATGGGACCTAATACTGTTAAGAGTGCAATGAATGCTTTCATCTGTATTACTGGAGGTACTCAATGCAGAAACCGAGTGGACAGTGGACCCCCACAGATGAGATATACATATATATATATATATATATAGAGAGAGAGAGAGAGAGAGAGGAGTGCCTCTGAAGCCTCTATATACAGCCCCCTGTATATATATATATATATATATATATACACACACGTGGAAAAAATTGTTGGTACCCCTCGTTTAATGAAAGAAAAACCCACAATGGTCACAGAAATAACTTGAATCTGACAGACTGGGATTTGCCAAACTACATGTTGACAAGCCACAAAGCTTCTGGGAGAATGCCCTATGGACAGATGAGACAAAAATTGAAATTTTTGGCAAGGCACATCAGCGTCAGTGTTCACAGTTGGAAAAATGAAGCATATCTTGAAAAGAACACTGTCCCTACTGTGAAACATGGTGGAGGCTCTGTTATGTTCTGGGGCTGCTTTGCTGCATCTGGCACAGGGTGTCTTGAATCTGTGTAGGGTACAATGAAATCTCAAGCCTATCAAGGGATTCTAGAGAGAAATGTGCTGCCCAGTGTCAGAAAGCTTGGTCTCAGTCGCAGGTCATGGGTCTTGTAACAGGATAATGACCCAAAACACACAGCTAAAAACACCCAAGAATGGCTAAGAGGAAAACATTAGACTATTCTGAAGTGGCCTTCTATGAGCCCTGACCTAAATCCTATTGAGCATCTTTGGAAGGAGCTGAAACATGCCGTCTGGAAAAGGCACCCTTCAAACCCGAGACAACTGGAGCAGTTTGCTCATGAGGAGTGGGCCAAAATACCTGTTGAGAGGTGCAGAAGTCTCATTGACAGTTACAGGAATCGTTTGATTGCAGTGATTGCCTCAAAAGGTTGTGCGACAAAATATTAAGTTAAGGGTACCATCATTTCTGTCCAGACATGATTCATGAGTTTTTTTTTTTTTTTGTTTTAAATTCTGTTGAAGCATGGTTGAAAAGCAATGTCTGACTTTCATTTGTTCATTTTCATAGAATTTTTACATATTATTACTTTTGTCAGATTCAAGTTATTTCTGTTACCATTGTGGGTTTTTCTTTCATTAATCGAGGGGTGCCAACAATTTTGTCCACGTGTGTATATATGTATACACACACAAACACATGTTCTGTCTTCTGGGTGTGTATGTATATATACATGTATGTGTGTGTGTATGTTTACACACACACACACACACACACACACAGGCAGAACATGTACACACAGAGAAGACACAACATGTACACACACAGCAGACAGAACATGTACACACATACACACAGAAGACACAACATGTACACACACACAGAAGACAGTCAAGTCAGGGATTGATTACACTAGTATTCCACAGCCCAATGTAATCGATCATCTCCTGCAGTACAAGACTCTGGAAGGAGAAGGGAGCTGTCAGCCTGCTCGGGCACAGATCATGATCAAAGGTAAATAAGTAGGGGAAGACAAAATGAGACAGTCAGCATCCAGCAGCCTAGTGGGCCAAGGGCTTAGGGCCTCGGCACTTTCCCGGGTTTCCTGATTGCTGATGCCGACCATGCCCACGACTTCTTTGTTACCTATTGGACCCTCTGGATTATGTTCAAGAGTTCCCAGGAATACTGTGAGCTTGTGAGATGTTGATGAGGACCTGGCTCTCTGTCCTTGCCACTCATCGGTTCACAATGAGATACCTATTCCCCCCACCTCACCACTCTTTCTGCGACTGTCTTTTCTTGTCCTCATCCCCTTCCTTAGTTTAGCTCTCTCTTCCCCTCCATTACTTTGCTTTTCCCTCTTTCTTTTCTTCTTTCCTCCATGTTCGGCATTGGTTTTATGCCTGTAGGACCAGCCAGTAGACAAGATTTCAATGATTCTTTTTCCATGTCTCACTTGACAATGTTAACCCTTGACTCTTTGTGACTATCCACTCATTTTAATTACCTTTTTTGTTGTTTTAATTGGTTTGTTAATATGTCATTCCTTTCTGGTGTTTCACTTTAAGTTGTGCTATATTGATGCAGTTTTTAAAAAGTTTTAATTAAAGAATATAAAAAAAATGCAAATGACAGAAAAGGCTACAAGTCACATGGAATATATTTAATTAATGACCTCCTACACAGAAATTCAGTGAGAAAAAAAAAAAAGTGAGATAAAGACAAAGAAACAGTCTGATGCGTATTTCGCCCACTCAGAGCGTTGTCCAAGGCTATACATAATTAAAAAGGTTATTGCATATATACTTTGCATGTCCAATTAAACCTATAGATTGCATTTGTACACCTGAAGGTTGATTACCTTATTCATACTTCTGTTATGGCACATGGTTGCTTTAGGATCAGGAATCACTCTGCTCCTTCCCAGAGTATATGCTGTATTTGGACTGTGACTTCTTACACTTTCCATAGCAGAGAGTTGTTGTGTGCTTTTTAAATGTCTGCAAAAGTTGTCTTTTGCTGTCCTTGATTGCATTATTTATGTATTTATTATGTATATATTGATTAATATAAATTGTGTTTATTGTATTTGGCTCACAAGAGAATGGTTTTATTACATTTTACATATGTTATGTCTTTTTATGGCAGTAGGTTGTGTTTCAGCATGTCTCCTAACTTTTTACATGGAGGCCATATTTTGATCCACTGGAAATGACCGTCTCCAATGGCCTGCTGGACAGACCAGGGAAGGTATAATCAAAATACATGATCATAAACGAACACAAAGACTACAATGAGGGAAGGGATACAGGAAACAGTTGGAAGGGGGGGGGAAGGAGAGGGACAGGGTATCAGTGAAGTGCGCAAAGAGCGAGAGGGACACGACCAGATCAGTAAAGCTCTAGATAAGAGGTTGGAAAATTCTGCAAACTCCTAGAACAACGCCCACGGCTGCCAGAGAGCGTCATACTTGGAGGAATCGACAGAGTTCTCTGCAGACAGGGTCTTCATTTTTAGTATGCAAAGAAACTCCTGGAGCCTCTACACTACGCCTGTCCGAGTTCAGGATGGTAGGGAGGGCCATTTCGAGGACATAGTCCCGCAGTTTAGTCCTTAGGTGCTCTGGGTCGAGGTCCGCATTGTAACCCCGGATGTTATACTGTACATGGTAATACACCCAAAAAGTCTCAGCAATGTCGATAAGGTTATGAACGTCCCATCCCATCTTGTCTCAGTATTACTCCATTTAAAGGGTACCGGAGTTTTAATGAAAAGTTGAAATATCTGCAAGGTCTTGCTGGGCAAACTTTTCTATGACTGTCTAAGCCTTCATACATGATGTCCTATCAGTTTTTCTGCTGCTAATAATTATCAGATTATGGTTGAAACACATTTTGCATTTCTGTCTCAGGCTGTAGGCATATAAAATAAGGAGCAGTCTGCCCCTCCCCTATCCATTGCTGATAATGTTCTGCCATTCTGCAAGGAATAACTATGAAATTGCAAAATAATATCTGAGAAAAGCCCAAGTGATCATAATATCCAGGAAGCCCAAGTGACCAAAAATCCAGGAACGCTGGACTGCAAACACAGGCAACCAAGAAGATAATAATAATACAAAAAAAAAAAAAAACAATTTTTGAGCACAGGCAGTAAAGCTGCTTGCTGTTTGTGAATAATACTCCATCTGTAATTATACAAGCAGCCAGAGGTAGATAGTAAGCTGTGAGATTTGCAGGATCCTCAGTCTTTTGCATACAGCAACAGTTTGCAGACTTATCTATTCAGGCTGTGAGCAGAATCACTCCTCACCTCTCCATTCACTGTGTGAAGAAAGAAAAGGATGGCCCTTTACACTAACTGAGATAAGCAAGACTGAATAGAAAGTATCTAGGGACGGCCTTTCTTAGTAACAAAAGCGTGAACAGTAAATTAGCTAGTGGCAGGAACTTTAGAGAGGTTTTTCAAGCAGAAGGCAGCCTTATTTTTAATTAAAGTACATTACATTTTGGTCCAGAATCACATGCCCTATGAAATGAGACTAAGTTGTCCTAAAAGTTAGTGACCATTTAAAGCCACAATATTAAAGTGTAGGTTCATGTTAATAAATGACACTAAGTTCACATTAGCATCGCCTGAAAAATTGGTTACACATGAAGTCTGATGGACTCTTGACTATAATGGTTTCCATCGGGTGTCTATCGTTTTTTGCAACGGAGTCACAAATGTGAACAAAGCCTTTGTTTTACTAAGTAGTTGGTAAAACAGGCAGTCTGAAAATACACCAGATTTATCACAGTAGCTGATGCTGGATGATAAATCCGGTGTATCTGTAAACTGTCTATTCTAAGTTTATACCACCTTTTAGCTGGCTTACTTTCAGCCAGAATTTTACTGCACAATCTTGGCACATTTTTGGCACATCATGACATATTTAAACCACACCGCCTTTCTGAGTATCGACACCTTCATGTCTAGCAAAAAAAGATTAGCTCAAATTAGGTGCGCTAAGATTCGCCACACTGTGCTAAAGATGCATCATATTGTCTAATTTTAACCATAAAGGTAAATCTGGGCCATACTTTTTGAACTTTTTTGGAGTTTGGTTTATCTTCCACATCATATTTTCCTGGTCAGAGATGAACTTTTTTGATGTACAGTATTTGTCTATATAACTGGATACAATACAATTTTGCAATATTCATGCATTTATAACTCTGCTCACATTTATTATATCAGTACAGACCCCTTTCTGCATGGTAGAATGGTATAACCAATGAATCAGTGCTGTGTAATATCCTTCACCCCCCATTTTATTTATATAGCGCCAACATATTCCACAGCACTGTATAATTTGTAGGGTTCAAGTACAGACAAAAAAGATACATGACAAAGAAATAGTCAATTCACACACTGGGACTGAGGGCCCTGCTCGCAAGAGCTTACAATCTATGAGGTAGAGGGGGTGAAACAGGAGGTAGCAGGGGCGGCATCAGAGGTAGCATTGCTTATACAATGGTCAGACAATTTTGTAATAGAGGTTACTGTCATTACACATATATAAAGCTGTATGAGCCATCACTGGTCGTGTCCTTTAACATGAAGATGGTGCCTGGATATATAAAGTTAGTCTGATACGGCATCATATCCTGTGAGGTAATGCGGGAGCGTAAACAGAGAGTATGTTTTAAGGAATCTAACTATGGAGGGTTTACATTAGGAGTTGTGATAGGCCTGTCTGAAAAGATATGTCTTTAGTTTGTGCTTGAAGCTGAGGAAATTGGGGGTTAATCTGATAGTCCGGAATAGAGCATTCCAGAGAAGTGGTGCAAGTCGGAAGAAGTCTTGTATACGAGCGTGGGAGGTTCTGATAATAGAGGATGCTAGTCTTAGGTCATTGAATGAACGGAGATCTCGGGTTGGGTGATAGACAGAGATGAGGGAGGAAATGTAGGGAGGTGCAGCATTATGGAGAGCCTTGTGAATGAGGGTGATAAGTTTATATTGTATTCTGTATTGAATAGGCAGCCACTGTAGTGACCGGCACAGACCGGAGGCATCGCTATAGCGTCTAGACTGATAGATGAGCCTGGCCGCCACATTCAGAATAGATTGTAGAGGAGAGAGTTTATTAAGGGAAAGACCGATTAGTAAGGAGTTACAGTAGTCAAGGCGAGAGTGAATCAGGGCAACAATAAGTGTCTTTAGTGTATTTATGGTAAGGAAAGGGCGGATTCTGGAGATGTTTTTAAGGTGGAGATGACATGAGCGTGCGAGTGATTGGATATGGGGGGTGAAGGAAAGGTCTGAGTCAAACAAAACCCCGAGGCAGCGGGCATATTGCCTAGGAGTTATGGTAAGGCCGGAGTGTGCATGAATCCTTACTTTGTGTATATTTATAAAATGTACTGTACGTCTGTCTCTAGGTACTGTTGTCATATTTTTAATAAAGTTAAGTTACAAAAACAACAACAGAGCAGACAAAGAGAGGAGACCCATATTTCCTAATCAACAGCGGTCTGAGCGGTTGGACTCCCATTGATCTACAAGTCATCCTCAATCCCATGGGTAGGGCATAATTTGCTTTGGCAGGAAAAAACCCTTTAGGCCTGGGCCCCACATTGTGAAAATGCAGCATTTTACAGTACCTGCAAAGTAAATGGGATTCTGGCTAATCCCATCCACACATTGCAGAAAAAAATTCTGTAGCAGAAAAGCTGTGTTTTTGAAAATCGCAGCATGTTAGTTATATCTACAGAAATGCAGGTGTTTTCTGTATAGGTATAATAGGCGCAGAAATTCTGTAGAAGAAAACTCTGGGAGATTGCAATGAAAAACCGCAGTCTTTTCCTGCAGCGTTTTTTTGCTGCGGCTCACTAGGTGGGGCCTTAGCCTTAATGTTTTATTATGATTTTACTTGTGTTTTTTTTTTTTTTTACAAAACTACTTTTTTTTTAAAACTAGGGGACTTGAACTTGTGATGTTCTGATTGTTTGTATAATATAAGTGAAGAACCCTGGTTATTTGTGCATACCATAACATCACTGCTAAAGCAGATGATCTCTTCTCTGCTAACAGGAGACCCCCACTATTGACTCTGAATTTCTTCATGTGATGCGTGTAAATAACTCAATAATGCATTAAACTAGACAATAAATAAATCCTATTGTGTCAGTTAAATAAAGTTTATATAAACTCTGAATGAGCAAGCCCACAAGCACATGCAGAATACCGATGCAACTCCCAGAAGGAATTTTTGCTTTGAAACAACAAAACCAACACATATTTGGCACTATCACATTTTATATAGGACACAATGCACAGTGTATTAGAGATAGTTCCAGTGGCACTAGCTTCATTTTTAATTTACAGTTCCATTTTCTGTTTATCTCATAAGGTTGCCACAAGGTGGCAGTGTGTCCTCATTTTATGCGTCACTCTGCTGATTATACATAGATTGCATTAAACATCTCAGATTAAAACAAATAAGAAATAGAAAATGGTCAACCTTTTCAAAACATATCACTTAAATTATTTCTTAGGTGGAATATGCTTCTGCTGCATATGCAAAGAATTTATGCAGCCTTGAAGATTATGCAAAAACAGTTGGAAAGAGCAAAACCTGAAGCTTTATATATTGCCAGAAAAAGTCACATTAGCTCATCTCACACAGTTTTAGCAAAATATATCTGTCTGTAATTTTTAAGCAGCCGATAACCTCATTTGGTGTTTTTATCATAAAGTATAATCTACACCAAAATGTCAATTTTTATTAAATGCGTCTGAGAATAAAACGCCTTACAAAAGGAGATTATAATCAAAATCTCTCTTTTATTAAGTATAAACCCAGTGCATTTCTAATTTGTGGTTAATATTATGTAAACATAAAAATAGTATAAAAGGCTGTTAGTTTTCATACATACATCCCATTACAAATATCCCTTATTTTCTTTATGATGCTAGGTTCACACTAGCACTGGCTCTCTGTTGTTCGGGTCCATCAGGGGACCCAAAAAACGGATAGACGGACTGTTCAAACAGCGGTCATGGAGATGGCAGACCCCATTGACTTTAATGGGGTAAGTCGGGTGTCCGTTGTCTTTAAACTGAAAGCTGCAGAGGAAAAAGTCCTTTGTAGAAATTTTTCCTACGCCGATTTTTGGAAGACTCTGCAAAAGAGTCTCCAATTGAGACTCTGATGCAGATGTGAACCTAGCCTAAGGCTAAGGCGCCACGTGGTGTCCCGCAGCAAAAAAGCGCTGTTGTAAAAACTGCAGCGGCAACGCAACGCGTTTTCTCCTGCATCGCTTTTCACAGAAAGTTTGCAGAGGTTGCCTCTGCTGACTTTCTGCTCCAATAATACCTATAAGGAAATCGCCAGCTAGAATCTACTTTGCTGTGACTGTAAAACACCGTGGCTTTTTCCATGGCGTTTCCACTGTGGGCAAACCACGGCCTTAAAGAGTATTTCCACCAAAAATCATCCAGTAACCAGTAAATATAAGTTATTTGACATATTTATGATGCTGCTGATAGACCTTGTACTTGGTCCTGTGAAACTTCCCATTGAATTGTCCTATTCTGTCAAATTGAAATTAAAAAATCTTCTCAGCTGTTTTCCAGTTATATTATATTTATTTGTAAGAAAGCAGGTGACAAACAATGTGGATGTCGTTAAAGTCTCATGGGGGCTGTCACCCAGCTTTTGCACATGGAACATCCAAGCTATCTACTGTACTGTAGTTATGCAGTGGGGGATGTATAATGGTATCCTTAGACTAATGGGGCAGATGCATGCCAAAAAATTGTCTTTTTGGCATACATTTTTTTACTGTGTGAGAAAGAGTGAGGTGGTGATGGGGTTTAAAGGGAGTCTGTCACCAGAACCCATATAGATAGGTTAGGATCTGTCAACAGGACCCAGCATATAATCCAAGCCCCCCAGATACATAGGTTAGGGCAGAGGCGTTGCTAGCGGGGGGGCAGGGGTGGTGGCGGCTCCGAGGTGGGCCCCCGAGAGTCAGTGGGCCCGCAAGACACAGATACAGTTGAAATACATAGTAGAGAAGAAAGCCTCTGGCTTATTTTCTGCTAGTAAGTAGCTCGTAAGCCACAAGCCACTTCAGGTCTGTGGCCTCCGAGTTGTCCTAAGATGTCTGCGTCCTGGCACAGATGTCTTTGTGATGATGTCGCTGTCCTGAGCCGTCCTCGACAGGACGCAGAAGTCCCGCTGCTTCAGTAGACAGCGGCAGTGCCGGCGGCAGAGGCACCTCCTCGGGGGATCGGAGGTAGGTGAGTATCATCAACTTTTTTTTTTTTTATAACTCACTTTGGGCATTTTAATTGCATGTGGGGGCATATGGGGGTTGTAATACATATAAGAGGTCAATTGGGAGCACTGGGAATTTAGCAAGATAAGAGGCCATAACTAAAATAAGGGGTATTAGGGGGCTTTAATAAAAGAGGATATAAATTATAGTGAAAGGTCAGTGGGGTCTGTATGAATGTAAGGGGAGATAATATTAGGGGGCATTGGGGCAGTATTAAAGGAGTTTTCAAGGAATAATAAAGTTTACTGGTAAGGATTGTATTGGGCAAATTGGAGAGGAGGCGGGGAAGGTGAAACATAAAAAAAATACTCACTTGTTCCTGGGCTACTGATGTCCGCAGCCCTCTGCTGCTGTCTGTCCAGGCACATGCACGCCACTTCCCTGCTGCTAGTCCTGCACTGCACGTGATTGGCTTGAGCAGTAGCTGGAAAGGACTCAGTGATGTCACTCATATACATGACCGAGTCCTTTCCAGCCAACACTGAGGCCACTGATGGCCTCAGCAGTCACATATGGCACGTGTCTGAACAAACAGTGGCGGCAGACACCAGAGCACTGGGGACAGGTACGGCTGGGTTCACACAAAGCAGTTACCTGCGGATCCTGTAGACTATAATGGGGTCTGCTGGGTTTCTGCGCGGTTTCTGCCTGAAAAATGTGGAGAAAAAGTCCTGCTTGCAAGATTTTTCTTTCCGCATTTTTCAAACAGAATGGGGGACAGAATCCCCCAACAGAGTTCAAGCGCTGGTGTGGACCCAGCCCGAGTATGATTTTTTTATCACCTACTCCACCTCCACTGTGATTTGTCCACTTCCTGGACAACCCCTTTAAAGAGGACTTTTCATGTCCTCATGAACCTGTGATTTTATATACCTCTAGAAAGCTAACAGTCGGCTTTACCGTTATGTGCCGGGGCTGGAGATATTGGTGCTGTTAGTTTCGGCACTGATCTCTCCCCACTGTCAGAAGGGCATTCCTGACAGTCTAGTGTCGTCGCTGGGTTGTGAGGAAGGCCCCCCGACAGTACTCTAACATAGCCTTGTACTGTCAGAGGGGGCGTTCCTTAAAGCCCTGCGATGACGCTAGACTGTCAGGAATGCCCTTCTGACGGTGGGGAGAGATTGGTGCCGAAAGTAACGACACAGATATCTCCAGGCCCGGGGCACATAACGGGAAAGCCGACAGTGCACTGAATTAAGTATATAAAACCGCATATGCATGAGGACGTGAAACAACGTGAAAGGTCCTCTTTTATAGAAAGGGGTTATTAATAGGCATTATTAATACAAGAGGGGCATTTATGTAAGAGGGCATAATTTATACAAGGAAACATAAGAGGGTATAATTAATAATAGGGGAATTGGGCAATATTAATTTTAGGTGGCACTCAAGGAATTATTGATTTAAGGGGGTACACAGGGCATTATTAATTAGGTGGAATTATTAATTGAGGGGCACTGTTAAATAAATGGGGCACATAGGAGCATTATTAAATTAAAAAGGCACATGGGGGTATTAATTATTTCCAGGGGATTATATATTTTATAATTGGGGTAGCAACAGGATGGAGATTTTATGTAGTTGAGGACAATGTGGGTCGGGTGCTTGGAAAAGTGAGGAGCCAAAGATGTCTGTGTTATAAACTTTACAGTCACAACTGGAAGAAGTGGTCATGGCGGTCCAGATGGAAGAGACGATAAATGTAAACCGTCAGAGATGTTACCTGTAAGTTACAACATTGTTCCAGTACTGTATTTACCTAACTGGTCTTCATAGCCCTGTGTAGAACCATTATCTACCACTATATGGTCACCGTATAGTGATAGTGTTGGGGTATACCTGAGTTGGGGACCCATTTGGACGTGTTCGCCTTCCCTGTGCTGAACCACTACCTACGCCTCTGGTTAGGATCACCTAAGTCAAAGTGTTTTCCTCTTGTGAATCGCTACTTTCATTTCTGAGACATAGATGTTTTTGTCACTTATCAAATTAACTCTAATGAGCAAATTTACATATTGACAAAACTAGTGATATCTCAGCAACAGACACACCGATTTATGAGGGGAAAACACTGTTTGATTAAGATGAACCTAACCTATTTGTGGGGTTGGGTTGTTATGCTGGGTTCTGTTGACATTTAAACCACATCACCACCCTACTCACATAGTTAAAAAATGTACATAAATACATACACTTAAACATATGCCAAAAGGTCAATTTTTTTTGCATGCCAATTAGCTGCCATCCACCATCACTACGTGTGAATGTGCTCTACATGTCATGCTAATAAGTTAATCCAATAACCTATTAATATTTAAAATAGTAGATAATATAATGTAATCTATGTAAACGTTTTCACCTCGTACAGATGTGTCCTTCCTTGCCTGCCTCCTGGCTGGACATGTGCAGATATATGTATCTCAAAATTACGATCATTTCAAAACAACAGAGGTGTAGCTATAGGGGGTGCAGAGGTAACAGTCTCTATCAGGCCCTGGAGGTTGAGAGGGCCCAAAGACTCCTCCACAGCATGATAAAACACCAGTATATATAGTACATGGTAAGTGGGGGCCCTGTTAAAGATTTTGTATTGAGGCCCAGGAGCTTTGTGTTACGCTTCTGCAAAACAATATGGTTTTCTGATAATCTGACATGGATGTTTATCCTGTTTGTGCCTATATGTGGCCACACAGTGTTGTTGTCTGCAGATTGTCAAGTGTTTGGCAAGTATATCACAATATTTTATTGAAGTGGATTTGGGATTGGAGTCCTTAACCAAATTCAAGCTGGTTCTGTCGATGAGCCATGCTGACAATTTTAACCGGCTGTTGTAACATTAGTAGGTTATTTATGCATCTCAGAAGAAAAGGTTAAAGATTCTGTGAAAGAAAAATATTAAGTGTGAGTTTTGCTTTTTTAACAATAGTTAGAACAATAGTTTCACTGCATAATAACCATGCTATTTTTATGTTAAAATTGAATAACTTGTTTGGTAAAACATTGTTCTAGGTATATTGTTATGCCTCATCTGACATAATGGGGGATTTTATTAAAACTGGAGTTTGTTACATTAGTCTTAATCTATTACCATGTTATGTCAGATGCTGCAAAATTATTAAAAGAGGCACACTTCTTTATAATTTTGGAGCATCTCGGGTCATCCATGCGCGAGAAGCTAAAATCTAGCTAGGTGGTGGCATAGATTGCAGAAATTATTTCTGAGAAATTTCAACCACAAATAAGGATAAATCT
Organism: Leptodactylus fallax; assembly: GCA_947044405.1. NCBI lineage: Eukaryota > Metazoa > Chordata > Amphibia > Anura > Leptodactylidae > Leptodactylus > Leptodactylus fallax. Next base: position 403,883 of record CAMRHE010000789.1, on the reverse strand, counting down.
GTTACCTTTCTCTCTGCCCATGCCACACCCATTTTTCCAGCAGTGCTCGATCTTTTTGTGACTAGTCGTAGTACTTTTGGGATTGCAATTTTACTCCATTCACTTACATTAGTGAAGCAGTTGGAGGATGACATGGCAATCGCCATGTAGCCCTAGCCTTAAAGGTAGGTAGTGGCCAATATGAACTAGCAACTATATAATATAATACTAATACATGCAGTTCACTCATCATCTCTGCAAACATTGTGGCAGATCACAGCAAATAGATTAGAGATGGGCCTGATTTGCCATATTTGCATACAGACAGCTGTAAACCCTCCAGCCCTTCTCTTGAATCAGGGCCCACAATTCACATTTTCAGCCTGTGCCTGCGCTATTGTTGTTTGTGGCCAAATTTGGTAAATCAGGCCCTACCCCCAATATGCTTTAGGCTGATTTGCTTATCCATAAAAATATGGTTATTACTGCATTGCTTCATTGGTTTTTGGCCAATAAAGTATGTTTTTGCTCCTATTAACACCTTCCCGACATTCACCATAATAGTATGGCGGATGTTGGGCATTTAAATATGGCAGCCACTTAGGAGCTCATAGCTGCTGGGTCTCTGCTGTATTATACAACAGAGACCCTGGTGCTAATATCCACAATTAGTGCGGGCACTGATCACAGGCTTTAAGGCCAATGGCATTGTAATGCATTGCATTAGAGATCAGACCATCTGGTGTTCAATAATTGCAGTAAAAAAAGTAAAATAAAAACTCAAATCACCCCCCTTTCCCTAGAACACATATAGAAGTAAAAAAAAAGAAAGAAATTAAAACATGCACTAGGCATCCCTGTGTTCAAAAATGCCCAGTCTACAAAGAAAATTCCCATACAATTAAAAAAAAAATCCAAAGATCCGAATTGCAGATGTTTTCGCTGTTTCGCCTCTTTTAAAAATTTGAATAAAAATCAATCAAAGCAATAGACATTCCCCAAAATAGTATAACTAAAAAGTACATCAGATCCCACAAAAAAAGGATCCCCATATACAGAAATATAAAAAAAAAAGTCTAAGACTCCAAGAAACTTATTTTTTTTGCAAAGGTTTGAATTTTTTTAAGGGCTTAAAATGTAAATAAAAAAATAAATTTGGTATTTCCAAAATCGTACCAACCCATAGAATACAGCTGACATGTCATTTTGGCTGCCCAGTGAATGCATAAAAATGAAGCCCATAATAAAGTCGCACAAACACAGTTTTTCTCCAATTAAACCACGTTCTGAATTTTTTTTACAGCTTCCCAATACATTGTACGGAATATTGAATGGTACCATCACAAAGCACAATTCACATATCACAAGACATTATGGGAAAGGAGCTGGGGAACTCATGCACCCTCTGTTGGATATAACAGATCCTCAATTTGCTTTTGACTCACTGAGCCTTGAGACAGCAAAAGGGATTTTAGCCAAGCCAATTTCACTTATCTGCATACAGCGCTGTTTCCGGATTGTTGTCCTTCATCCGTACAGAGCAAAGTGAACTGGCTGGCTTTGTGGGAGGCAATGAGTGGGTTAGGGACAAGAATCTCTCGCATTGAGGAGAGCACCAGTGAAGGTGTGTAGAGATTGAATTGCCTTTTGCCCTCTACTTAGCATCTACATATCACAAGGCATTATGGGAAAGGAGCTGGGGAGCTCATGCGCCCTCTGTTGGATGTAACAGATCCTCAATTTGCTTTTGACTCACTGAGCCTTGAGACAGCAAAAGGGATTTTAGCCAAGCCAATTTCACTTATCTGCATACAGCGCTGTTTCCGGATTGTTGTCCTTCATCAGTACAGAGCAAAATGAACTCCCACAAAGCCAGCCAGTTCACTTTGCTCTGTACTGATGAAGGACAACAATCCGGAAACAGCGCTGTATGCAGATAAGTGAAATTGGCTTGGCTAAAATCCCTTTTGCTGTCTCAAGGCTCAATGAGTCAAAAGCAAATTGAGGATCTGTTACATCCAACAGAGGGCGCATGAGCTCCCCAGCTCCTTTCCCATAATGCTTTGTGATATGTAGATGCTAAGTAGAGGGCAAAAGGCAATTCAATCTCTACACACCTTCACTGGGGCTCTCCTCAATGTGAGAGATTCTTGTCCCTAACCCACTCATTGCCTCCCACAAAGCCAGCCAGTTCACTTTGCTCTGTACTGATGAAGGACAACAATCCGGAAACAGCGCTGTATGCAGATAAGTGAAATTGGCTTGGCTAAAATCCCTTTTGCTGTCTCAAGGCTCAGTGAGTCAAAAGAAAATTGAGGATCTGTTACATCCAACAGAAGGCGCATGAGCTCCCCAGCATCTTTCCCATAATGCCTTGTGATATGTAGATGCTAAGTAGAGGGCAAAAGGCAATTCAATCTCTACACACCTTCACTGGTGCTCTCCTCAATGTGAGAGATTCTTGTCCCTAAAGTACAATTTATTCTGCAAACAGTAAGCCCTCATATGGCTCTGTAAAGGGAAAAATGAAAAGTTATGGGGTTTGAAAAGCGGGGAATCAAAAACAAAAATTGAAAAATGCCTGCAGCGGGAAGGGGTTAAAGCCACCCTCCATGGCACTATTATTGGTTTTGGAGGCATTTGTGACCTCACGTTAATACTTTTTATATGAATGAGTAAATATACTGGAAAACATGCAAATATACAGCGGAATGTGTTGATCAAGATTTTCCTTAAAAGGGTTGTGCTGTTAAGGACACTTATTTACTATACACAGAACAGAGGATAAGTGTCGGTTGCTAGTAGCTCGACTGCCAGGTTCAGCGATCAGGAGAAGGTGGGACGGAAGGTTCCTCTAAAGCTTCCTTTTAAATCAAGCACCAGCGCACTTGCATGCCTGGCGTGCCATTCATTACTATGGAGCACCAGTCATGCAAACACACTGGCTCTTCATTTACAAGGAGGCTTTAGGGGGAATTTTTTCTGTCCCCTGTTCTCCTAGAAATACCAGTGATTGGGACCCAGTTCTGTGGGTAGTATCTCACTATGATTTATTTAATGCTAGAAATTCAGTAAATTGTTATATTTTTTCATCAGGTTGCTCCATCTGGTGTTCATTAAAATTCATTGTTAGAGTCCTTTTGTGTTTTTAATTTCTTAGTGTTATGTTTCTTTATTGCAAAGTATTCCCATCTGATAGCTTTGTCCTTTTGTATACTTTTCACTAAATTATCTCTGTATGTCCGAACATTTGAGCACACTCATCAACAACCTGAAATTTGCTTGTTGTTATTCTTAATAAATGTGTACCTGCAATTAATGGTAAGTGCTGTGAACATATGCTTGTCTTGTCTATATTATACTAGATGTACAACAGACAGCTGCCCCAAAACTCAGATATTAACACCCCCCCCTTCACCGACTTCGTCCTTCAAAATCTAAAACACTGCTTACTATATAGATGAAGCCATCTTCAACTTGAATCTGATAACTTGCTGCACTCTGATAACTAACAACAAAAAACTTTTTTCAGTTGCTTTTAATGGCAAGTTAAAGTGGTGCCTCAGGTTTCTTACAGAGGCATACAGAGTTCATGTGCACGAGCCCTTGCTAGGCAGTACTGTAATAAATTAAAGAGGACCTTTCATGTCCTCAGGCACATGCAGTTTTACATACCGCTAGAAAGCCGACAGCACGCTGAATTCAGCGCACTGCCCGCTTTCCCAGTATGTGCCCAGGGGCTGGAGATATTGGCGGTGTAAGTTTCACGGTTTACTGTCAGAAAGGCGTTTCTGACAGTCTAGCTGCGCTGACAGTTCTCGTTCATCGACTTGTACTGGGGGGGCGTTCCTCACAGCTCAGCGTCATCACTGGGCATTTATTAAAGGTACACAAGTTTCCATTCCCTATAGAAACCATAAACTTAATCATTGTAAATCCCTAAGCCTAAGTAATGTGATACCCTAGGCTGCTTTAAGATGGACATAAAAGGGAGGGTTTATTGCTTCTGAATTATAGAGGTAAAACACCCATATTGCATATATTGCATATTTCTGACAGTAGTAGAATCCTGTTAATTTATTTGTGAAAATGATTGTTTATGGTGACAGTCAGTGAGTGAAAATGTCTTGTCTGATTTTCTATCTGTCATAGACATCTCTCCATAGTGATTATTATTAAGATTATTATTATAGAGTGTAACCGATATTTCTAAAGAAGTGGTATTTTTTCCTCTAAAGATTGTATATGGACAGGGTACAGACATTGTAAAATGTAAACTTTATTGATGTTTGTTTGTGTTGTTTGTGATATGAGTTCATTTTACTCCTACCCTGATGCCTACTTTAGTTAGGAGGTAGTTCTATGCCTCTCTCCTCCTATCCCTGCAACCTGTCAGATTTTCTCCTGCCCCTTCCTCCTCCATGCCTGCTGAGGTGAGAGACTGAGGCTTAAGGGGGGTGGGGGCACTTCAGATGGATGTAATTTTGGCTCTATAGCATCTAGAACTGCAATTGTGGTTTTAGCCTTGATACAACCAGAGAGAGTGCATACAAAGCTCCCACTCCCGGCTGAATCTTCAAGTAGCTCTATCTGTGGTTGTATCATGGCCAAAACTGTGGTATTGTGGTTTATAATCTTAAATTTAATATGCTACCAGAATCACAGTTCTATGTGAGATATAGTCTAGAATGGAGATGTCGGTAGCAAGGACATCTCATACCTCTAAGGTTATTGAATAGCTTTTGGATATCTTACATATGTCCTTGGCAGGGAGTGGGTTAAGCCATTTGCTTTTTAACAAAACCATGTCCTCCTTGTCAATTGTGGAGCAAAAAGCGTCAAACATATGCATAAATAAATTTCTACAGGCATGTATGCCAGATATCTTATGAAAATGAGCCAGAATTCTGGCAGGTATAGTTTAAAAATTTTTCTAGTTAAAGTTAATATTTACTAGAGGCAGTAGTAGCCTTCAGCCAGATAGGGAAGATCTCTATCAGCTTACCAAGTTTGGACACATTACATTTTTTTTTTTTTCTTTTCTTGCTGTGGTGAATTTCATGTCAGTAATAAATAGTTACAGTCCATTCATATCCCACCGCACATATGCTGACCACATGAGTAGACTGTGTTTCCCCATACAGTGGGCCACCACAAAAAGAGTACTCCTCTTTTTAAAATGAAAATCAATAGGTCATGTATGCCACTGTATAGCTAGGATTCGACCTGAATTTATCAAAAGTTTCAGGTTTCAACCAAACCATTTGGGACTAGTTTTGGTTGAACTGGTTCCATATGGTTCCAGAGTGCCTGAAAGCCTCCTAAGCCTCCCTAACTACCAAAGAATGTTCCTTAGGGCATCTTGTATAGCCTTCCCAAGGAGCATTGATTTGGGTTGTATAATGGTTTTAATGTTCATTATGGTTGATGGTCAGATATTCAAAATAGCTGCCCTAACAAATGTTTGGGCCGTGTGACAATTTGGGGAATTAAACTCAAAATGGTGGCTTTTCCTGGTCCGGACAGCGGTGGTTCATGGTACTGGGCGCCGGAAAGATAGCTTTCAGATGGTCCAAGTGTAAAATAAAAGTGGCTTTATTCAGCTTAACTGCAACATAACAAAACAACAAAAAACCTATGCCACAGTTAGGGCCTAACTCACTCCTTGAGCCCCTAACTGTCCTGACTGTTGCTCAGCTCCAGCAATAGTCCTCTGTGGACGCCAGCCCTCTGGGACAGAGCCTATCTCTCTGTCCTAGCTGGTCCACCCCTGTGGACGCCAGCCCTCTGGGACAGAGCCTCTCTCTCTGTCCTAGCTGGTCCACTCCTGTGGACGCCAGCCCTTTTGGAGTTACGTGCCACCACCCAAAGGCGTGGCTGAGAGCCTTTTCTGGCCTGGCCTGGGTCGCTCAACAGCGCCCTCTGGCTCACATACTTACATACCCTCCCCCTCAGCTCACTACCCATGGAGTGAGCTACAATGGGACGAGACATCCTATGACGAAGTCCCTCTTCAACCAAGTAGGCCTGTCCAGTGTCTCTCCAGTAGTCCCAATCTGGCGGTCTTTTCTTCCAAATTCCGCTCCATCGAGTTTTCCGTCTTCTCATCACTTTCGATGCTACGCCAAGATCCTGGCCATTCTGTGCAAAGGCAAGTTTTACTCCATCACCTTCACAATTCACCATACAGGGGATCACATCATTTTCATCACATTTTTCATGATAGTCTTCAGCCATCCCATTGCATGACTTTGATCCCTTTAGTGAATAGCCGTAAAAATCTTCATCTTCACCTATCATGAATTCACAGGAGCTCAGAAACCAACTAACACGTACTTCATGCACATTAATGTCTTTAGAGTATAACTGTATCACGGGAACTTTTTCCGTAACCTTCATCTCAAAGCAAACTTTGCCATCACCATCAAGGCTTAGAAGTTTAGGAGACATAGGCTGCTTGCTCTCCTCTTTGTTTGAGATACACAATCTCTGTACTGCAATATCTTCTCCTTCTGCACGAGGGCCATACCATACACCCTCACATAATAGATCACGCTGAACTACATTTTCTGGTATGTCTTTAACAACTGTCACATCATTGGACAGGTCACTCATATCTGTCTGACTTAATGATTCTCTTTTCTCTGCCTCTATGCTGGCAGCTTTTTCCAATTCTAACGCCTTCTGTAGCGCACAAATCTCTGATTCCAGCTCCAGAACTTTCTTCACTGCGACATTTTTTTGTGCCGCTTCCATCTCAGTCTTTACTAGTGCACCTTGTAGCTCTGATTCTTTAGAGGTTAACAGGTTCTGCAGCGAATCCTTCTCAGCTTCTAGTGCTGACAGCTTTGAAGATAGGGCAGATGCCGACTGTTCAGTATTGGATAGAGACTGCTGCAATCGATCCAATTCTTCTCTTTTAGATTCCACTTCGGTTTTTAACTGTGCTATCTGAACAGTGCGCTCTTCCAACTTTATTATTTTTATTTATTACTTTATTTATTACTTCTATCTGGAGGTCCAATTCTCTCTTGGCCTTTTCCAGCTTGTCATAAGCATTAGCTTTGTTCTCATACAATATCTGCACAGATTCCATGTTTTTCTCAACTTCATCCTTGGAGCTAACCAAATTCTCCATTTCAGTGCGCAGTTGCTTGTTGAGCCTCTCTAACTCGGCCTTCAATTCAAGGGCCTCTGCTTCAGCACGGTCACGTTCTTCTGCATATCTAGCAGAAAGAGTCTTCTCTTCACCAAGCAGCTGATCAAACTTTTTCTGCTTCCTTTCCAAATTTGACACCATCCAACGTTGATGATCAAGGTCTACATCTACATCTTCTAGTTCCTGCTGCAGTCTAATTTTCGTCTTCTCAAGTTTGTCATAAGCAGCAACCTTCTCCTCAAACCGTTGATTTGTAGCTTCTAGCTCCTTTTGCAACCTTTCCTTTAGTTCTTCAACAGAGTCCAAGGACCCAATACTATCTTCCATTTTTTCCTTCATATCAGTCGTCTGAGCCTGTAGTGTTGAAATCTGCTTTGTCAAATCTCTTTTTGCTATCTCCTCTTCCTCTAGTTGCTCAAGGAAACCATTTTTCTCATCTTCCATTTGTTTTAGTTTTGTACTAAGGTCAAGCTTCTGACAAGTTTCTTCTTGCAAAAGTTCCTGAGTGTCCTGAAGCTGAGATTCTAGTGTAGAAAAATCTTTGGAAAGTTTGATAAACTTGCTGTCTGCTTGAGAAAGAATCCCTGTGACATTATTCAATTCCACCTGTAGTCTGTTTGCCTTGTCTAGCAGCTCTGCTTGAAATCTGTCCCCTTCTGTGACTTTTAGTTGCATCACTTGAAGTTGAGTCTCTACTTTTTTATGACTCTCCTGTAAGGCTTGCACTTTCTGAGCATGGACAGACGACATTTCCATCAAATCTTTGTCATTATTTTGCACCAAAACAGACAACTTCTCATTATCTTCACAAGATCCTGACAGCGCCCTCTCCAGGCTACATATTCTAGCTTTGAGTTCACTTTCTCTTTGTTCCAGAACTCGAGCTTTACTTCGCCATTCGTGGATTTCACCATTTAGGCGAACCTGATGCAAGTTTTGCTCTGACTGCAATGTCTGCACCACAGATTCTAAATCGCTCTCTCGGTCAGACACATGCTTCCTCAGCTTGGCAATTTCATTTTCTTTGTCAGTTAAGGCAGTCGAGAGGTTTACACACATCCTAACTTGGTCATCCAGACATTCTGACTGACTCTGAAAAAATTCACTTCTCTCATGTTTAGCAATTTCAAGGTCATCTCTTAATTTTTCAATGACACTCTCTTTGGCCATGGAGTCTTGAACATGCTGCTCCTTTAAATCCTGCAATTGCTTCTCAAGCACTTGCTTTTGCTCTACACTCTGTATAACTTCATTAGATAGAGCACATTTCATTTCTGCAAACTCCTTCTTAGTGACACAGTCCATTCCAGGCAAACACAGTACCACATTTTCACAATGACTCTTCATAGAGTTAAGCTCTGCCTTCAACTTAAGGTTCTCTCTTTCTGATACCAAAAGTTGCCATTTCCAATCAGATATTTCATTCTCACACATGAACCTGATGGTTTTATTCTCATCTTGAAGCTGCTGCACCCTAACATTTTCATCTTTGGCGCGTTCATGCACTCCGTTATGAGACACACACTCAGCAGGGACATATTCCATCATAGAACAGAGGTGCTTTAGAAAAATTGAGTCACCATCATGCAACCCTTTATCTTTACTTGCATTCCACCTGATCTGTTCCGGGTTTTGTGTCTCTCTGCATTCAGACTGCTGCACTAATAAACCTGTGCATAATTTCTCTGCTTTTTTACAAGCTGAAATTCTCTTTTTTTGCCCATGGTTTACTAACAAAATTACACAATATTCCACAGCAACCTTGGGTTCAACCGACAGCAACTTCTTGCTATCTTCTGCAGTCACCTGTATTCACACAGTTAACTTATGTGGCACTACAACAACCAGCATTTTCTTCTGTCTTCCACAGAAAACACCAACATGGCACCATAGCCTTTCACATAGACTTGTTTATGTGGCACTACAACAACCAGCATTTTCTTCTGTCTTCCACAGAAAACACCAACATGGCATCATAGCCTTTCACATAGACTGTTTGCAATATCCATCTTCTATACACATTGCATACTTTCTTGCCATCAGCAAACACTTCACAGACTTCTGTGCCACAGTATACACAAAGTCCATTCCCTGAATTCCTCTTCCAGAGTTTTACTTTCACCAGTTTTTTGCACACAGTTTGCTATGTTGCAATTCACTCACCCCTTTCTGGGCTTCTCAGTTGAAATCACCGATTTCTTCCAGCTGTAGGCCACAATGCACACTTTGCAGTACTGCAGTCACCAAACACTTGTCTTCCAGGATTTGCGTGGATCTCTTTATGCGCGCGTTCTCCGCCATATGTGACAATTTGGGGAATTAAACTCAAAATGGCGGCTTTTCCTGGTCCGGACAGCGGTGGTTCATGGTACTGGGCGCCGGAAAGATAGCTTTCAGACGGTCCAAGTGTAAAATAAAAGTGGCTTTATTCAGCTTAACTGCAACATAACAAAACAACAAAAAACCTATGCCACAGTTAGGGCCTAACTCACTCCTTGAGCCCCTAACTCTCCTGACTGTTGCTCAGCTCCAGCAACAGTCCTCTGTGGACGCCAGCCCTCTGTAACAGAGCCTATCTCTCTGTCCTAGCTGGTCCACCCCTGTGGACGCCAGCCCTCTGGGACAGAGCCTCTCTCTCTGTCCTAGCTGGTCCACTCCTGTGGACGCCAGCCCTTTTGGAGTTACGTGCCACCACCCAAAGGCATGGCTGAGAGCCTTTTCTGGCCTGACCTGGGTCGCTCAACAGCACCCTCTGGCTCACATACTTACAGCCGCTATACTGTATCTGTATAGCAGCCCTAAGAAATATTTCGTTAGGCCCGCTGTACACCGCCCCTGCACAACCCACTGTGCCCAGAACTCCTGTTCCTACTGAAGGGGTCCTCACAAGGGGTTAATCACAGTCATGGCAAGACCAAGATTTATAGCCCTTGCACACGACAGAGTACCATCTGTGTAAAACAGTCCATGTGTGGACCGTTGTACCCGGACTAAACTTGGCTATGTGCGTAGAAGTCACTGCATCATAATCAGTTATGATGCAGTGAGCTCTCGAATGTCCCAATAATGAACTGACATCAATTCTACCAATTCATTCTACAATCATTCATTCAACACTATCAATTCATTACTGTAGTGGTCAGGCCATTCAGGATGCTCACTGCATCATAACTGGTTATGATGCAGTGATTTATATGCACATTGTACTTTGGCCCACATGGACGGTCTTGCATGAACAGGACCTAGCAGTGTGCAAGGGCCCTAAACTTTTATTGGGAAGTAAGCGATTCCATCACTTAGATGGAATTTCTGAATGCAGAATTCCCAGGGAGCAGTGGTGAATACTGATCTCTGGGCATCCACCACCACTCCCTAGGGTGGTGCATGGGATGAAGTACACCACGCCCTGAACCATTCTCTGCACCGCCCCATGCGCTACAGTACCGTTGTACCCAGACTAAACTTGGCCATGTGCGTAGAATTCACTGCATCATAATCAGTTATGATGTACTGAGCTCTCGAATGTCCCAATAATGAACTAACATAACCCTATCAATTCATTACTGTAGCGATCAGGCCATTCGGAAGCTCACTGCATCATAACTGGTTATGATGCAGTAATTTCTATGCACATGGCTGAGTTCAGTCCAGGTACTTTGGCCCACTTGGACTATCTTCCATGAACAGGACTCGGCAGTGTGCAAGGACCCTAAACTCTTATTGGGCAGTAAGCAATTCCATCACTTAGATGGAATTGCTGAATACAGAATGCCCAAGGAGCAGTGGTGAATGCTGTTCCCTGGGCATCCATCACCACTCCCTAGGGTGGTGCATGGGAAGAAGAATCCTACGCCCTGAACCATTCTTTGCACCGCCCCATGCACTACAGTACAGTGGCCTTAACGAATGCCAGAGCTGCTAGAGTCAGAATAAAATTGGCTGGTATGGTTTCTGCCAATCCAGAAAACAAAAAAAACTACATTTGAGCGGTTGGCCCAACACTAAGGTATACGTCAGGGATGAATCCTGACATATATTTCTTATGGAAGTCTCAGACATGATGTGAGCAGAGCATTATTAATTTCAGTCTCCAACATGCATATTAACAAATTGTAGCAGAGATGCCATTGAGGTTTTTTTTGACAAAGGCTTTGGCTTTGCCCTCCCATAAATGCTGCATGACAAACACTGGGGAGCTGTAATGACGGACTTATTGGTTGTCAACCAAGTATTCCATTAACAAATGAAGCTAATTAGAATCTAAAATAAACAAATATAAAATTAATTAGAATTTTTAAGTCTTATTTCAAAGAACAATGGCCAAAATTGACCATTTTTAAGAAGGTTTTTATGTATAAGAGGACGGATACTGTGCAGCCTAGCAAGGTTATTACCCTCTTTATAAACAGATAAAGAATGAAGCATTGCAGTAAGCTTGTAGCTGTATGTTATTACCATAGAACAGGTGAAATTAGTTAGGTCATTAAGTTCTCATGTAAAAATGTGGTCTTTAATAAAATAATTAAGCGTACAGTCCTTGCAAAGTTAATTGCTATAAAGAAAGACACACATGATTACACCCTGCCAAGTTTTTCCTCCAAGCTCAACAGAAAGCGATTGTGGCCCTTTTCTGACTGTCAACGTAGATTGATGCTATCGAGTATGAAACGTGAAATGATTGATTATTGTCTCACCGGGTACAATTTTCAAAGTTTGGGTGAACTAAAGATGTGTTATGAACAGTGTTGTTAAAGTTTGATTTTTTTTTTTACTTTTTTCAGCTACTTTTTGCTTTAGATAAAGGTATTTTGTTCTTGAATCACAGGTGAAATAATACTTGTAATAAGCCTATGTTATTATTATTATTATTATTATTATTATTATTATTATTATACTGATATTTTATACTTGATTCCTTGAATTTGAGAAAAGTAAAAAGTTCTAAAAGTCTTATAAATTAAACAGACAAAGCAAATGTATATAACAGAAATGATCTATTACCTAGAGTATATTGCCTAACTAAAGTAGTTTCTTTTGTTTCTGCCACCTTTAGGAGAGCAATAATTATAACCACATTTTTTCTATCATTTGATAAAAGTTCTTTATATCAGTGTTGAAAATAAGTTGAAGGTTGCTGTAAATGAAGCACCGCAATGCATACAGTACATACACATATTGCAATGTTTATACAAGAACACCATGCCAAGTAGAAAAAGAATTAAAAAAAGATAATAAAAAGTGCATATGCCTATATAATGTAGGTAAATAAATATCTCTCATAGAAAAACCAACCCTTTGGTTTTATATCATACCAGAGACTCAGCAAGAATATGTATTGCAAGAATATGTTTACAGATTTTCCTTATAACGTCTTGTTAAACCTCTAGAACCACAGTACTTGGTTATGTATATGCTGTATCATAGCTGAACTTAGGCCGGGGCCCCATGTAGCATAAATGCTGAGGCAAAAGCCACGGCGTTTTACAGTACCTACAAAGTGGATGGGATCCCATCCACACACTGCAGAAAAATATCCGCAGCGGAAATGCTGCAATTTCAAAAACTGTTGCATTTTTGCAAATCGTAGCATGTCTATACCAATGGAAACGCTGGAGTTTTTCATATAGGTATAATAGGGACAGAAAGTACACAGAGGAAAACTCTGCAGACTTTCTGTGAAAAACACTTTGGAAAAAAAGCAATGCGTTTCCGACGCGTTTTTTCTGCAGCACTTTTTGGCTGCGGCCCACTATGTGGGGCCTTAGCCTTATGATGTTTTATCTACGGCTTTATGTAAAACATAGTTATCATTTGGTAAGATGGAAAAACACAATCAAGGCCGACAAATAATTCTATGATATCGATTCACAAAAGGCAAAAAACCCTATGAGGTCAGTGGCAAATGCCCTATATATTAGGAGGTGAAAATACAAATATGGCAGAATATCAGTGATGATGATGATGATGATGATGAAAATGTTTTTCTTGTAGACATAGAAGATGCCTCTTTGTCATTGTTACATGTCTATATAAAAAAGTCATTAGAAAAATCTCTGCTCCATCCATTCCTATATTTGTAAATTTTAGCGTGGTGGCTCAATGGTTAACATTGTAGTCTTGCAGTGCTGGAGTCCTAGGTTAGAATCCAACCAAAGATAAAAATCTTCCAGGAACTTTTTATGTCTTCCCTGTGTCTGTGTGGGTTTCCCCCTGGTGCTCCAATTACCTCCCACATTCCAAAGACATACTGATAGGGGTTTATGTTGTGAGCACTATATGGGACAGTGACTGACAATGTCTGTAAAGCGCTGCAGAATATGTTGGCACTATACAAGTAAGCTAAATAAATAAATTGCAACTAGATCACCTCTAAGTTATTTTTTCCAAACTGAATTAATTCCAAGTTTGATACATGGTAGTGTAAAATCATTTCCATAATTACCTCAATTGCCCTGATCTCTACCCACTCTAATAGAGCTACAGTTTGTTCTTTTTATACACACGTCCATACAATTGTGCCTCCATGATTGTATTTGTCTTGACAGCAGTTGCCTGGAACTTGTTGCTGAAGTTGAGTTTACTGTCCACACATCCTCCAAGTCTTTTTCAGTGGCAGGTTTTCCCCACATTTGACTATATACAGCAACTTGTCTCCATAATTGTGATTTTTCTGCCCACGCCTGCAGTGTCTCTAAATCTTACTATAATATTACACTATACTCTTCTGTGTTAATTACAGATCACAGTCAGTATTGTCTGCAAATAATATTATTCTACTGTGTAAGCCATCTACATAGTCATGGATAAATATGTAAAAAAGAACACATGCCCCTGTGATACTCCATTGGTGACCGCGACCCATTCTCAGGATACCACTAATAACCATCTTCTGTTTTAGTTGTCATCCTACAGATATTTTTCTCCACTTCCTGTATTCTCTTTTTACCAACGCTTCATGTAGTATCAAATGCCTTTAAAAAGACTATACAATAAAGGTATACAATATCCACTGCCTCCCCAGCTCCAACCTGATACACACCTCTTCATAGAAGCTGATCAATTAGGTTGACCGTATCAATCCCTCATAGACCCATGATGTTGTGATGTTGTGTTTACCTACAATAGAGATTAAAATTACAGACCTATAGTATTCGGGGCTTACTTTTTGACCCCTTTTTATTAGCACCACTCCTATAGAATAGAATAGAGCTTTATTAATCCAAAGTGAAAATTGGTTTGCAATGATGGCAGCAGAGTACAATGCAATGCAATCCAAAACTATTACAATAGTACAGTCAGTAGTCAACATTACAGTGGTTGGAGGGAGTTTTGATTAGTGGTTGAGTGATCTGGGAGTGACAGGTTGTGTGGGGGGGGGGGCTAGAAGAACAGGTAGGGGGTAGACCAATAGTCTCAAGTAGTTAGCAGTAGGACGGCCCGTTCTACTGTAGTTTCTACAGTTTAGTATAGTTCCTATAATTTCAGGGGTTACTTTTGACCCCTTTTCAAATATTGGTAACATGTCTGCTATGCACTAAACCTGTAGAATAGAACAGACCCTGGTCAAAATCCTAAAATATCTGAGATAAGGGATTGCATGCCATTGTACATGATTCATTTAAAACTAAGGCGTTAATGCCATCTGAGCCTAATTATATGTTTATTGTAGTGTATTTAAGGCTGCACCAAGGCTGAGCCAAATGTTTGGCTGCGGTAGGTGACTGCCTAAAGCACCACCTTGCAGCAAGCATGTGTGTGACAGTTTGAATGGTGTGTAGCATTGTAAGGGCTGCCCCTGTATCCATTAAACCAATGAGAACTTCCTTCATCAGACAGATAGAAGTAGTCACTGGTGGCTTCACTGATGGAAGAGACTGAGCATCCTCCTGGATTGAGGCCTTCACCCAGCACCCTATAAGGTTTGCATATAGCTAATTCATATTAACTTTATATTCTTCTGTTTATTTGCTTTATAGGACATGAAGGAGGAGTCAGGATTTTTTACAGATGACTCTGACAGATACTCAACCTTGTAATATACATTATGAAAAGAAACCTGTTCTCTCTTTAAACTTACTAAAAAAATCTCAGGATGGGTATAGGGCAGTGATGGCGAACCTTTTAGAGACCGAGTGCCCAAACTGCAACCCAAAGCCCACTAAATTATCGCAAAGTGCCAACACGGCAATTTCACCTTAAATTAACCTGCCTCCCCAGCATCCCCCCTCTTGCTCACAAGCAGCCAGCACCCCCATTCCTCCCTCTTGCAAGCAGCCTACATCCCACATCTCTCCCCCCCACACTACACCCTGGACCCCACACTACACTCTGCATCTTCCCCCACACTACACTCTGCATCTCCCCCCCCACACCCTGCATCTCTGCACCCCCCACTACACCCTGCATCTCTGCACCCCCCACTACACCCTGCATCTCTGCACCCCACACTACACCCTGCATCTCTGCACCCCCCACTACACCCTACATCTCTGCACCCCCCACTACACCCTGCATCTCTGCACCCCCCACTACACCCTGCATCTCTGCACCCCCCACTACACCCTGCATCTCTGCACCCCCACACTACACCCTGCATCTCTGCACCCCACACTACACCCTGCATCTCTACCCCCCCACTACACCCTGCATCTCTACCCCCACACTACACCCTGCATCTCTACCCCCCCACTACACCCTGCATCTCTACCCCCCCACTACACCCTGCATCTCTGACCCCCCACTACACCCTGCATCTCTACCCCCCCACTACACCCTGCATCTCTACCCCCACACTACACCCTGTATCTCTGCACCCCCCACTACACCCTGCATCTCTGCACCCCCACTACACCCTGCACCCTGCACCCCACATCTACACCCTGAACCCTCACCCCACACTACACCCTGCATCCTGCACCCCCCACACCCTTCATCTCTACCCCCACACTACACCCTGCATCTCTACCCCCCACTACACCCTGCATCTCTACCCCCCACACTACACCCCACATCTCTCCCCCCACACTACACCCTGCACCTCTACCCCCCCACTCATCTCTCCCCCCACACTACACCCTGCATCCCTACCCCCCACTACACCCCGTATCTCTACCCCCACTACACCCTGCATCTCCCCCACACTACACCCTGCACCCCACATCTCTAACCCCCACACTACACCCTACATACTGCACCCCACATCTCTCCCCCCACACTACACCCTGCAACCCCCACATCTCTACCCCCCACACTACACACTGCATCTCTCCCCCCACACTACACCCTGCCCCCACATCTCTCCCCCCACACTACACCCTACATCCCACATCTCCCCCCCACACTGATCCCAACACCTCTCCCCCCTACACTACCCCTGCACCCTACATCTCTAACCCCCACACTACACCCTACATACTGCACCCCACATCTCTAACCCCCACACTACACCCTACATCTCTATACCCCACACTACACTCTGCATCTCTCCCCCCACACTACACCCCCCCCCCACATTTCTACCCCCCACACTACACCCTGCACCCCACATCTCTCCCCTCCACATCTCCCCCCACACACTGAACCCAACATCTCTCCCCCCACACTACACCCTGCATCCCACATCTCTAACCCCCACACTACACCCTACATACTGCACCCCACATCTCTAACCCCCACACTACACCCTACATACTGCACCCCACATCTCTAACCCCCACACTACACCCTACATCTCTATACCCCACACTACACTCTGCATCTCTCCCCCCACACTACACCCTCCCCCCCACATTTCTACCCCCCACACTACACCCTGCACCCTACATCTCTCCCCTCCACATCTCTCCCCCCCACACTGAACCCCACATCTCTCCTCCCCACACTACACCCTGAGCCCCACATCTCTCCATGTTCCTCCACTGTTCGGGATACTTCTCTTCATGTGGAAGGACCTTCTTACAAGCAAAGAGACGCCTACCCTGTCATGTGACCTTATGACGTCAGAAGGTCCTTCCAGAGTACAGCGTTTAGCCTTTATCAATTCAGCATGTACTGTGTAAGCAGCGGTCCTGCGGACCGCGGCCTACACTGACAGTTTTCAGCTGTATGTACATTTGCACATACAGCTGAAAGAAGCGATCACTCACTAACGGGGAATACTGTACTGGATTCCCCGTTAGTGAGATATGGTGACGGTGCGCGTGCCAACTGAGAGGGCTCTGCGTGCCCTCTCTGGCACGCGTGCCATAGGTTCGCCATCACGGGTATAGGGTGTCCTTAAACCACTGGTTAGAAAGTCTGCCAGTTATCTCCAGAACAATATTCACAAAAACCACAAAAATCTATCGAACCTGTGTACTAGCCATATGTGCCGATTCCATCAATACACACAAAAAAAGAAACACCAGAGACTAGAGCCTGCACATGCAGGATTAATGTCAAACAATTCCATTTATTATATTACATAAAATCATATAACATATATATCACCAGACAATTTAAAAATTTTAAAAACTATACAAATAGTACATAATGCCAAGGCCTGACTTTATAGGATTAGAATCCACCCAGCAGGATAATATACCTAAATAAATACTGACCTTGCATCCTTCCATAAAATTATTCGATGCATCAAAAGAGATATAGATTCTCATGACAATAACATACTTATACCTCTATACAAATCACTGGTACAGCCACACATAGACTATTTCAGGAAATTTTGGGCCCCAGTATACAAGAAAGACAAAATCGAGCTAGAGAGAGTGCAGAGAACGGCAATCAAAATTATTAGGGGAATGGATGGATTGGAGTACTAAGATAGATTAATAAATTTGGGGTTATTCAGTTTAGAAAAAAGACGTCTACTGAGAGATCTAATAACAACGTACAAATACATGAAGGGACAGCACAAAGAACTTTCTAATAATCTTTTTACTCCTAGGCCAGTGACAGTGACAAGGGGACATCCTCTACGTCTGGAGGAGAGAAAGTTTCATAAGCAACATAGAAGAGGATTCTTTACTGAAAGAACAAGAAGGTTATGGAACTCTCTGCCCCAGGAAGTGGTGATGGTGAACTCATTGAGCAAGTTCAAAGAGGGCCTGGATGTCATTCTGGAACAGAACAATATTATGGGTTATGGGTTCTAGATTTTGTTAAGGATAAGTTGATACAGGGTTTTATACTGATTGCTAGATTTTTCCCCTGAAATGGAGAAATTGGCATAAGCCTCATGGGTTTTTTGCCTTCCTCTGGATCAACACTGTAGGGTACTATAGGGTTATGGGTTGAACTTGATGGACTAGTGTCTTCATCCAACCTCATCTACTGTGTAACTATTCCAACTGAATATCATACACAATCTTCCAAAATAATTCAGAATCATCAACAAATAATAATGAAAATATCAGAGAGTCAGAGATAAATAGAAAATGAGACATCAACATAAGAAGATAATATAAATACCATTAAGACAATGGTCTATGTCAACATGTCCTGTGGGAAAAAAAGAACACTGGTTAACCAATCTTCCTCAGAGGCTGAGCCCTTGTTTTGTGTACTATTTTCACAGTTTTCAATTGATTTTACTTGGTGTTATATTTGCTATATGTGAAAGCAAGCATCAGGTTTCATTTGTAAAAACAGACCTGTAAGAAAATAGTGATTTTCCAATTTTAACCTGTTCAGATTTTTTTCCCTGCTTTTCAGTACATCTTGAAGAATGTAAAATATTGCCATTAGAAAGTATAATTTGTCCCACAAGATAAAAGCATCATACAACTACGTTGCGGAAACGCAGCTTTTTTTTGTTGCAGATTTTGCTGCGGTTTTTTGAGCCAAAGCCAGGAGTGGATTTAGCAGCAGATAGAAGTATAAGAACTTCCTATATATTTCCCATTACTTTTGTAGCCATTCTTGGCTTTGGCTCAAAAAAACACAGCAAAATCTGCAACAAAAAAAGCTGTGTTTCCGCAACGTGAGGCCTCAGCCTAAAGCTGCACAAGTTGTATGTAGCATGTGGTTGCAGCAATGGACTAGTGAACCTAAATGAGCAGTGAATGACTGGCCCTGGTAGGCATATACTTTGCAGTACCGTACATGAGGAGTTTCTGTGCAATGTGTGACACTGACATTTCTGCTTAAACGTTTTCAAAATTTGAAAAAAAAATTAAAACAGCATTAGAATCTTTTAAATGGAAAAAAAAAACACTTGCTCACTTCTAATAGGCTGCTGCAGCCCCATAGAAGTGAATGGAGTGCCAGTATAGCAAGCGCACTGGAGCTCCATTCACAAGGAGGGCTTAGGAGGACTTTCGCTCCGCTGTCCTCCTGATCACTTGGGGACCCTGCAATCAGGCCACCAGCGATGTCCTGTGGATAGGGGATAAGTTTCCATAGTGGGACAACCTCTTTAAGGGTATGGTAGGCATTTCAGGGTTGGTTCACACTTGCGCCTGGAGTCCGTCCGCCATGAATCTGACCTAAATATCAGAAAAAAGAATAGGGAAAGGTTTGCAAGTGGTTTGTTTAAAAACCCATTCACTTCAATTGGTTTTTAAAGCAACCCGCAGGTGTCCTATTGTAGCCTCTGTGCCGCGAAGTCGCTTTTTTTGGTCGGAAACAAAGTCAGACATGCAGGACTTTGTGTCCGACCAAAAAAAGCGGCTTTTCTCTATCCTTTTTTCTGATATTTAGGTCGGATTCACGGCGGACGAACTCCAGGCACAAGTGTGAACCAACCCTCAATAGTCATTTCTATGGGAAACTATTAGGCCATAATGTAGCCATTTACAGTACTTGTGTTTTATAAGGCAACAATATCACAGCGTTTTATTTGCAGTAAAGTGGACCTTTCATCACCTCCACCAACTCCATCTCTTTGTATCCTTTAGTAGACGCTACTCCACTGATTCCAGAACAATTGGAATATTTTTCTCTACCTCCCACTTTCCTAAGCAGTCTGGGCTGGAGCAGATAGCCTGAGACTTCCAGGAATGTAAAAACAGGCTCATGCACAACTTCTTCTCTGTGTTAGTTGCATCTCATGTGTACATTTTTGCAGCCTTTACATTTCACTTTTCTTCTCTATCTGGGTCCAGACTGCCATGAAGACTTGTGTCTTGGTTCCCCTTACATGGTAATTATGCCCCCTTTTGTGCCATGGCCTCCCCCAGAGAATCCCTCCTTGATTAGATGCTGCTGATCAACAAGATTACTCAGCCCTAGTGTTTTGAGGAGTGACTTCTGGGCCTGGTCACAGCTGCAACTACTGCATCTCCTTTAGTTACAGGAGATGAGACTTCCCACCTGACAGTAGAGAGCCTATTTAACATATCGGGAGCTGTAACTAACAGAAATGATTACAAAGAAGTTTTTGGGGCTAGAAAAAAAAATCACAACAGTACTGGAATTACTATTGCGCCACCTATTGAAGGATGGAAAGAGTTGGAGTTGATGGAGGTGGTGAAAGGTCCTTTTAAGTTACTCTGTTAAAATATCAGATAATTTCTGCCCTCATAATTTCCTTTTATAGTTCTGCAATTCTGTAGTGGTGCATTTGTATAGCAATGTTAACTAAACTGTGTGTTTTGATAGATGAACACTTTACTTCCTGGGATTGTTTTCTTTTTATGGTAGTTGTACAGGGAGTAGGGAGAGGGACACCAAAATAATCTTGTACAGGGTGCGATTTAACCAAAGGCTGGCTCTGACCCACATGACTCATTCAGTTTATGCAGTTATATTGCTGTTCTTGTGCAGTTCTATTTTGGCCTTCATCAGGTGAATGGGGGCCTTGGGATACATTTGACTTATGTGCTGGGATCTTTCCCATTGCATACAGCATACATACAATTCAAAACGCAGTAGAAAGCAATCTCATTGAACGGATTTTACCACACAAAAGGGGGCTCAATTTGCTTTATCTGCCTGGGGCACCAAAATACCTTGTCCTGGCACTGGGCAGTACTGCACTTTTTGCAATGGAGAATTTATGTTATCCTCGGTTATAGTATCTGGTTTTGTATTTTTGCCTGTAAATGCAGTTGACAAGGAAGCATTGAATAGATACATACCAATAGATGCATAAATCTGCAGTATCATAGGTCCTTGACAAATGCTGAAAAAACACAGTTCAGATATGTAACATCTGAAAAGGAAGGTAAAAAATAACTTTAGGAGACCCTGATGCAGAATTATAGTGAACGCCATCCTTATAAAGATACTGAAGAGCTCCTTATATTTGATCACCAAGCAGTAATTGGGTATGTTAGTAAAGTTAAAAGTGTACTGAAAGCAATTTAGCAGAATATTTAGCCTGTAATAAAGGAACGCTCATGGAAACGCTGACACACCAAAATATTACATATTATTACAATGATTTTATTTTTAATGAACAGCACAAAATTACACAAACAGGATTTAATGTTTTAATAACACATGTAATTTGCACCAGAATTCCTTTGTAATATAAAATACATAGTACACATACAATACAGCTCAACTTTAATAACCACAATGTTTTTCAACAAACCTAAAGTCATATAAAGTGTTAAAAATAAAATTAGGATTTAGTATATGCTGTCAATACAGTTACTAAAACCTGTGTTACATTGAACATTTTACACTACCTAAAGGCGGCTTTTATTGAGTAGAAGAAGCTGAATAGGTTTATCTATGATTTTGTGAGGGAATATTGTATTTTATATATTTAGATTTCTATTTCTTCTGGACTTAAATAGGGTTATAGGATTTGTGAAATGTAGCTACTTTAGACCAAAAACAGCAGCTCAATCCAATTGATTTTTCATTGAAGCCTATTTTATTTTTCTTATTTATTTTGTTTATTTATCATATTTCGCAGCGCTTTACAGATATTGCCAACACTGTCCCATATAGGGCTTACAATTTATATTCCCTATCAGTTTGTCTTTGGAGTGTGGGTGGAAACTGGAATACCCAGAGGTAACCCACGCAAACATGCCAGACACAAGTTATAGACAGGTGTGGCAATGTTTTTGTAAACAGTGAAGCCAATTTATTTGGACAGTCCCTTTGTGCATCAGTCTTACCCACTTTTGTGCATTGATGCAAGATGCGCCAGAATTATTAAGAAGCTCAGGCCTCTTAACAATTCTGGTACATCTGGAAGCCCTGCACATCGGAAATTACATCTGATTTGATTGAGATTTATGGTGTAATCTATAGTAAATCTGATAAGCAGAGGCATCAGTGCCCTGGTCCGCCTAGATTCCTAACCGCTTCACCACTTTTTGAAAAGTGGTGTATGGGCAGTAAATTGAAAAAAATGGTGGGCCTAATATATGTGTGTTTATGTGCGTGAAATTTTTCCTATAACTGTTAGCGGTTAACATTTGGGCTGTCTCCTGGGAAGAGTTGGACTTAGATGACAAATGAATTGCGCAAACCTTTATTCTGCAGGAGGTTTTCATCTGTTGCAGGTTCCGTTTTCAGCTAATCCTATATTGACATTATGGAATGTGATGGCAAGAAACTGTAGAGCCGTGGCATCCTCTGGAAGGGGATTGGAACTTAATATATATCTACAACAGGACTTGTTTGGCTCCAAAAGGGTTATTGGGCAAATGCCTACCCTGTGCTGTTGTTAACCACTAAGATCTATGCCTCTTTGTGAGTAACTCAGAGACTTGTTTTTTGCACCACATCAGTGTCTATAGCATATTTGTCAGGGTATTCAGTACACTCACACCCTACAATGCTGCCAGCCAAAAAGTCAGCACGTTCAATGTGAAAGATTCTTTTTAAACACCAAGACTTGGTCATAAAAACAACCCTTAAAGAGGATGTCCAGACATTTTTTTTTAAATGCCTGGACAACCGGGGAAGATGAAAAAAAATAAATCATACTCACCTGTCCCCTATACTCACGTATAGCCACACGTGACCACTGAGGCCAATCAGCAGCCTTAGCAGGCCTCAGGAAGAGACCCATGATGTCACAGTAGTGACTTCCCATGCCTTTCACTGAAGCCACTGATTGGCCTCAGCGGTCATGTGTGGCTGGGACTTCAGCCACATGTCAGCAAGTGACCGAGAAGTCCGGACTGCGCAGGGAGGCACCAGAGCACCGTGAAAAGATGAGTATGAATTTTTTTTTTTTCACTGCCCCCAGCTGATTTTAAACTTAAATGGGTTGTCCATTTTTGCCTGGACAACCCCTTTAAGTTCAAGCATTCTGCAAGCAGTAGTAGATATCACATTTTCCAATAAAATTTTGGGTACAGTTCCGGCCCTATTATATAGGTTGGTTATTGGGCAAAATATCAGTAACATGTAAATACGTTGATGTGCTAAATATGCCAATCAGCTGAAAAAAATAGCAGACTCTCTTTTGTTGGCAGATTGAACCTTTTCTAAACAAGTCAGTAAGGGAAACAGTATCTATGTTTTTTAAGCTACAGTCACACACAGTCTACAGGTTTTCAGCCTTTACTATGCGGATATTCCATTAACATAGCTGTATGGGGGCTTGTTTTTGCAGGATTATTTGTACTTTACATTGACACCTTTTTGGGGGTACATATAATGTATTCTATCACATTTAAAATTTTGGGGGGAAGACAGGGTGAAATTCACATCAATTCAGCCATTATTTTTTCGGTATATTTAAAGGCGTTCACTGTACAATATAAATTACATGATAACTTCATTCTGTGGTTCCTTAATTTTATGACAATACCAAATTTATATAGTGCTTTATACTTTTCTCTTTTGAACAATAAAATGTTATTTTTACAAATTGTTTGGTGTCGCTGCATTCTAAGACATATAATGTTTTACTTTTTCATCCACAGAATCATGTGGTGTTTTTTGTTTTTTTTTTCTTTATGGGAGAACTTGTAGTTTTCATTGCTGACATTCAAAGGTACATTCTACTTTTTGATCAGTTATTATTGTGTTTTTTTGGTAGGCAGGATGAACGAAAGTTATAGTTTATCTTTTATTTCTTTGTTATAATATTTGGCATATTGGTTAAATAATGCATTTGATTTATTGTATGAGTCATTATAAATGCAGGGATACCAGTTATGTATGTTATGTAATATTCAACAAAAAAGAAGGATTTTTTTTTTAAGTAAAAACAGCTTTTCCTTGGAATTTTTTTTTTTTTTATTCTCCAATGCATTTTATGAATCTTAAAATTTTTTTTTTACTCCCCATTAGGGGACTTGAGCATGCATCCTTTGATTGATCATATAATACACTTCAATACTACTGTATGTGTATGAAAGGAGTGAGAAAGGGAGCCCCTTTTTCCTTATTTCAACCACTTAAAGGCAGTGGGGGTTACCTGCCCAGGATCTGAGTTATCTCTAATCCTGGGTGTTAGAGCAGGGTGTACACCTACAAACAAGATCGTGTGCCAGGGCCATTATTGTACAGTAATAGTATGGTGATTTGCATTACTGTAACTACCCCCTGCCTCAACGTACCAATGTGGTACATGCAAACGTTTACTAAAGCAAGAAATACAACGTAGAAGAGAGCAGGTATTCTTGTTAATACTTTATGTAACATTATTCAAAGTCCATTTAAAGCAAAGCAGCACAAGGACCATACAGGTCTGAAACATGTTGACTGTTGCCTTATATCCATGTTCGGATTACGGCAGACGTAAAGAAATGTTTTCATCCTGTGAACCCTACAGCCTAGAGCGCAGATGACTCTATACTGTTAAATTGCTATATAATATTTGCTAAAACATGTACATGTACATAGTGCCCACAGGCATGGGCATAACTAGCAAAGACTGGGCCCCACAAGCAACTAGCAAATCCCCATCCCCACAAGGAGTAGCATCCCATTTCCTAGTGCCCCACTTACTGGCTCCCACAAAGTAAAATGCCTCCACACAGTAAAATGCTCCTTTTGCTATCCCCACACGATATAATGCCCCATTTACACACAGTATAATGTCCCACAGTGGCCCCTTCACACAGGATAATGTCCATAGTGGCGTTCATACCATATAATGTCCCATAATAGCGCCTACAGTGTTTATTACAAATATTGCAAACATTTCACGTTCAAAATTTTTGGGGTTCACCACCCACAAACTATTATTATACTCTGGGGTCTCTTCAGACCTTAGAATATAATGTGCAGAGACCCAGAGGGGGAAGATGATCAGACATAAAAATATTGTTATTCACCTCTCCTTAGACCACTGAGGCCTGTAATTAGGCCTCAGTGGTCACGTAGGCTACTCTGGTGTCATTATGCGTCATTGAAGAGGCCCAAAGACTGGAGTGGAGCCCAGGAGAGGTGAGTATCAGAGTGGGCCTCTACTCTTTATACTCTGCGATCTGAAGAGACCTAATAATAGCAGTTTCGTTTCGGACGTGTTCACTAGGTTCGCCCAACAAATACGCAAAGCACTGCGGCCCTACTTACTTATCCCCACTCCTGCCCACTACACAAGGTCCAGTGCGCCATGCTGAATAGCATCATCTATGTCCTGAGGCATGTGGCCCCATGGAGGGCTAAAGAGCCATGGTCAGAAGCGGAGATCGGAAAATAAATAGGGGCAGTTACCTTCTGGTGTAATCCTGCAATTAACAGCAGGGGACCAACTGAGCTCCCTACGGTCGCGGGCCCATATCAGCGGAACAGTAGTTCCACCACTGCTGACAGGTCATCTTCAAAACTACTCTGACTTTGGAGATGCCTGGACAAGGTATCTGAGAATGTCTCAAATGTTCTACTATAATATAATAGACAGACATGAACATCAGAACATTTTTCATGATATCCCATTTATTTCACATAAAAGTTTCAGCATACCAAAAAATGTAATCTAATGTGTAATACAGTAAATTGTAATAGCAGTTAGTACATGTCTGAAATATGCGACTTCTAGACTATGTTTTTCAGAATGTTTAAGGCCATAGTTTTGGACCGAATAAGCCATCAATCACCTTGTCAATCCTCCTAAAACCTCCATTCTCTTCTCAGTAGAAAAATGTCAGCTTCGCTGACTGTACACATTTAGTAGAGCTCTGTAAAGCTTTCCGTCCGTTTTACCTACCTGTAAAAAATTACATTTATTTATATAGATAGCTCAGCAAAGGTCACTGCTATTGAATATTAATTTAATATTTTTGACTATAGTCAGGTTTCTTTGCCTTTACTTTTTTCCAATTTCATGTTATTCAGACATTTAAATGAAATATCAGGATGTAAAACAATTTTAAAAGTGTATCCAAAAACAGTAAAACTTTAACAGCTCAGTATTGGAGAAACCCTACAAAGTTCTGGCATACAGCCTCTCAAATTATATCTGTTAAAAGCAGTGTGTATTGCCTCACTGTTTTCATTATGACTTGTGCAGCCAAAACGTAGCAAAAATTGATTATAAGCCGCAGTAAATCACTTGTACCTTAAATGACACAGACGGGTGCACTTTTGAAAGAGAAAATGTTCTTGAAAATTTGTGCTTAACTCTTCGAATTAACTCTATATAACGTGCATTCTCAATGAATACAGTATTTATCATGTGTCTCAGTAGCTTTTCACTCTGTATTCATTTTATATTTACTATACTTACCATTTTATTATATTTATTACTAATAAATGACCTCAATATACATTTTACTACCTTATCAATATGTATCGCAATATAAGAACCCTTCAAAATTAGCAAGAAAACTATTGCATGGATCTTCTATGATATGGACAAGCAATGCTTAGGGTACAAAATGTGTTCTGAAGTTGTAGTTTATCCTTCCACAATGAGCATCATTTAATTTTGTATCATTTAATTTTATCTGTTGGGCTCTGGGCTCTGTCTGTTTTAGCAGTCCACCTCTCTGTTGTTCGGGTCCCGCGTCGTACCTGAAGAACAGAAATGCAACGCTAGTGTGAACCTAGTGTAACTGTGTGTCTAAACCTGTGGGGACATAAACTGAGTGTAAATCTAATCTGTGTTGAACACTTGGAAATATGTATACGGTAATACAATTTCTAAAAGTATTTCTTACAGAGACCTCATTCATCTAATTCTGGATCCATATAACTATATTTTATTGACTAAATATTGTATCATCTGAATACCCAGATAGCTTTAGTTAATAAGGAATGTGTCAGATAGACCAGAGTCTTCACCTTTATTTATGGTACGTAAAGTTACCTTTTTTTTCCTAAATGATGTAGTTCAATGGTGGCATCATGGAGTGAAGAAGTTACTAGTTTCTCCTTCTTCTTGGGCTGCAACAAAATGTATATAATTGAAACTCAACTTGATAACTGCAAGAAAACAAAGTCAAATATGAAATTTTTATTTTTATCCTGTTTTGGTTGAAGGGGTATTCTCATGTGAAACTTGATGGCTATATCTACTGGACCTACCTCTGGGACATCTACAGCAGGGAAAAAAGTATTTAGTCAGCCACCAATTGTGCAAGTTCTCCCACTTAAAAAGATGAGGCCGGCCTGTAATTGACATCATAGGTAGACCTCAACTATGAGAGACAAAATGAGAAAACATATCTAGAAAATCACATTGTCTGATTTTTTAAGAATTTATTTGCAAATTATGGTGGAAAATAAGTATTTGGTCAATAACAAAAGTTCATCTCAATACTTTGTTATATTTCCTTTGTTGGCAATGACAGAGGTCAAACGTTTTCTGTAAGTCTTCACAAGGTTGGCACACACTGTTGCTGGTATGTTGGCCCATTGCTCCTCTAGAGCAGTGATGTTTTGGGGCTGTCGCTGGGCAACACGGACTTTCAACTCCCTCCAAAGGTTTTCTATGGGGTTGAGTTCTGGAGACTGCCTAGGCCACTCCAGGACCTTGAAATGCTTCTTACAAAGCCACTCCTTCGTTGCCCTGGTGGTGTGCTTGGGATCATTGTCATGCTGAAAGACCCAGCCATGTTTCATCTTCAATGCCCTTGCTGATGGAAGGATATTTGCACTCAAAATGTCACGATACATGGCCCCATTCATTCTATCATGTACACGGATCCGTCGTCCTGGTCCCTTTGCAGAGAAACAGCCCCAAAGCATGATGTTACCACCCCCTTGCTTCACAGTAGGTATGGTGCTCTTTGGATGCAACTCAGCATTCACTCTCCTCCAAACACGACGAGTTGTGTTTCTACCAAACAGTTCTACTTTGGTTTCATCTGACCATATTACATTCTCCCAATACTCTTGTGGAACATCCAAATGCTCTCTAGCAAACTTCAGACGGGCCCGGATAGGTACTGGCTTAAGCAGGGGGACACGTCTGGTGCTGAAGAATCTGAGTCCCTGGCGGCGTAGTGTATTACTGACGGTAGCCTTTGTTACGTTAGTCCCAGCTTTCTGCAGGTCATTCACTAGGTTCCCCCATGTGGTTCTGGGATTTTTGCTCACCGTTCTTGTGATCATTTTGACCCCACGGGGTGAGATCTTGCATGGAGTCCCTGATGGAGGGAGATTATCAGTGGTCTTATATGTCTTCCATTTTCTAATTAATGCTCCCACAGTTGATTTCATCACACCAAGCTGCTTGCCTATTGCAGGTCTACAATTTTGTTTCTGGTGTCCTTCCACAGCTCTTTGGTCTTCACCATAGTGGAGTTTGGAGTGTGACTGTTTGAGGTCGTGGACAGGTATCTTTTATACTGATAACAATGTCAAACAGGTGACATTACTACAGGTAATGAGTGAAGGACAGAGGAGCCTCTTAAAGAAGAAGTTACAGGTCTGTGAGAGCCAGAAATCTTTGCTTGTTTGTTGGTGACCAAATACTTATTTTCCACCATAATTTGCAAATAAATTCTTAAAAAATCAGACAATGTGATTTTCTAGATATGTTTTCTCATTTTGTCTGTCATAATTGAGGTCTATCTATGATGTCAATTATAGGCCTCTCTCATCTTTTTAAGTGGGAGAACTTGCACAATTGGTGGCTGACTAAATACTTTTTTTTCCCCACTGTATATTGAGAACTCATAGCATACTATGAGTAAGAGGCGACTGTCTCGAAACGCATAATGGACTTTTTATCCGTTTGTATGTGACATAATTTTATGGTATCCTTTTTTTTGAAGTAAAAGTTACGTTTTACATACATCCTTTCCTCTGGTGCTGGAAATATTTTTATTTTTACTTGTTTTATAGGTATAATAGGGAGAAAATGTCCACTGAGGAATACACTGCGGACTTTCTGTGAAAAGCGCTGCGGAAAAAAAAAACGCAATACGTTTCTGCCTCAGTCTTTTTGGCTGCAGCTGGCTACATGGGGCCTTAGCCTTAGGCTGAAGCCCCACATTATGGAAACACAGCTTTTTTTGTTGCACTTTTTGCTGCAGTTTTTTGAGCCAAAGTCAGGAGTGAGTTGAGCAGAAGGGAGACATATTTTATATTCCCTTTTGTAGCCACTTCTAGGTTGGGCTCAAAAAACTGCAATAAAAAGCAAAATATTATAATATTATAAATAAATGTTAATATTACCATTAGCATGTACATTTTCTGATCATGATGTCAGCAATGATCATTTGTGCAGTGGCACAGTACATCAGTACATAATACTCTGTTCATTTGTCTTTGATTTTCTTAGGTTTCACTCCAGCCAATAATTGCTATAGAAACAAGTAGTAATGATAATTGGGTATATGGGTATTTATTCTTCAATTTATCAATTCATCGCTGTGATTCTGTGGATTCATACCTCTGTGTATGAACTTGCCTAATCTAGTCATCAACTGAGAGGCTTTTCCTCTTTTAGCAGTTTTATATAATTTGATGAACATTATTTACATTAGAAATACTGACTGTATATTTTGGAATTTAGGAAGATTCCACTTGTTGACCTAACTCTTTAAACTCAAATACCCTAGACAAAGCATAGTTGCATATTGGTGCCCCTGCTCTCTGGACACATGCCCCAAACGTCTACCACAACTACACTCTTTGATGGCTTATATGTATTTTACATTTTTTTGCAGTTTTGATGTATTTTTGATTTTATTTGCTTATTTAATACTGCCTTTGACAATAAACTAGTATTTTTAGGATATTTTTCTTATTTTGCTTCCGAACTTTCTTTCCTCATTTTCTCCTATTGAGCTAACTACCGCACACACAATATTCCTGCAGGTCTTCAGATCATTCATTGTGCCATCACTTCAATGTGTTTTTTAAGTTTCAATCAATATTTGTTTAATTCTCTTAAGTCACTGAGTGCTGTATGTTAACTCAGCAATAAAATCATTACATATGCTACATCTGCCCCTAGCAGTTTTTGTTCCTATCTGAGCCGTTTCTGAAAATTAAGTTATCCCATTGTGAATAGCAGGAACTGTGTGCTGGCATACATGGAGTATATTTGTGCCAGTCTGACATTTTTCCCCCCTTTATATTGGTAGGGAGCTTGGCTATAAATGGCCATTTGCTGTTATGGGCATATGTAAATAGAGGAAAAATTACAAATTCAGTAAAATTCACATATGCTTCATAATTAGTTTCTTTTAGCTTTGGGGAGAGGGATAAACACATATTCTGTCCAATGTGTTGCCATTTTCATTACAAGTTAACATAACCATTTTTTAAATATGGAAACATGGCTACTTTTTCACTTGAGTGAAGAGTGAATATGAAAAACCAGATTTCTTTAGAAATGAAAAGAAGCAGAGCTAATCCTTGAGACTTTCAATTTGTTTGATTATCCATAAACATATGCAGAAATAAGAAGAAGAATTTATAGCCAACTGTGGGCAGAAAACAACAGTGTTATTATTGATAGACTAGAAGGATTACTACAAATGAGAGTTTTATAGAGCTGGGAGCAATCATATACAGAACATAATTTGTTTATGAGTATCAGTTTATTTAATGTATTCTATTTTACTATTGTAACACCATGAGTTAAATAATTATTTTACAAACATGACATGTTTATTGTAATTCACTAATATGGTTATATTTTATATCCTCCTATTGTATACTTATACCTATTTTTATCAGATTTGCTTTCATTAGCTACATTAATAGAAAAACTTATACATATATATTTTTTCTTCAAAGGACAGGAAACTCTATGGTTTTTTATGTTTTTATAGATGACACCTACAGTGGGCAGAGGTTTGACAAAAATAGAAAGTCTCAGGTTAAAACTGTGGCCCACATTTACTAAAAGTTAGACAGTGCAAACTAAATCTGGTCAGTCTCAGGGCAGTTGCAGACAACCGTGGCCGAGATCCGTGTGCTTTCCTTGTTTTTCACAGATAGCACACTGACCCATTCATTTCTATGGGTCCATGCAAACGACCATATTTTTCACTGACCAGTGTGCGAGCCATGATTCCGCACCGCAGCGTCAGATAGAACATGTCCTATTCTGCTCAGTTTTTGCGGAACGGACTCGCCCATAGAAGCCAATGGGAGACTAAAAACCTAGGACGGCACACTGATGTACTCCGTGTGTCATCAGTGTGCCGTCTGTTTTCACGGACAAGCTAGGAATATCATTAGATATGTATTTTTTATGGTGGATCCGCAAACTAGGATCACACACTGATGGCACCCTGAAGACACTCTGTCAGTTTTTGCGGACCTAGTTCACTGATGCTGAAGAAACACTGAACACACACTGAAGACACTCTGTCCGCAAAAACTGAAGACTAATTACTAGTTTGTGGACCACAAAATACCCACAGTCATCTGCAACTAGACTTAAAGGGAGTTTGTCACCAGGGTGAAGCATATTAAACCAGCAGCACATTTAGGAAGGGCAAGTTCACCTGAATGTAATGCTCTTTTCTCCATGAAAATTTGTGCCTCTGTTGCAAAGATATTCATTCATTTCAGAATATGCAAATAAACAATCTGGAGCACCAAGGGTGGCACCGCTGCTCCAAGCTACTATGTTCCACAGGGCCAGGTGAGATATCAGAGTAGCTCCTTGGACCTGCCACTCAAACAAGGGAGGGGGGAGCAGGGCGTATTAGAGCAGTTTGGGGTACAGCAGTTTGGAGCAATGGAGCTTCCCTCAGGGGTATGAAATAATGAATATCTCTGCAACAGAGACACCAGTTTTCATGGGGAAAAAGCATTACATTCAGGTGAGCCTGTCCTATCTAACTGTGTTGCTGTTTTAATAAGCTTCACCCTGGTGACAGACTCCATTTAAAATGTGGCAGATTTATCACAGTGGCTGATGCTGGAAGATAAATCTGGTGCATTTTTAAAACTGTCTTGCAAAAGTTTATACCATCTGTTAGCCTGCTTACTTTGAATCAGAATTATTTAATGGCCATCACACGGCTATTTTAAAATGTATGAAAGTCTATGGGGCATTAACATAGCCATTTTTGTTACCATCAAATGGACAAAGATACATGTCCATATTTTTGACGGCTGAGTAAAACTCTGAATAAATCCATTCACTGCCACATGGTCATTTTTCGCTGTCATGTGAACAAGGCTTTAGAATTGCATGAGTATGTTTCAGATTTGAATTGCTGATTTTGATTGCAGATTTGCTGCCTGTTATACAACCACAGACAAACAGTTGATGGTTTAAATGATTTTTGCTGAGCATCAATCAGACAATCATAGTGATCCCAGCAGGTGCTGGCAAAGATTCCTGTCCTGGCCTTGTACAGAACTTCAATGTTACATTCTGCATCAACTCTCATGAGAGATTACATAATACCTATTATAAATGTTAATATTATCAGAAGCATGTACATTTGCTGATCAAGATGTCAGCAATGATAATTTTTGTAGTGGTATGGTTCATCAGGATTAGTGATAACATACTCTGTTCATTTATCATTGATTTTTTTTATGAACTCTAGCTAATAATAGTTATCTAGCTAATAAGTAGTTATTATTATGGGTATATTGGCATTTATTCTTCAATTTATTAGTTTTAAAATGTGCCAGATTTATTACAATGGCTGATGCTGGCTAATACATGTGATGCATATTTAAACTGACTAGTGAAAGCTTATACCTCCTTTTACATAGTTACATAGTAGATGAGGTTGGATGAAGACACCAGTCCATCAAGTCCAACCTATAACCCTACAGTACCCCTACAGTACCCCTACAGTTTTGATCCAGAGGAAGGCAAAAAACCCCATGAGGCTTATGCCGATTGCCCCATTTCATGGGAAAAAATTCCTTCTCGACTCAAATCTGGCAATCAGTATAAAACCCTGGATCACCTTGTCCTTAACAGAATTTAGACCCATAACCCGTAATATTGTTCTGTTCGAGGAAGACATCCAAGCCCTGTTTGAACTTGTTCAATGAATCCACCATCACCACTTCCTGGGGTAGTGAGTTCCATAGCCTCGCTGTTCTAGCTGTCTTACTTTGAACTAGAACTTTATGACAGAATTTTTTGCATTTGGGGCATTCATTTTCTCATCTTAAACCATGACCCTTTTCAGCTAAGCTATTCCCCTTTGTCTATCTAGTCAGAAAAATGGTCTAAAACTAGACGTTACTAAAATGCACCTGAAATGCTTCTAAATGTACCTATTTTAAACCAAAATTTAGGAACAAGTGTTTTTTTAATTTTTGTAAATGTTTGTTCAGACACCCCAGGAGAGGATAGTGGATGTGAGAGTCATTCAGATGGAGAGCACACATAGATTGCTGGACTTCACTGGAGAAGTCATCTTTATACTTTTGCACATTTGTGCTAATTTGGAACATGACTGTTCTGACACATGTTCTAGTCCAAAGTGGAGAAGGTGTACAATAATGTATACACAAACACCATGGCTCACAGTACTGCTGCTTGTAGGTCCTGAGAATCTTCCTCAGATGGAACAAGGTGAGGGTCATCTTCCACGCCAAAGAAAAGTTTGATCAAATTCATGTCTCTCCCATACACATCTTGATTTTTATGATTTTATTGGAATTGTATTTTTTTTTTCAAGTCATGCGCCTGCTCAATCTTTCTATGGTAAGGGTTTGTCCCACCTCCTGCTTGTTTCATTTCTTGTTCCTCAAGTTGTAAGATATGTTCTAGTCCAATGAAAGCTAACTATAGGATTTCAGAATCCATTACTCACAGAAGTCATGAATGCAGCCCAGAGTCACCAGATATCTAATATGTTCTGCATTACCTCTAGACATGACAATGTCATCGCTCTCATCTCCTGAGAGAATGTTTTCAAAAGCTCTCAGAGCATACTGTATATAGCCACATGATAATCAGTATCACTGTGCATCAAGAGTTGCACCAGCCAGGAGCAGATCCTTGGGCCAATCAATGTTTGGATGTTCTTATGGTCACCATAAGAAAGGTATGCAAGTGTCCAGCATTCATCTACGAACATGTCTGAGTCAGTGCTGAACACAGGTGGGGAGGAAGGATGTCACATCTCAGCACATTGTGTCACATCAGGCTGTCAACAGTGATGTTACCAAGGACCTTCACCACCTGCTCCTGAACAGCTTCACAATGTGAGTCCAGCAAACAGATCAAGACTGGTCACTATCACCGCCTTTGTGTCTATTGAGGTGCCTGAAGAAATGGTCGTCACTATCCAAGAAGCTAAATGCTGTCGAGTAGAGTTATCAGCCCTTGTGAGGAAATCCACACACTGATGCACCCCAGGAGTACTGACCAACTCATCTATTGCATCAGGATCATCACACTGTAATAGTCTCAACATTTCATGGTTGCCACTCAGGAAGTGGAAGCGTCATCAGAGTGCATGGAAGGCTCACCAAACATGGAAGCATCCTCCAAAACCTATTCTAAATTGTGATTTTTGGAAAACTGTTGATGACATTTCTCTTTGCGGGGTTGCTCGCCTTGTTCTGCATGCCATCTGGGATATTTGGAAGGAGATAGAGTGATGTTCTTGTACCTATTTAGGTGAGAACTGTTTTTCCCAGAGCTTGCTCTACAGGTCATACTGGACATTCATCAGATGTGTCCATTTATGTGATGGCCAGAATTGCACATATACTTGTTTTCTCTAACAAAGACATTTAAAAACTTAATGTAAGCGAATTGCTTTTGCGGTCTGGTCATATTTTTCAGATTTCTGTAGCCGATTAAAGTTCATTAAAAGACATTCATCCTCCTCCTCACTTCAGCAATCTTTAGTAAATGCTGTCACATGAATCCATGTTTTCGCTATGGCTAATCCCATCCACAAACTGCAGAAAAATAAACGCGTTTTTGTAAATCGCAGCATGTCAATTACAGAAATGCTGGCGTTTTCCATATAGGTATAATTGAAGCAGAAAGCGCTACGGGAAAAAACACAGCACTTTTTGGCTGCGGCTCGTTACGTGGGGCCTTAGCCTAAAAAGGGTAAAAATTGCAAAAATAGATACTGAAAAAATATGACGAGTAAATAAATAAATAGAAAGAAAAAGGAAATTTAATTTCATCCTTAAAAAAATCATCACACTCATCTTAAGTAAAAATTTTCAGCTAATGCAATAAAAAAAAATAAAAAGTGATCAAAAAGTCAGATGAACCCCAAAATGGTACTAATAAAAAGAACAATAAAAATAACTTGTTCTGAAAAAAATAAACCCTCAACCAGCTCTGTCAGCAGAAAAATAAAAATGTTATGCCTTTCAGAAGATGGCGATGCAAAAATAACTGTCTTTTTAATCCCTAAATGGAATTTTATTCTGCAAAATTAGTAAAGCATAAAAACAAATCATAAATTAATAAAGTTATAAAGGTAACATGTTACTTATGCTGTAAAATTAAATGTTAAAGAGCAATGCCAGATTTGATGGGTTTTTTTGCATCCCGCTCATAAAGTTAATAATTAGTCAATAAGTTTTAGGCATCCCAAAATGGTGTCATTAAAAAGTAAATCTCATCCTGCAAACATCAAGCCCTCATATGACTACATCGCCAGAAAAAAAAAAAATATATATAGATTGTACTATGTAAAGACAAAAACTCCAAAAATCACCAAATCATTAGGACAAAACTGGCTGCAGAAAGAAGGAAATGTATAAGCTGTGCAAGCGTATATCAACTTTTCACTGTGCATTTATTTCTGGAAATTAAAATACTGCAATACTCGAGGGGTAAAAATGCTCGCTATGCCCCTTGATACGTTCCTTTAGGGGAGTAGTTCATTTTTTTTATGTTGCCTCAGACTTTCTGCAAT
Source organism: Leptodactylus fallax (assembly GCA_947044405.1). Taxonomy (NCBI): domain Eukaryota; kingdom Metazoa; phylum Chordata; class Amphibia; order Anura; family Leptodactylidae; genus Leptodactylus; species Leptodactylus fallax. The sequence goes on along the minus strand of CAMRHE010000789.1, from coordinate 367,604 downwards.
GGCTCACCAATGCAGTGTAAAATACCAAATTTGAAGTGTTCGTCTCTGGCACAAGCTGGGTACAACATATTGTGGACTGAAATGACTGTATTCCTGGAAAAATTGTTATTTTCACTTTGCACAGCTGATGGAGCATTAATTTCTCAAATTAGGCCTCAAATGCGTATGGTGCTTCTTAATTTCTGAGCCCTGTTGTATTTCTAGGCAAAAGATTAGGGCCCCATGTAGGGTGTTTCTACAATCAGGAAACAAAGTACAATAACTGGGGAGCTGACTTTTCACAGCGCCATGAGATGGGCATGACCTATTTGGCAAAAATACCAGTTTCCATTTTTGCGCCATCTGCTGCGTATTTCTTTTTGGAAAGCATCTCTGGGGTCAAAATTATCACTATACCCTTTGAGGAGTGCAGTTTACAAAATGACGCCACTTCTTGGCACCTGAAATTGATTCTTCCCTCCACACGACAAATTGTGCTCCCTGCCTTCTGTGCCCTTCCGTTTGCCAAAACAGCAGTTTTCCTCCACATGTGGGGTATTTCCCTAGTCAGGAAAAATTGTGTAACAACTTTGTGGATATATTTTATCTTTCAACCCTTTGTAAAAATGAAAAATGTGTGGCTAAATTTTATTTCCATTTTATTACAAAAATATAATTTTTCATTTTTACTGCCCAATGTTAATAAAATCTATGAAACAGCTGTGGGATCAAAATGCTCAGTATAGTATTGATAAATTCCTTGAGGGGTATAGTTTCCAAAATGGGGTCATGTTTTGGGGTTTTCTGTTGTACTGGCATTTTAGGGTTCTGCAAATGAGACAAGGCACCCAAAAACAATTCAAACAAAATTTGCCTTCTAAAAGCCAAATAGCGCTCTTTCCATTCCAAGCTCTGCCATGTACCCATACAGTAGTTTGCGACCACTTATAGGGTTTTGCCATGTTCAGGAGAAATTGTGCAACAAACTGTGGGGTGCTTCTTCTCCTTTAACCTTTTGTGAAAATTAGAAATTTGGGCCTAATGTGACATTTTAGTGAAAAAATAGTAATTTTTCATTATCACATTCCATCGGTGAAACATGCTGACTACACCCCTCGATAAATTCCTTGAGCATACCTTTTTCAAGAGGAACAAGTGTTCTGACAACTACTTGCATAATGTTGATAGTTTGTATTGACTTTGGCATGTAGTTCAGGTTAGTTGGTCAGTTTTCAGACTCCCAGAAGTCCTCTTAATACCATTTACTTCTAGTGGGACAATCTACCATGTCACATAGTGGCATGGTATTTCAAACTGATATAAAATACTGTGGTACCCGAAAACTTTGCAGGATCTGTTTCTGTGCTTTAGAGACATATCAGATATATGAATTATGTTAATACTTGTCTGCCTAAACAAATTTTTAGCTTGTCCTACAATACATTAATTGTTGTTGCTCATGTTTCTTTTACATTTAAGCATTTAATACCTTCCCGACATCTGCTGTACTATTACGGTGGATGTGTGGTATTTAAGTATGGCTGCTGCTCAGAAGCTGAGCAGCCGCCATAGCCGCCAGGTCTTTGCTGTATTATACAGCAAAAGACACGGTGCTAATGCCTGCACTGATCTTGGGCATTTTGGCCCCTGACACTGCCCTTTTTAGGAGGATCATCGGTCCATGGAACAAGATCCAGGGCCAGTGATAATTGCTATGACAGCCCTAAACCTAGTGGGTATAATAATTACAGTTAAAAAAAAAAAGGTATAAAAAAAATAAAAAGAATTTAAAATTTGAATCACTCCACTTTCCTTAAAACACATCTAAAAGTAAAAAAATAAATCAGAAAAACATACATATTAGGTATCCCTGTATCCAAAAAAGCTGGTCAGGTGTCAGAATATGGCCACTCTAAGAAAAAAAAATTTTTTTTTGCAAAGTTTTTGATTTTTATAAGGGGTTAAAATGTAAATAAAACAATATAAATTTGGTATCCCCAGAATCATACTGACCCATAGAATACAGGTGACATTATGTCATTTTGGATATACAGTGAACACCATAAAAACAAAGCCTGTAAGAATGTTGAACAAATGCACTTTTTCTCCAATTCCACCCCATTCTTAATTTTTTTCCAGCTTCCCAGTACATTGTAAGGAATATTAAATTGTACATTTATGAAGAAAAATTTGTCCCGCAAACATTAAGCCCTCATATGGCTCTGTGAATGGAAAATTAAAAAAGTTATGGGGTTTGGAAGGAATTCAATATCGAAAAATGCCTGCTGCGGGAAGGGGATAATGACCAGTGGTCCTAAATAACAATTTTGTGTGTAAATATTTCTGTTTTTCTCCTGGAGTTAGATAATTTTATAGAAAACTAGAACAAATTAATTTATAGTTTAGAAGTATTGCAGTATTTTTTTCTATCATCCAACATTATAATTATTATAATATAATAATATATTATTATAATTCATCAAGTATTACCTTATTCGGGAATTCTTTTCTTTATGGAACATTATAAGATCCTTCTCTGATCTCATTCCAGGACCTAATGCACAGTGTAATAAGTCACTCTCACTTCCTGCATGGACTGATCCACACAGACTGTACACAGCGGGGTACACAAAAGTTTATTATTGTTTACCAATGAAGATTGGACAGTTCCTGTCATACAGCTATAATGAATGATCATATATCTATGGTTTCTGTGTTATTTAGGAAAATATAGAGAGAAGGATAATTATGCTGTACCCCACCTGGCAGATATGGTACAATCCTCTAGCTGCCATTGTGTGGCACAAACAAGTTCTTAAACAACAATCTCACCCAGCCATGCCTTTATGTAGCCTGCTGTGTGTACTGGGGCACAGTTATGCAGGAATAGCTAAAAACCTTTCCTAAACTGTTCTTAGAAAGTTGGAAGAATCCAAATTATCTTGGGATGCTGAGGGATGAAGATCTCTATTCTCCAAACCCAAACCCGTTCATCAGCTTGCCAGATAGAAAGGCTTGATTTGTCACGCCACAGAACACGTTTCTACTGTTTCAGACTTTAGTGCTTTACACCACTCCATGTGATGTTTGGCAATGTGCTTGGTGATATAAGGCTTGCATGCCACTGCTCGGCCATGGAAATGTTACCACAAAGCTCTTAGTGCATAGTTTTTCAGTTGATGGTAATGCCAAATGAGGTTTGAAATCCTGCAGTTATTTAGTCAGCAGAGCGTTCATGACTTTTATGCACTATGAGCCTCAGAACTCAGCAATCCTGCTGTGTAACTTCATGTGTGTAACGTTTTCATTACTGAAAAGTGGAAATGTTTCCTAAACTTTTTCCCTTTCCAGTAATGGATCTTACAATTGTTCATAGAATATCGTAGAAGAAATTTCACAAACTGACTTGTTGCAGCATTGGCATCCTATTACAGTACCGTGCTGGAATTTAATGAACTGTTTAAAGCAACCCATTCTTTAAGGTTAAGGCCTCACCTAGTGAGCCGCAGCCAAAAAACACAGCATTTTTCACAGAAAAGTCTGCAGAGTTTTCCTCTGTGGACTTTCTGCCCCTATTATACCTATCTGGAAAATGCCAGCGTTTCTGTAGGTATAATTGTCATTCTGTAATTTAAAAATGCAGCTTTTCCTCTGCAGATTTTTTTTTCTGCAATGTGTGGATGGGATTATCTACTCATCTACTTTGCAGGTAGTGTAAAATGCAGCGTTTTTTGCCACAATGTGTCCACCATGGTCAGAATGCTGTGTTTTCACACTGTGGGGCCCCGGGCTTAAAAAAGGATGACAAGCAAAAATAAAATAAACACACACACAACTTCTCTCACACTAATAGGGAAAATATAATCCAACTAGGTAAGTGTAAGCAGCAGTAACCTTATACACACAATTCATCACAGTCTCAGTCCTATGATTAAGCATGATCAAAGCAAACCCTATTTTTAGAATCACATTTGAGCTAATTCTGCCTTCAGAGCAGTCATCCACAGCAAAATCAATTGAAATTGATCATACAAAATTAAATTGAAGTTTGTAATTCCATCACTGTGTACTCAAAGACCTTTTGATGAATCTCACCTTAACCTGCTGATTTGTTTCCATTGATGTTCTTCTGTATTCTGTGTTCTTTTAAATTAAACAAACTAATGATTCTCCATATTATTACAGCCTTCAATTCTAAACATGTGCAGAGGTAATAAATTGTGAAAATAGACCATATCCTCTAAAGCCTCACAGTTAATAAGTCTACATTTACAATTCTATTGTTACTCATACTGAGTAAATAACTTGTGGTTTGTTGGTAGCTAAATAACTGTTTCCAATAAAATATTATAAAATTATTACTTAGCTTATTCTTAGAGATTTCCATAGAGTGATGCCATTATTATATTTACCGCAGTGAATACTTTCACAGAAGTAGGACAGTCATTCCAAGGAAGTAGCTTTATAAGGCTAAGTACTAAATATGTGCAGAATTTTTATTCTGTTTTCTGTACATGATTATGGGAGAATCCATTTTGCTGTTAATAGCATTCAAAGATATACTTTACAGATCCCTCATGGACCATAGGAACATGTATACTGGGCCTCACTGGTCACGTGGGGTACGTCAACGTCAGGACACTTTGATGCAAGCATCGTTGACACATCCAACATGGCTGCTATGTCACATTCACAGGCCTCAGGGGTACCCTGGGGCCACTAACATCAACCAGGGGGCTGGAGCAGATTGGAAGACGCCTGGGAACAAAAACTTGAAGCCACAAGGGAGCCCAGGGGAGGCGAGGGAATCTGAAAACAAATCTTGCAAGGTTCACCCATCATTAATTTTTAACTAACTTTATGCCACTTCTTGGGTGGCTTACTTTAGACCATTTTATTTGCTTCAAGCATCTGCTGCTATTTGGCATATCTTAAGCCAAGCCTCTTTAGTGAAAATACACCGATTTCCCTCTAAGGCATTTTCCCTCCTTGTCTAGCGAGGCAAAAAGTATGTAAAGCATTTCATAAATGTTTCCATTTAAGCCATAATTCTGGCAAATTTTGAACATTAAATCTGCCACAATGTGCCCTGCCTGATCTGTTACTTCCACTGTGGGCATGTACAAGTAGTAGGTAGTAGGTAGTAGTAAGTTTGTGTGACTGACCAAACATAACCTGTTGTACTGTTCCCTAAAGCTTACTGCAGCAGCTTACTGCATGAAATGGTTATTTCTGTTTCATAACGTGATAGCACATTACTAGACTATGCCATCATTGTAAAATTCTACCCTTGGGACCCCATTAAATCTTGAGATTGCAGGAAGGTCAGCGCCTATAAAGCTCCTCTATAGTTCCCTGTACATCCGGGTTGCTGATAGTGCCATTAACAAACATCAGCGCTGCTCCCCCTTCATTGTTGGGATCACTGGTATTGCGGCATATACAGAAGTCATGTGTGTGGCTATTTCTGGAGAAAAAGCAGAACCTTTTTATAAATTCCGAACAACCCTTTTAATTACATTAAAGATTAGACTAATGTTTCAGTGTAAATCTGATATCATCTGCTAGTTTTAATCTTTTCACTGTACATAGATGAACTATATACCAGGTTTCCACAGTTCTACACACCTGTGCCCACTCTAAACTGCCAAAATTAAGCACGGAAACATTTCAGAGTAGAGAGCCAAGAATGTCAAATTCTAACGTCTGAAATCTTAACAATTACCTGAGTTGTCTGTGAGCTATTTAAAAACCTCCCTAGATTGATTGATCTGTCCTGACATGAATGATAAGTTTTGTGAAAAACACCTAATGAGAGAAGCACCTGTCTGTCATGAAATCATGTTCTATATTAGGGGGAAATTAAGAGATGCAACTGACAAGTCAACAGATAAAAATATAACAAATGGTAATTAAGGTGCATTTTATTTGGAGAATTGATTTTCTCTTTGATACATGTTCACGTTTCAAATGAGATGTAAAAATATTATTATCTGCAAAAGATGATATGTTTAGAAGACGCTCACTGTTACCAACTCATTAAGGTTTCATTTCAGCAAAGTCTGAATTGGATACATAAACAATATCATTTTTTTTTTGTTTATCATTATTAAACTGTCAAAAAACAGAATTCAAATGACATAATATCAATCTGAATGTCATTTTATAGCTAATTCAGCAATTATTTGTATTGTACCAATACGTTTCTTTACCCCCTGTAATCTCTCACTCGCTTCCTCATTTATCCTTAACAGGACATACATTAAATGCATAATATTTCCATCACATGTTGCTATCTTGGAACATAGTTAATGCCCAGAAGAGTTGGGGCTTACAAATTATAACCTACTATTGATATGTTCTGCTGAAATAGCAAAGAATATTAAAATAAATCTCTCTTGAAGGAATATGTTATGCTATACAATTCCCTGAGGTCTAACTATGTCTGCATTAATAAACCATTGAAACACATTCCATGAGGCCACCAAAGGACACAGTAGGGATGTAAATTGACTGACTTTTGTTAATATAACCCCAGTAGGATGCAGATTCTGGATTCTTGGGACTTTTGAACTAATAATGTGCATATCTAGTGTAGTCAACATTTATTTTAGAAATCATATTTTGTATGTTTTTCACATACAATTGCTCAAGTTGCTTATAATCAACATAACATGAAGCATTTTTATTTTATTATATTAAGCATTCTTCTTGTACTGTACTTTTCTTTATATATAAAATTGAAATTGCGGTTTGCATTAGATATTTCTTCAACAATATACAGTTAAGAGAAATATGTACATGAATTGCATTTTCTAAAAGATTTACATCAGTTTCAGTGCATGTAGTTCCAATGTTAGAACCAGAAGTGGAGAAGATTTACTAATACTGTCTAAAAGTTAGACAGTGCAAAATAGACTAGACAGTCTTGAAATGTGACAGATTTATCAGAGTGTCTCATGCTGGATGACAAATCTGTCACATTATTAGACTGTCTAGTCTAACTTAACACTTTCTATTATTTTGCCTTAGGTTACGCTAGAAAAATGTGTCAAATGTTGGTGCATTTCTTGGCACATGGTGTTGCAACTTAGGCCATGCCTACTTCCAGTAAAGTCTCGCCTTGTTGTGCAAGGCATGTTGCTTTTTTGGTACAAATTACACCAAAATTCTAGTACATTTTGCTCAGTAAATCACCTTCACTATCATGGCTATATATATATATTTCAGCCTTTGGTGCTCTTAGACTTCAGTTTCCCTTAGCCACAAGCAACAGAAAATGTTAACACAATGCGTGGAATTTATTAAGACTGGCATTTCCTATACAAGTCCTAGACCTTATTCACAAAGCATTGAAAAACAGCTGTGTGATTGTAATGGCCATCTCCAATAGGTGCTACATAGTGTAAACAGTGAACATGAAAATGTATTAGGTACTACCCTTAAAAATTGGTATATTAAACCTGTCAGGTTATTAATGCTGCCCTATCTAAGAACAAAATATGATAGACTGGGAGAAGTTGAGCTGTATTTACTCTCCTGGTATTGATCCCAGGCTACTGTGTCTGTACCCCTGTCCCTGCCACTGTGATCCTGCTGCCAGCATGTGTCAAAGCTCCTTAGCTGCCAGCCTATCTCTGACTTGTTAGTCTGTTACCAGTCTGCCAATGTCCTGTTATCCTGCTACCATCCTGCTGACTTCTGGCTTGGCATAAGCCTGTAACCTGTAGCTTTCTGTGGCCTTTGGTCTGCTACAACTTGAATCATTTGACCTGCTATGAGCCTGTATCCTGTGGCCTCCCTCTTGCATGTAATGATAATCATCTGTCAGTACTAAGACCTCCATCATCTGATGTAACCCTGTCTACTCCTGGATGCTGCTCCCATTTATCTCCTGGTTCAGAGTCTAGGGCCTGTGCTTGGTCGCTGCTCTTAGTATCTCAGTGTTACATCCAAGGCCTGTTGGTTGTCATACTCTGCAACTTTGGAGTCTGCCACCTCCTGCTCTGCCGCATCTTGCTCTGTCACTTTATTGTGTACCATATCTGGTTTAGCTATCATTATGAATCGGCCGATTCTCCGAAGTGTCCAGAACAATTCGATGCGATCCGAATTAATTCACGGCAAATCACGTTAACCCCTTCCTGACATCTACCCTAATAGTAAGGCGCTTCCGGGAAGGACTTCCCACAATCCATGGCGGACGGAAGCATGGTGTGCACACAAACATGACCGCAGCATCTCAGGGTTTCTATTATATATTGGGGTCCCGATCACCCCACGCAACGTTTTCGGGGGGGTGCCAGTGCTCCTATTCGGCAGCCCGGGGTCTGACCAGTGAGCCTGGGCTGTCCCATCGCTGTCCCTCCGCATACCTGGTTGATCTTGCCTTGAATGGTGACTGTCAGCCTATGCGTGTGCACGGGCTGACAGCCTCCTATACACTGCAATACACGTGTATTGCAGTGTATACCTATTGAAGCAGAGTATAATAATCAGAGGCCCAGGGGAAGTGATTAAAAATAACATACACTTATAATCACCATAACCTCACCTCTCCTGGGAATCCGGCTGTCTGAACATCCTCCTCGCTCCTCTTCTTCCTTGTGACTGAAGTCCTGCTCCCCAGACATCACTGCTGGGGCCTGTGATTGGGCCTCAGCGGTCACATGGAGTGTGCCGTCGTAATGACGTCATCACGACCCCACGTCACAGGCCCCAGCAGTGAAGCCTGGGGAGCAGGACCTCAGTCACCGGTTCCGGAGTTAATGCAGAGCTCAGGACAGGTGAGTATCAGTATTTTTTTATATTTAATCACCTTGGGGGGTGCCTTGCATGCAAGGGGTTAAAACCCGATCGGAGCTGTGCGATTTAAACATCGAAGCGTGAGGAAATCTGGAATCGATGCAAATCAAAGATTTCCTGAAATTCAGATCGAATTCCACTTTGTCAGCTTTGATTCGCTTATCTCTAATTATGAATCTTACTTTTAGGTTTTTACATTCAGACTAGGCCTGCTCCTTTGTCTTTTTTTTTGGTTTCCATTACTATGTTGATTTCATTGCATCAATTGTCATGTGATAGTAGTTGAAGGATGAACTACTATCCAAGTTAATAAATTATACTGTCTTATCTTGAATTCACCTTATATCAAACACCATTACAATTTGTATGATTGGAACAGGATGTCTGAGTAAAAAGCAGAGTAATGTGTGTATATGAATTAGAGCTGTGACATACTATGTGACACTCCTAATCTCTCTGCACCGTTTTTCTTCATAGATGAAGTCCCCATGTCTCTATTCTTCCACCTCCCAGGATTGTATGGACAGTGCTTCTATCCATAATATGGCAGCTGGAAGAGCATGTGACCATATAGGTCACATAGTCTCCTCCACTGTGCCTTTGTTGCTATGGAGGAGGCTGAGGGATATCACAGTAACAGGGTCTACCATGGTATGGAATGCTGTCCATACAACCCAGGGAGCCAGCAGAACAGGGCCGGCGCAATTTTACATAGTAAGTGGCAGCTCCTATTCATCTACACATTTCAACCTAAGTCAGGAGTGGCATGAAAAGGAATGGAAAACATAAAGGAAACACTTAGGGTATGTTCACACGGTGGAAAATGAAGAGGAATCCCACTCCTGATTAGGCCTGGATGAATGGGCCTAATCAGGAGGGAGTCTCAAGCTGCACCCCCCGCGACTGAATGAGCTGCAGAATCCATGGCAAGATCGAGCAGGACGCTTCTTTTTTCTGCGTCCTGCTGCGATCTCTGCCTCCCATTGAAAACAATGGGAGGTGGATTCTGGGAGGAATCTGCTCCAGGTTCGGGGGCGAAATCCACCCCCAAATCCGCAGCAAATTCCTCCATGTGAACACATCCATAGACATTTCCCTTCCCTTAAATCCACTCCTGACTTTGGCTAAAAAAAAAAAAAAGCAGCAAAATCTTGTACAAAAAAAATAACATTGTGTTTCCGCAATGTGGGGATTTAGCCTAAAGGTAGTTTAAAGTTGCCAACTCACTACATTGTAACATAGTAGATATGGTTGCATTAATACACAGGTTCATTAAGTCCAACCTATAACCCTACAGTGTTGATCCAGAGGAAGGCTAAAAAGCTCATGAGGCTTATGCCAATTGCCCCATGTCAGGGGAAACAATTTCTTCCTGACTCCAAATCTGGCAATTATTCTAAAACCTGTAACCTGTAATATTTTTCCTTTCAAGAAAGGAATGCTCAATGAATTCACCAGATCCTATGGCAGTGAGTTCCATACCCTCAAGTCTCTTATAGTAAAGAATTCAAATCTATGATGCTGGTGAAATGTTCTGTTTTAGACATAGATGATGGAGTAAAAAGATCATTAGAAAGGTCTTTGTGCTATCCCTTTTTCTAAAATGAATAACCCCAAGTTTGTCTCTTTACACCAATTCACCCATTTTCCTATTTATCTTGGTTGCCCTTCTCTACATTCTCTGTAGTAAAGTTTGATAGTTTGATTTGCCTTGGCAGCAGCTGGATGGTACTGGTCACTAAAGGTAATCTTACTATCCACCAAAATCTTTTTCAGTATCAGGATGCTCAAAGCCCTCTCTACAATATAAGACGACAACAATATTATAAATAGTACGTGATAGGGACCTCTTTACATGTTTTGCATTGTGGCCCAGGAGCTTCAAGTTACACCGCTGGGTGTAAACATAACCAAAGGAGAAGTTGTAAAAATGGGCACAGAAACAATAAATCAGACTAGTGCATTGCCTAATAAGTCTAGGAGTGTGGGTTTATTTACAGGGTGCCCTATATGAATATAGTATAGCTGGAAATAGCATATTTAGATTCCTTGTTTCGATTTAGCTTTGACACTTTACACTGATCAGATGAAAATGTGGTTGATACTTTATAATATGATGCACCATTATCTTATCATACTTATCATCACATTTGTTTAGGAGCATAGGTATTTGTGTTTAGATGACATCATCCACCTTTTGGTTCATTTAATCAAATATAATTATTGTTTATCTGGTACAGCCATCTGGAAGTTTCTCAAAATCAGATTTTTTTAACACCTGCTGACTCTACTCTTTCTATAATATTTTCTATTATGTTATCAATTTTGCTAGGAAAATCATCAAATTAGAACATCCCAATAAGTCTATAAAATATACTGTAAAGTTGTCACATAAATTTGTGAAACTTTTTTTTTTTTTTAGCAGGGTCAAATGGCCTGACCAATATACAGTAGAACTTATTTAGGTTCTTCCAGTATGGGGCCAAAAATAAATTGTATATTTACATCTCGCTCTCTCTCTCCTATTTATATAATTAAACATTCTACACTATGCAGACAGTTATATCTGGAATTGAGCTCTTTGTCCTTGTTTTATATATATATTTATTTTATATATGTATTTATTTATAGTTATATTAATTATATTTGTGACTGAGAAGTCTGTCTGCAGTTTGTGTTATCATTTCACAGTGCCTCTGGCTTATCTGCATTTTATAAGTTTTTTTAATAATAATAATAATAATAATAATAATAATAATAATAATAATAGTCCTTTAATAGTCCCACAATGGGGAAATTCAGTGTGTTACAGCAGCAAAGATAAGATAAGATAAGCAGATACAAATACAACATGTACAGGAATGTTCCAAGGTGAGAGGCATTACATTAATAGCAGACAGACAGATAGGACGTAGCAGAGGGGGGGGGGGGATTTAACAGGCAGAAAGATATTTCAGTTCTCTGTATTTAATGATCTCCGCTTAGGTCGGTGTTGGTTGTACAGCCTAACCGCGGTGGGGAGGAAAGACTTCCGATAGTGCTCCTTCTCACACCTAGGGTGGAGCAGTCGGTCACTGACAGTACTGCCCAGCGCAATCACAGTCTCATGCATGGGATGGGAGTTATTCTCCCGCATGGAGCTCACCACGGACAGTATCCTTCTGTCACCCACCACCTGCACAGGGTCCAGTGGGCTCCCCAGGACAGAGCTGGCCCTTCTAATCAGCTTGTCAAGTTTATTTCTGTCCCTGGTTGATATACTGCTCCCCCAGCAGGCCACTCCAAAGAAGATATATTTATTGTTATATCATTGATTTACATTATTTTATTTAATGCTTTCAAGTGTCATTTTTTCTGTATATTCTGAGTTTGAAAAGGATAATGAGCCTTGGTCGTATAGTTGCACCCCCAGCTTGCTCTATGTAGCATGGATAAATTTAAGGTCTTTATGACTTCATAATGGGGACATCACTATGGATCATTATGAATTGGGAAATTGTGAACTCACTATGTGGCTTTGTGAAATGTCAGTAGGGCATTCTGACATCATGGTTGGGCACTATGACAACTCAATGGCCATTGTGATGTTACAATCAGGAATTATGAGATCACAGTGGGGTATTATAACATCACTATGAAGCTTTGTGACATTGCTGTAGTTCTTTGTGACATCACAGTGGGGCATTATAAAATTACAATGAACCACTATAATATCAATATTGGACATTGTGACATGATATTAGGGTTTGTGACAGCACAATAAGGCATTCTGATATCACAATGGTTCATTTTGGGGTCTCTTTGAGATGTCACTGGGTCATTGTGACCTCACAGTTGTACACAGCCTTGAATTTACAACAAGGCTTTTTCACAAGCATCTTGACTTCACAATTTGGCATTGTGAAAACACATTGTGATGTCAGCTGTGACATCACAAAAAGGCTTTGCAAGGGAGTCAAAGTATAGAACTAGGACATCAGGATGAATAAACCTAATTTTTGTGAGTGTATTAGAGAGGTAAGCCCAATGTGACTCAATGTAACCCAATGATATTGAATGCCATTTCTACATCCAGGGCTTAGAGCAGAGAAGACATTCAGTTGTGCTCTGCCCATTGTATAAGATCAGTAAATCATCGAATGGTGTCAGGGGCTTGTCTAGTAGTCATAAATCCCAACTGATCTGTTTGGAATGTGTGAAATTTGTAAAACAGCCTATCTGACATGATTTTGGCATAGAGTTTTACATCTGTTAAGATGGAAGTTACGCTAAGTTCACACTAGCACCAGGAGATCCGAACAACGGAGAGCTGGACTGCTAAAACAGTGGTTACATACTAAGACAAAAACAAAATTGAACAATTGGGGATTAGTTTCGGATGAACTAAAATGGCCGCTGCGACATGCATTGCGGTTAATTACTATACTCTGGGGTCTCTTCAGACCCCAGAGTATAATAGGCAGAGACACAGGGAGAAGGCCCAAAAGAGGGGAGAGAATGTGAGTATAAATGTTTTTTTTTTTTTTTTTTTTTTTACAACTCCCCTGAGCCTCCACCTCCATCCGTCTGAAGAGACCCCACAATATAATTTTACTTCCGTTTTGTATTGAACTTGTTCAACCTGAAACGGATTAGGGACCCAAGCCACACGACCCGAAAACCAAACTATTCTTGGGAGGCTCATTCATCACTACTGTTAAACCTTTCTTGGCTTTCAGTCAGCTGTGGTATATGACTTTCTGACTTTAGATTCAGTACTTAGATACAGTAGTATATAAAATCAAGAAGAAAAGGGATAACAAGACAATGAACATAAAGCTGTAAGATCAGATATTTCCTAATTAGGCAATTCTTGCCAGAAAACGTAAAATGTATATTGTGAAATCAATGTGAAGCGTAGACTTGCATGTATTAGTAATACCATAATTGCTGAAGTGACATCAAGCTGAATGATCACATTTAGGGGTCATTCACACTACCGTTGGTGACCGTCAGTAGTGTCCACTGCTAGTGTCCATTACAAGATTTTAACAAAGGACACTAGCAGAGCCATCACAAATCTTTTAAAAATCCCATTAATTTCAATGGGATTTTATGTGTCGTCCGATAGTGACCATTAGTGTCCGTTTGCACCAAATCCGTCACTTGTCTGTTATTTTTCGTGGACACAAAAAATCCAGGGTGCAGGACTTTTGTGTCTGTCAGAAATAATGTCAAACCTCTGTTATTTTTTAACATTAATGTCTATGGGTAATGGACAGTAATGTACGGGCATCCGTTATACTTTCCATTATTGCTGTCCGTTTTTTTTCTGCGCATGCTCAGAAAGCAGAAACAAAAAAAAGCAAAAAAAAAAACCAAACATTATAAAAACAGACACTAACTGACACTAACTGATGCTAATGCGTCCGTTTTTTTTTAACTGATCCGGACACTATCATGACTAACATCCAACGGTAGTGTGAACCCACCCTTAGCATGTTGTTTATCTAGATATTTTGAATTGTGAAACTAATATTACTAGTACAAAGACAAGTATGATACATTTTATTTATTTCTTTTTATGTTAGTAATAGAAAAAGGAAAAGGACGTTTTATTCCATCGTAGTAATAGGAAGGGAAAAGGACAGGGTCCAGATGAGAGATTTAAATAGAATTTGCATTCATTACTTTGATTGCCAGGAAGATTTAGATGTTTTAACTAAATGTTCCTTAGGCGGAATAAAGAATTTGCACATCTAGCTTTTCATTATAGAACAAGAATGTAGTCGTCTGTGCCATTGTTCCATAATGAAAGCAAATGAAATCGTATTCAGGTAGCTCTTTCTTTTATTCATTATTCATAATGCAATGCCTTAAAGTGAATATCCACTTGTTATCACCATGTCAGGTAATGATACAACATTCTGTGATGATTAATTTTTTAATAAATTGACAATTAAAGGGACTGTCCAGGCATTTTTAATTTATGGCCTTAGCATAGGTCATAAAAATCTGATTGGTGGGGGGCCGACAGGTGGACCTTGCATGGATCAGCTGTACGGGGCCGCTTCTAATACCCATACTATACATAACACGGAGCTGGAAGCAATTGGCTCTGTGCCCTGTATAGTAGTCGGGCACCGATACTGCAGCTCAGCTACTATTGAAGTCAAGCTTCAGTACCAGTACCCGTCCATTATACAGGGACCGTTTCCAGCTGCTTCCGGCTCCATGTTTGATATACGACGGATGTTGGAAGAAGCCCCTACAGCTGATCTGTGAAGGGGCTGTCAAGATAAGATATTTATGGCCTATGCTAAGGATGGACGACTGCTTAATAATAATAATAATAATAGTCCTTTAATAGTCCCACAGTGGGGAAATGTTAACAGTATTCTGTAAACTACTAAGCCTCTCACCCTAGTGGTGGCTACTGGTGGTTATAATTTGATCACTTCACACTAAGCATATAGAAGAAATTTAAATCTCTGTAATAGAACAGTTTTTTTTTTTTTTTTCATTTTGCTAACAAGGCACAAATTCTCACTTTCCACCAACCTGTCATAATAAAAATTCACTTTTATTCATATATTTTAAAGGATTCCATATTTCATGAATAGATATACAAAACCAAATAAAAACCCAGATGCCCTCCTTCCTGTGTATGTCTGACTAAATACAGACTCTCTAAGACTGACTCATTATCCTTTAAGGCCGAGGCCCCATGTTGCAAAAACACTGCATTTTACATTACCTGCAAAGTGGTTGGGATTCTGGCTAATCCCATCTACACATTGCAGAAAAAAATCTGCAGTGGAAATGCTGCGGTTTCAAAAACGTGTTTTTGTAAATCACAGCATATCAATTATATCTACGGAAATGCTGGCGTTTTCCGTATAGGTATAATAGAGACAGAAAGTCTGCAAAGGAAAACTTTGCAGACTTTCTGAGAAAATAAAGAGCCTCATCCACAACTACCACAAAAGACTTCAAGCTGTCATTGATGTTAGAGGGGGCAATACATGGTATTAAGAACTGGGGTATGTGAACTTTAGAACAGGGTCATTTTGATGTTTTTGGTTGTCATTATGATTTAAGAAGAGAAAACACAGAAGTTTGACAATAAATGGCTTCAACCAACCACTAACCATGAGTGGAGAAAAAGTTTTTGTGTTATCATTCATATTCTCTGAAAAAAGGACAAAAAGTCAAAAAATCTGTCGGGGTATGTAA
This sequence comes from Leptodactylus fallax, assembly GCA_947044405.1. Classification (NCBI taxonomy): domain Eukaryota; kingdom Metazoa; phylum Chordata; class Amphibia; order Anura; family Leptodactylidae; genus Leptodactylus; species Leptodactylus fallax. The sequence continues at coordinate 351,605 of CAMRHE010000789.1, read as the reverse complement.
ACATTTTAGCACAACTGTATATTAAAAAGTCACAGTTATGTTAAAAGATGGATTTCAGTTTAACATTATAGTTAAAGTGGTTGCAACCTTAGGGCTCTAGTTTTAAATGACATTTCATGCTGTGAACTTTGGTTGGCCTTCCATGCTATTTTTAGTGAAATTTATAAAATGTTTCTAGTCTGCTTTAGTGGCCATCAGAAGATATTCGGCACAAGCTAGCCTTTCTGTGTAGTAAATATGTATATAGTAAATATTCCACTAGATGAGTTTGGATTAGTTTAATTGAACAGAATCAAGTTCAAGAATAAAGTCATTAGTTCTGTCTTTATGTGAGATATGCTGTGTGTTCTCTAAGCGGAATGGCTAATTGTTAGATGAATTCCAGATACGTGCAGCTGTTTATGTTTGCATTGGTTATTGCTCCATCTGTAACATTAGCTATGCCAATTCTTTACAATGTATTTGAGACTCCATCTTTTTTTAAGCTGTAGCCATTCATCTCATTCACGAATGCATATCAATTATATTGACATGTGAATATATTTATATATATTTATATATATTTATATATTTATTAAAATACATTATTATTTCCAATTTATATAATTATATCACTTCATAGCAAGAAATAAATATCTTAATGCTGTAATTGTACATGTATAATACAATTAATAAAGATAACATACATGAATGCATAATAACTTCCCATTTTATATATATATATATATATATATATATATAGAGAGAGAGAGAGAGAGAGAGAGAGAGAGAGAGAGAGATACATATATCTTAGAACTATAAGCAAGTAAAAATATTCTATTACAGTAATGCATGAATTGGACTTGCTATAGAAAAGAAAATCCATACAGTATGTCACTTTAGCACACAGATGTGTCTACTAGGGGAGTGGGAGATGAATTCACAGGTCATCCAGTCCATCATCAAGAGAAAGGGTCTTCCTACCATAGTTCTGATGGCCACCAGAACTAATTTTAAGCTTTGCAGGTTTTGTTCCCTGTACACAGCAGACTCCATTTCACCCTATTTGCATTCTGCTGGCCTTGGAAGGACTCTCATCTTTCCTCCCATTCCGGTCATTCAGCGAGTACTCAGGATAGTCCAGGAAGAAAAGGTATCATCATAGTAACCCCTCTTTGGCCCTGAAGAGCTTGGTTTTTTGGTGGACTTATTAGATCTTTTGAAGGGGGCTTATAGGTATCTTTCCCTCAGAGAGGATCTAAGACATTCAAACCTACAACGCCTCCATTCTCCATTTGAGATCATATCTGGATCAGTGGTCAGGTAGTAGGTAATTGAAAATTACAGAAACAGTACTGTGCAAATTTTTTAGACAGACATGGAAAAAATGCTTTAGGCCAGGGCCCCACGTGGTGGAAACGCTGTGGTTTGGCCATGGCAGAAACACCGCAAAAAAAAACGCTGCTTTTTACAGTTACTGCAAAAAAAATCTAGCAAATCCCATCCACACATTGCGGAAAAATATGCGCAATGGATATGCTGTGATTTCCAAAAAACGGAAATCGCAGCATGTCAATTATACCTATGGAAACGCTGGCAGTTTCCTTATAGGTATAATGAAAGCAGAAAATCTGCAGAGGAAACCTCTGTGGACTTTGTACTTTCTTGCTGCGGCTCGCTATGTGAGGTCTTAGCCTTAGAGTAAGATTTCTCTTTTGTTTGTTCGCTTAAAGTTGTTACTTGACAAAAATAAACTATAAACGCTTCTATCTTTGAAAGCATTCTGACTTTGCATCAGTGTTGATGTTTGATAGAGGTTGTCCCCTAGAGAGGCTTTTTTCTTGCATTATATGTTAATCAAACTATTTGATACATGAATCAGATATTCAGGTGTTAATTAGTCTGCTTAGTATGTTCAAACAACAGTAAAGTCTTAATGAAACAAACCAACCTGCTTGTGGTTTCCAGAAAGCAACAGAAATTAATATATTAACTGGTTAAAAAAAACCTTTTTTTTTTTTTTGCAGCAAAATGCCAGCACTGAAATAAACATTGAAGGTTTGCTACTAAGCAGTTCTTCCTAATACATCCAAGTAAAGATTTGTCATTTCTTACCGTATCTTTTGGTTAGATATGTTCAAATGTGTGTGTTATGAGATGATCAGCTTTTTAAGACCTAATTGGAGCTACGTTAAGGTAAACACATCTGTATGCTGTGAAAAATTGATATGTTAGACTAAGGATTTTAGTAGAGGTATAGTGAAAAAAGTAGAGCTGGGGACATGTTTAGTTCTGGGTGGGTTATTTGCAGCATACACATGTTAAGCATTTATAGTATATTGTAATGAACAGCAGGTTGTGAACATATTGTGCTACCTAACTGTTGTGGGTACGGGCCACTTCCATGGGCATTTTCAGGCAGGAATGAGGTCAGATACAGCCCAAGAAGTTGGTATGAGGCAGATAAGTGGATTCCTTGCAAGTCACAGTCGGTAACTAGTATTAAGCGGATCAGGATGAAAAGTAGAAGCTTCAAAAGAAATCTCTCACAGGAACAGACAACGACTATGAACCTACATTGTTCAGGTACCAGTCTGATAGCTGAGCACACTTAATGTTTGACTGGGGATACATTGGCAGGTGCGCACACTGGCCCTTTGAAAGATTGCAGTAGTTGTCGCACAAAGGCTCACAGGACATCAGAACTGGCTGCAGGGAGGAGCAACTTGGTGGAACACGAGTATGCTGGTGGTCACGAGACATTGGCAATATATATTTTATGGTGACTGATATTCAGTTTGGTGTACCACATTGAAATTCCCTGAACACCTATTGCTGTGTTCTTGACTTGTTCCTGCTCTATCCCTGGAGCATCCCTGTTTGACTAAGGGGTTGTATTTTAGAGGGCCACAAGCAAATGTATGGCATAAAAGTCAGCTACCATAGGACTGTTATGCCCTGTATAGTGGCCAGGCGCTGGTGCTGTAGATCAGCTCTCATTGAAGTCAACGGGAGCTGAGCTTCTGTACCTGTACAGTTCCTGGCCACTATACACGGCACAGAGCCAACTGCTTTTGGCCCCATGTTGTGCATAATACAGGCCTTTAATTTAAGGGGGATTGCCTACCAGCTCTATGGTATTTGAAAACTGTGCCATCCATTTACTTGTAGCCCTCTAATATTCAGGAAATGGTGCTACTGATGGCATCTCACATGATAGCTATTTTATATCCAGCACTATCTACCATGATTCTAATATATTGTGGAATTCATTAACTCTAGTTACATGGTCTGCAAGCTTCCATACAGAAACTTTCTTCCGTCCATCCATCTGTCCTGTCTTTGTCCAAAGGTTTTTCTGTGTGTTTTTGGGTGTTTTGTGCAATTATTCCATACATTAAATCGATTACCTGTTTAGCTGTTACTTAGAATACAAATGAGTACTATGATTATGTATTATGCTTCATGTGCATGCAAACAGCTTTGTATCTCTTATACAGTCATGGCCAAAAGTTTTGAGAATGACACAAATATTATATTTTCACATGATCTGCTGCCCTCTGGTTTTTATGTGTGTTTGTCAGATGTTTTGATCACATACAGAAATAGAATTGCATTCATATTATGAGTAACAGAAGCTTATATTGACAGTTAGAATGAGTTAATGCAGCAAGTCAATATTTGCAGTGTTGACCCTTCTTCTTCAGGACCTCTGCAATTCTCCCTGGCATGCTCTCAATCAACTTCTGGACCAAATCCTGACTGATAGCAGTCCATTCTTGCAGAATCAATGCTTTAATTTTGTCTGAATTTGTTGGTTTTTGTTTGTCCACCCGTCTCTTGATGATTGACCACAAGTTCTCAATGGGATTAAGATCTGGGGAGTTTCCAGGCCATGGACCCAAAATCTCTATGTTTTGTTCCCTGAGCCATTTAGTTATCACCTTTGCTTTATGGCAAGGTGCTCCATCATGCTGGAAAAGGCATTTTTGAGTGCCAAACTGCTCTTGGACGGTTGGGAGAAGTTGCTCTTGGAGGACATTCTGGTACCATTCTTTATTCATGGCTGTGTTTTTAGGCAAGACTGTGAGAGAGCCGATTCCCTTGGCTGAGAAGCAACCCCACACATGAATGGTTTCAGGATGCTTTACAGTTGGCATGAGACAAGACTGGTGGTAGCGCTCACCTCTTCTTCTCCGAATAAGCTGTTTTCCAGATGTTCCAAACAATCGAAAAGGGGATTCATCAGAGAAAATGACTTTACCCCAGTCCTCAGCAGTCCACTCCCTGTACCTTTTGCAGAATATCGGTCTGTCCCTGATGTTTTTTCTGGAGAGAAGTGGCTTCTTTGCTGCCCTCCTTGAGACCAGGCCTTGCTCCAAGAGTCTCCGCCTCACAGTGCGTGCAGATGCACTCACACCTGCCTACTGCCATTCCTCAGCAAGCTCTGCACTGCTGGTAGCCCGATCCCGCAGCTGAAACACTTTTAAGAGACGGTCCTGCCGCTTGCTGGTCTTTCTTGGGCGCCCTGGAGCCTTTTTGGCACCAATGGAACCTCTCTCCTTGAAGTTCTTGATGATGCGATAGATTGTTGACTGAGGTGCAATCTTTCTAGCTGCAATACTCTTCCCAGTTAGGCCATTTTTGTGCAGTGCAATGATGACTGCACGTGTTTCTTTAGAGATAACCATGGTTAACAGAAGAGAAACAATGATGGCAAGCACCAGCCTCCTTTTAAAGTGTCCAGTGGTGTCATTCTTACTTAATCATGACAGATTGATCTCCAGCCCTGTCCTCATCAACACTCACACCTGTGTTAATAGAGCAATCACTGAAACGATGTTAGGTGGTCCTTTTAAGGCAGGGCTGCAATGATGTTGAAATGTGTTTTGGGGGATAAAGTTCATTTTCTAGGCAAATATTGACTTTGCAAGTAATTGCTGTTAAGCTGATCACTCTTTTTAACATTCTGGAGTATATGCAAATTGCCATTAGAAAAACTGAAGCAGTAGACTTTGTAAAAATTAATATTTGTATCATTCTCAAAACTTTTGGCCATGACTGTATATTGGCATTGTATGAATGGAATAGTATGAATAAAGAACATTAGTCTGCAATTGTGTTCATTGTATACTTTTATATTCATGTCTACATTCTTAACAAATTAAAGCAAAATATTTACAGGCTAATGTTTTCCGTTCTGGAATTTGTCCAACTAGTCTTAGAAATCATTACTCTGAGATTAAAAAAGAAAAGAAAAAAAAGAGTTTGTATCTGAGTAACAACAGTCATGTACGATCACTGTTCATCTGCTTTGGGCTCATCTTAATGAAATGTTTTGCATAGACATATATTCTCCAGACCACATTTTAATGATAACATCACCCCCTGCAGTGAGCAAAGAACTAATATTGTAGTTTGATTTGTTTTACAAATATGTCTTTATGTCTGGCCCCCTGTACCTACGCACATAGCTACATATGCTCACTAATAAATATCAAATATGCTGAAAGTAAAATGTTCGTCTTTAACAAGGTCCTATCAGTTAAATCAGATTGTAGCCTGTGTACACTTGCCATGAAAAAGACAGATGTTCTATACTTTTGTTTTACTTAACCTAGCAAGTATTTTATCTCCGATAAAAGAAACATAGGGGCTATCAAAAATGTACACAACCATCTGCTTTACAATTAGTTTCATACAAGGGGATTACAGTATTGGCACAATGTAGCTATTTGCAGTCCAGAAATTGCCCTCCATATTTAATTCCAGACTCAACGGTAATTAGAGCTAGAAAGTATAAATGTACTCAGAATGTGTCACATCAGCAAAACAAATGTTAAGTTCATTGCTAAATAAGCTACCCCAGGGTTATCCGGTCCCTTCCATGTGTTAATAATCACTGATTGGAAATAAGTCCTCCAAACATGAAGGATGAGGTGCTCATGGACTCTCAGCACATACCAGTTTTAATTAAAGAAATCATCATCACTGTAATTCTAATGGTTTTCTGTTTCCAGGTAATGGAATATCTTGGTGTTTCAGTGGGAGCTCAGCACATGATTTTTATTGAGGTGTGGGTTACCATGCCAAAAATACCAACATTCCAGATGTCACAGTGTTAAGTTTGCTGAGCATCAACAGTGTGAATTAAGTCTGACTACTGGCTTGGAGCTTTGCTCCTAAATAAAACAAAGTTATAGATTTTTTGTTTCCATTCATTGTAGTGTGTCTGACAAGAATACTTCCTGAAGGGCTTTAAAGATAAGCAACAAAGAAATACAATACTATACTATATAAATCTGAGTAATGAACTACTGCTTTATATCAGTTTATAAATTGTCTCACCTGGATTCTTCTGATAACTATGACACGCACAAATTCACATATGTCATTATCAGCATTGCACCGTTGAGACTGTGATACTTTACAAGATACATACAATAGTCTTAGTCTTAGACACATGAGTGTATGTGGCTGCATTTTACTATTTCTATCATTGCCACAAGAACTGAATCTCCTGTTTATAGGTTACCATATTGTCTGTAATGGAAGTCATGTCACCTCATGTACTCCAGTCTAGTGACTGAGACGTCTTCCACTTGTGCTACAATTCTGTCTTAGTTTTCACCAAAAATGTTGTGTACTGCATTTATTAGTAAATGTGTTTTAAAGAGAGATAGAGTGTACATATACACAAGTTGCTCACCTAATGTAAAAGAAAATACATAAATATCTTTATTGGCACATAGATTTAAAATATTTAATCCTCCCAAATATAATGCATGTATGTATTGTAGTATGTGAATTGCGATATTTTCTAGTCTTACTCCCTGGTCTCTGAATACATTTTGGATACATGGACCAGTGGGTCACTATCACCAGTAGGGTGCCATCTTGGTTAACATTAGGTCCCCTTTTTTAAATGTGTTTATTAATGACATGGTAGAGGGACTTTCAGACCATGGTTTCCATACAGGTACATCTCAGTAAATTAGAATATCTTTGAAACGTTCATTCATTTCAGTAATTCAGTAATACAATTCATAATCAGCGTCTTCCATGATTGTGTGTCCTACTGAACCAGACTGAGGGACCATTTATAGGCTTAGGAAACCTTGGCAGGTGACACACTGAATTTACAATACTGAACTTTTTTACAATATTCTAATTTTCAAATTTTCTTAGATTTTGGTTTTCATTACCTGTAATCCATAATCAACATTTACAGAAATAAAACACTTGAAATAGAACACTCTGTGTGTAAAGAATCTAGAAAATATAGAAGGTCACTTTTTTTATTAATTACTGAAATAAATTAACGTTTCAAAGATATTCTAATTTATTGAGATGCACCTGTATTTGCAGATGTAAAGTGATCAAAATTCAGGAAGATAGCAGAATATTACAGGGGGCTTTGGGAAGCTGGAGGCATAGGTGGAAAACCTATCAAATAAAGTTTAATGTAGGATATGCATTTTGGTAGAGGAAATAAAATATATCATTATGTTATTCATAGTAAATCATTGGGTAAGACTACCACTGAAAAAGACTGCTGCTAAGGAAAATTAAATTATGGGATGCATCAAAAGAGACATAGTTGGTCATGACAGGAACATAGTTATGTTGCTATGGTGGATTCATTGTACAAGTTCAAGAGGGGCCTGAACACCTTTATGGAAAGAAAAAGTGTTACAGGTTATGGGTATTAGGTTTCTGAAGATTATAAATTGATCCAAGGTTTTTAACTGATTGCTGGATTTGGAGTCAGGAAGGAATTTTTTTTCTCTTGACATGGAGTATTTGACATCAGCCTCCTGGGCTTTTGCCTTCCTCTGGATCAACATTATAGGGTTATAGGTGAGACTTGATGGCCCTGTGTCTTCCACCAATTTCATCTACTGTAGTATGTTACTATATTATACGTTATCATCTCTTATTTTGGATGTGAGTCTCGTTGTCAAAATGGGTTGCACATTATTCTAGCCTTTTTTCACATACTATGAGGCTAAGGCCCCACGTTGTGGAAACACAGCTTTTTTGTTGCAGATTTTGCGGCGTTTTTTTGATCCAAAACCAGGAGTGGATTGAGTAGAAGGGAGAAATATGGGAGTTCTCTATATATTTCCTATTCCTTTTGTAGCCACTCTTAGCTTTGACTCCAAAAAACGCAGCAAAATCTGCAACAAAAAAAGCTGCCTTTCCGCAACGTGGGGTCTCAGCCTAAGGCTCTCTCCAGTTCTGATGCACTACAGTGAAGAGGTAGAAAATGTTAACTAGACTCAGCAAATGTTAACAGCTTACATACCATTTAATTTGAATGGAATGTAATGTGTTACATGCAACATTAATGTTTGTTACCTCTGTGCTATACTGTATACTGTTTCCATATACTCAGTAACAATATAATATTCGGTAAGCTCCTTAGCTCCCTATATTGGCCACTGGAAACAGACAGATTTTTTTTATTTAACTCTGTGGCCATACAGTATATGTATCTGAAGCTGTACATCAGAAAAATGAAGCTCTGATCACTTAAACTGGTATTCCGACAAACATAACCATATTTCAAATTGTAGGCAATTAAAAGGTTAATAGAGTTTTAAAGATTTTCTCTAATTATCCCAGTGGTGATGGGCTGTTGTCAATGGATGCCACCATGAAAGCAAGAACTTTCTATATTCTGAAATGTTGTGTTGGATTATCTTACACTATCCCTGCCTGATCCTGATAACCTTGCCAAAGTAAGGAAATCATAAGCCGATGGCTGGTAAGATATTGGAAGGGATGTATATCTCACCCAGATTGCTCAGATGGGTGAGATGAGGGAAATCCAGAGAGTTTGTTTCTCAGCAGACAACTGTGTTTGCTGAGCATTATTTAAGTGTTGTGCACTGGGCTGGATTTTTATGGAATGGCGGGTAGGTTGGTAGTGGGACTTGCCATTCCCATCCCCTCCAGTCCACACCTTGTGGACACTTCTGGCGAAACCCAGCTGATGGGGATTGTCCTTGTTAGGGGGGAATAAGAAGTCTGCTAGGAGAGCAGACTGTGGCCGAGCTTGGCTGGAAAGCCACAAAGAGATTTGCTACTGCTGGAAGACAATCCTGACTGTCTGAACTTGTTTCTATTCTAGGTGAGGTAACCTATTTCTGTTTAGTTAGAGCCCAGACGGGCAGGTGTTTATTTTATGTTTTTCTGTTATGTTGCATGTACCAAGGAGTGTTTCAAGTGAATAAAACTCAATACTTGGACTATTACCTTGGAGTTTGTGTCCATGTCAGCCCCCCCAGCACCCCCAGATCCTGACAATATATATAAAAATGTCACTTTTAATTGTCTACATATGTAAATATATGTATGTTAATGGAGATATTCCTTTATGTTCAGGTATGCACAGTAAATAATCTTTTTAGAGTTCTATCCAAATTGAACAAAGAACATACGATCACATAGTTTTGAAGCATTACTTTACTGACTGTAAAATTATGGAACATGTCCAACAGAATTAGACAAAATGTGGTAACTTTTTTTATTTTAAAATGTGCTATATGTCTTTCCGGTAATCTACAACATATGGGGTTGTGAACCGAGAGCAAGGCAGGTGGTTTGGACTCCGCAACCAGAAATGAACGCACACGCGGTAGTTCAAGAAAAGAATATATATTTACTATAAGTTAATAAAGGCTATTTGAAGGTAAAATGACAGGGATAAAGACAAGCAAAATATACAATATAGCATGAACAATTTCAAGGCAAATTCTGCAATGGTTTCTACTTTTACTCTGTCCAATTCTGCAGTATGGCACTGAATGAACAATATACTCAAAACTATCCCTAACTGACCCTGACATCACATTTGGGTGCACCCCCTTTTCCCCAGTGGTCCAGGTGGCCGCTTACAGTCCGTAGGCGCGCGGTGGGGCCCAAAGTCGTTCCTTTCTTTTATAGTGGGTCCTCTCCTCACTGTTATCAGGATCTCAGGAGAAATGAAGTCCTCTTTAACAGGGAAACCCAATGAATGCAATGTAATCCAACAGCAGATTCCACTCAGCACACTGACAGTCCTGCCGAATCCATCACTGGCTGGGATGTGCCGGGTTTAGCAGGTGCCGTCCAGTACATCAACAGCACTGCGAGTCTCTATCTGTGGTATCCATATACACAGTCACAATGTCAGTCTCACTGATCAGCCACTGAGCACAGTTCCTTTCACGTGGACTCACTAGTCCTGTTGTCTCTTTACACTCTGTTTGTCTCTGGACCAAGATACAGCTTAGCTGTACAGAAAAATCTCCACACCAGTTCAATACAACACTTGCTAAGATGGCTGCTGCTCTCTGTCTCGTCACTTCCTGCTTCTCTGCTCACATTCTGTCTGCAGAACAGGCAAGCTGACATAAAGGGGGGGGGAGTCACTCCAGCATCATGTCACAATTACAATGGCTGCTGTCTTAAAGGAACAGAATCACAGAAATACATTCAACATTAACAGTTTATACAGACAATGAAGCTTAGGCAACATTGGCTGTCTCTTACAGGGTTACTGTTGTTAATGTAGAATGTTGATCTAAGGATATGTCCAATTGCCTGGAGGGATGTTTTTCCACTTAATGGTCAGTTGAGTGTGTGCTATTGAAATAATAGTTTTTACCTCCTTCTGAAACAACTTGGGTTTATAAGTATAAAATAGTTTAACTTAATGGACCTGTCTATTTTAGCCCGCCACATATGTAACTATGTAAGGTATTAATATGGATAGGATAATGCTTAACTGATTAAAATTAGTATAATAATTGCTGGGTAAATTCATTCACAATAAACCACAGGCTGCATAGGTCAGGATTAATTCTTTTCTAATTTCCTTTACTAGTTTTTGATTGAAAACGTTTTGTTATTCAGAAGCTGGAAGAAATGCAGATGATTCATGTAAAGTTTGATGAACCACAAGTGAAAAAAAAAATGAAAGCCATAAAACAAAGTCTGATTCCCATGTTTGTACATTTAGAAACCCACTGACAATATATGAGACAAAATTAATGCAGTGGGTGGCATTCTGTACTCAAATTCATGCATTCCAGCATTTATCACGGTGGGAATGTTACAGAGGATGATAAAATCTTCTACAACATTAAAATCATAAAAAGTGTAATAAATGACTTTATAACTGTAGTAAAGGTACAGTAGATATATAACAAAGTGCCTACTGCAGATGTTGCTTCTGCAGCATTTTAAGACCTAATGGGAGTCATTGAGCTGATGTTGTTTTGTGTTTGAATATTTTGGCAGCAGTTGGAAAGGCTAATTTTTTTTTTAAATGAAAGCCAGTGTCGAAATATCATTACATTATTGTCACTGCTTTTATTATTAGTTTATTATTTTTATTATATGAATTCATTTATTTATCTATCTGTTCTCTTTTTGTGTTCCTTTGTGGATAAGAGATGATTAGAAGAGTACAGAAAAAAATTATAAGGAACCTACATCACCAGCATTTTCACACCATTATATTGGTCTGGCACCACATCTATAGAATTTGCATATCAAGGAAGTGGGGCCAAATAAGATACTGGACAACCAATGAAAACGCAGCCTGCTTTATTTAAACATGATTATGGCACCTGTCTGGCACTAGCTTACTGGTCAAGCCACACCACTGGTGTTACTGTAAATAGCCGTGCACGGTTCATGTACTGGTATTAATAGTCAAGACTGGTATAGGTTTTGACTATTCTCTTGTTTAGACCTCTGATACTACATTTTTTTCCTATTAAGTAAACAAATGTAGAGTAACTAAACATGCTCAAATATACTATCAAAGAGAAAAAAATAACAAACTAGCACTAATACCTAAAATATAACCTTTAATAATCTGATTAAAAAGTGTACAATGCACTACAAAGAAAATGACGTCTGTAGTGTTGCTGCATATGGCATTAAGCAGACAACAGCACATAAGTAGCTTTCACAATGTCCATAAAGCCTCTGTTTGAAAAACAGCTAAACTAAGTGTTCAATAATCAGCAGCATGTGAGTGGCTTTATCACAAGGTCAATAGAGCCCCTGTTTGAATAGATCTATCTTAAGAGGCTTAACAAAATGTAAACACAGCCCTTGTTTGTATAAAGATATTCTCTAAGAGGTTTATAACAATGTCCACACAGCCCCTGTTTGTATATAGCTATCCTCTAAGAGGCTTATCTCAAAATAAACACAGCCCCTGTTTGTTAAAGCTATCCTCTAAGAGGCTTTAGCAATGTAAACAGAGCCCCTATTTGTATAAAACTATCCTCAACGCGTTTCCCCCAGAGATAAGCAGGGTTCATCAGGAGAAGGTAAAGATAAAGATAATATCAAGCTTACTGAGATAATTTGTAGTAATAACTGCAGTTCCCAGTGTCCTGATGGTGGACACTGTGTCCACTATCAAGACACTGGGAACTGCAGTTATTACTGCAAATTATCTCAGTAAGCTTGATATTATCTTTATCTTTACCTTTTCCTGATGAACCCTGCTTATCTCTGGGGGAAACGCGTTGAGGATAGTTTTATACAAATAGGGGCTCTGTTTACATTGCTAAAGCCTCTTAGAGGATAGCTTTAACAAACAGGGGCTGTGTTTATTTTGAGATAAGCCTCTTAGAGGATAGCTATATACAAACAGGGGCTGTGTGGACATTGTTATAAACCTCTTAGAGGATATCTTTATACAAACAAGGGCTGTGTTTACATTTTGTTAAGCCTCTTAAGATAGATCTATTCAAACAGGGGCTCTATTGACCTTGTGATAAAGCCACTCACATGCTGCTGATTATTGAACACTTAGTTTAGCTGTTTTTCAAACAGTGGCTTTATGGACATTGTGAAAGCTACTTATGTGCTGTTGTCTGCTTAATGCCATATGCAGCAACACTACAGAAGTCATTTTCTTTGTAGTGCATTGTACACTTTTTAATCAGATTATTAAAGGTTATATTTTAGGTATTAGTGCTAGTTTGTTATTTTTTTCCTATTGTTGCTGACCTTATGACTGAAAACCCAATAACTGTACACTCTTTTGATTTTGTATAGTACTGCCTTCTAGTCTGACTACAATTCCAGATGGGGAGCATTTTGAAATGGAAATTCTGATGTTGATGTTGTTGTGGAAATTTTACTCTGCTCTTTAAAGGAGGTGGAATATAATGTAAAAATCTACAGCATAAATTGGCATGCTGATGATATAAAATTCACACCACAGATAATTTTCTACCACAGATTTGAGTGTAGGGGAACTTTGTTAAAATCTACTCAACCCAAGAAGACATCCACCCACACAAGCATGAACTCTTACACTTCACACTTTGGTAACTGTATAAAATCAATTTGTAACCTCTGGAACTGATACAGAGCTTTTGGTAGCTGCTTTTTAGGACCTTTTAAAGTTTTTTAACATTGATTTAGTCTCAACATGACTACAGTAACTCTCTACTAATCGGTCACTACATTGGCTGCCTATTCATTATAGAATACAATATAAACTTATTACCTTCATCCACAAGGCTCTCCATAATGCACATCCCTACATTTCCTCTCTCATCTCTTTCTGTATCTCAACCCATGCTCTCCATTTAGTCAATGACCTAAGATCAGCATTCTGTATTATCAGAACATCCCACTCCTGTATCCAAGACTTCTCCCGAGTTGCACCACTTCTCTGGATTCCTCTACCCCATATAATCAGATTAATTCCTAATTTCTACAGCTTCAAGTGCATCCTAAAGACACATCTCTGTAGATGGACTGCGAGAGGTATGCTGAGTTACATTCCATTTACCAAGGAATAGATAACTTGTCTCCTCCAATGGTATGAGCACAACTCTCTTTGCAGCCTAATCAGCAAAGGCATTTCCTTGAATGTAAAACATTTTCAGGCTTCAATAAGAGCTACCAACTCAGCAACTTGAGCTGAATGCTGGCAAGGTACAGTTGGTACATTGACTACAATTGTAGTTGGCTCACCTTCACAACAGCATGGTCGTTCATACTTGTATAGCTGTGTGAAGGGTACACTGCTCATGATAGAGCCTAGAGCCAGCCATAAAATATGTCAGCTCAGCATCAGCTATAAGATCATCTGAGAGGTGTGGGAAAGGAAGAAATATTGTAGTAATCTTGTAGCTGTCAAATTAATTTTCAAAAACATAATACTTTAAATAAAACAATGATTGTTCAAATATCACACAATTTATACACTAATTTTGGTTACTGAGCTCATCTAAAACTTATTACAATGTACAGTCCTACAGTCCTTTGTAGGACATGATCTCCCCTCACACTGCACAGCTGCTTTTGCTTTCCCTCATGTAGTTTTTATTTCTTATCCCTCACTGTAAAATTGCACATCTCACAGGGCCAAATTAACCACTGACTTTTCTTTCTAGCAACAACTAGTAAAGCTTTTTCTATTCCGTCCTGCAAACCAACATTGAATATATCTACCCAATTTTTCATGAAAGCCATGAAATATAAGTTATGTTGTATTACCATACAATAAACCACGGGGACACATCTCAGCCCCTGGAGTTGCACACATACTCAAAACTCAGTGAGAAAAGAGCAAAGTAAGAACAAAAGAAACATGTTTACTCCAGCTATGGAAGCTAGAAAAGCGAAGGCAAAAAGGTGGCAACAACCTGGGGGACAGATCCAGGGGGACAGAAAAGAATGTATTAGCTAGATCGATTAGTGTAAAAAATCTTAGCACTTTTGGGGATTCTAGAAAGCAATGGGTAGCAATTTAGTACTACAACAAAAGTGGACTGTATCACTTGATTTAGTACCCTCAGATTCTGTATAAACCAGAAAACATCCTGACCTGGTTTCTTTATTGGCAAAATAATACCTTTATCAGTGGCTTAATTCCCTTACTGTGGTAATTTGGGAGGCTTAACTCAGATTTGAGAGTTAGGCCCTGTTCACATCTGCGTTCGGGTTTCCGTTCGGGAAGTCTTCTTGGGGACCAGCGAACGGAAACCTATACGCATAAAAAAGCAGTTTACCTGGGAAACCCGCAGACCCTATAGACTATAATGGGGTACATGTGGTTTCCACTCGGTTTCCGCACGAAGCAAGCAGAGAAGAAAGTGCTGCAAGCCGAAACCGAGCTGAAACCATGCGGAAACCACATGGACCCCATTATAGTCTATGGGGTCCGAGTTTCCCCAAATGGAATCCCGCACACAGATATGAACCGTGCCGTACATTTACAAAACAGTGGTCTTTTATAAGTCCCATGTCCATACAGTAGCCATATATTATTCCCTTAAAGTCTTCTGGGATCAAGACTAGGAAGTTGATTGTCATGACAAATAGAGAGTGGGTGAACCACACAAGAGAGTGAGGATTCTGACAGTTTGCAAAGGAGATCTGTTCCCATGCTGCCTGTGTACTGAAAAGGTCAATTTGTGCTGCTGTCCGCCATATGACCTATAAAGCAATTTCCAAAACTGCAGGAACTGGCTGACAACAGAGAGCAGTAGAACAAGCAACCTAATTCTCACACTTCGCTGGGTGTAAAGCTGCCCAGACATCTTTGCCAAAGCCTGCTGCGAGGCCAATTGGTCTTGAGCCAGATCTGGACCCAGGTTATTGCTCCAGAAACTAGTGTAAGAAGTAGATGTACTTCTAACTGAAATCAAACCAGGAGCCACAGCAAAAACTCGCAAAGCTGGATAAACCAGGGAGCAGAAACTAAGGAATAAATTTGTCCAAGCTGAGGTCAAGTCCAAGAGTTAACAGTCAAATCAGTAAGAAGGCAGAGATAAAGTAAACAAGCCAAGGTCAGGAGAACAGGAAACCAACAGATATGTTCTGAGCACATGACAACCTTAAAGCATGACAACCTTAAAGCAATAATAGTGAGCAGCACTGCAGTGATCAGAATACATACTGAGAATACTAACACACACCCTGTGCCCTCATGCCCCCCACATGTTCGCCTTGAATCTGGAACCATTGGGAGCTATGGTTTAATAGATGCTTAGTATACCTTTTAACTGCTATGCTGTTCCACACAGAAAAATATGTCATCCTCAATATATACAGACTTGAGCAGAGGCCAAAAGGTCCTTCCGGTGAATAAGGTGCTAAGGATCTGTTTGCTGTAAGCGCTAGTAGCTTTCCCAGTTCTTAGGACAAACAACTCAATAAAATGCAGTAAGAAAAGAACCTTAGTTGAATAAGAGCTGAAGTATTTTCAAAAAGAAAAAAAAAATACAAATGAGTTTAAATATAATAATGTTGTAAATATGTTGTAGATAATGTTCTAAGTTTCCTTTCTGCCTGAAGCTATTACTGTTGGAAATTACCATTGCTGTTATTGGAAAGCTAGTTTTCTGCACCGCTAATGAATTCTATAGCTAATGGTTTTAAGAAAATGAACTTTAAGAAATGTTAGGCTCCTATTGTTTCCTTAAAATAATTCATATAGTCCTATGGTAAATCACAATCTGATATTTAACAATGCAATGGATAAAAGTAGCGGCTTAAAACAGAACAGTATTCCAACTCTGCAAAATCATAATATATTTCACTCTTCAGCATTTACAGTAATGCAGTATATATCTGCATTTACATAAAAGCTAAATGAACAATAGCATCTATAAAAATGTATACCTGCAAAGTTAAATATATGTCAATGAGTTTAAATGGGGTTTAGCTTTGCTAATTGATTTATTAAGTGGTTTTATGGTCTGAAGATATCAGGAGGAAGCTATTGTAGGAAACCAGAATAACCATCACAACATACATTTTACAGGAGTTGGGGGGCAACAAGCCACTTTTTTGTCTTTCGATACAGATTAAGGCCAGTGAACTGAACCTTTACCCTGGGTCTAGGTAAAGTTACAGCTCTGCATTACAATAACATGTACAGACAGCATGTATATATTAAGGTGTATATGTTTTATGTTTATATGGGTTTTATGTGTGTGCATATATTTTGCATTCGTATGTCTGTGAATCCATATTTTGTGTACAGGTTTGTACATGCATGTGATCAGGTGTATTTGTTTTGGTGTGTATCTGTATGTTTCATGTTTCTTTTGTGTAAATACTGTATACAGTTTAAATGATAACTAAATGTGAAATTTACTCTGTAAAAGGACAGTGCTTATACTTCAGACAATTGTTCATAGAGTGATAGAAACTAAGAAAAAAAAAAATCACTGAAAAAGGCCAAAACTAACCAACACCAAATAAAACATGGCTCTGTGTAGGCATGCCTTTGCAATATATGCTAGAAACAGCTCAGGTGCACAATACTGATATAGCACCCACCCACACACCTACAATCCATAAGGGAGGTGGATGCAGTGTCAGGCAGGACCAGGCAGGGATTGTGATTCTGAGCTCTGACACTGGCTGCCTCTGATTGGAGCTCTGAATCACACCCCGCTTCCTGACACTGCCCTTCTGACATTACAGAACTTAAACAGCACATCAGACACCAAAACTAATTGCACTTGTTGCTTGGGAATGGTGGTGGCTAGAAAAAAACTCCAACTGTGCTGGAATTAGTGGATAGGGACCTATTCACAACAAGTGCGAAGAACTTAAATTAGTGGAGTTAACCTCAGTTGCTCAGCAGGAAGAAGGAGTCAGAATCAACATTAGCAGTCCACATGACAGGAACAGAACACTTTTCTCTATGTGAGAATGATGCTTCCGTAGTGCACACAAATTGCCCACTTATCAGAGGTGTTTGTACTCAACACTCATGGTAACTGGTTCACAGGCAGACAATGGATTCACCGCAAGAAACTCATCTCAAGAATTGTACCATATGGATGAAACACCAGAGCTGTAGCAATGTGAGACTTAAAGTTCCTTTTATATGAGAGGCTTCCTACTTTACTGGACTACAAGGCATCAGGCTATAACATGGGAGGACTGTACATGAAATCATGCTGAAGGGACTTTGCCCATTCTGTAGACAGTGGGCACAACTGTTTTTCTACGGTTTCAGAATCATAACACTGTCCTCTTTGCAAAACGTACCCTTAGCCACATATGTGCAGGCCTGGTTCCGGATCTTCTGACACCAGGCAGTAAGCATCTGCCTTCTCCAGTTCCTCCTCAATGCACATCTTCCTGTCTCCAACAGCAACAAAACAGAGTATTTCTTCCACTCCCCTTCCCTCCTTTCATGCGTGTAAGTTGAAGTACTGCCAAGGTGTCTTACAGCTGATGAACCTTAATAAGGAGAGTCAGACAGCAGAGGAGTTGCTTCCTGCTCTCCCCGCCAACTCCAAATAGGTAACATAATGATCGACAATGACTTTTCACATACCTCTGGCTGATGTGGAGGGGGCTCTGGCTATTTAGGAATTACCCCATGTTGCCACTGGTGTTCCATGCTGTACTGCTCCTGCTGCTTCTGCAAAAATGTAAAAGTGCAGTGTTTTTAAACAGGCTTTTACCTCAGGCTACCATCCTTTTACCCATAGCCATATCTGTTGCTGTCACTTTAACATTACTAAGTCTGTGTTTGCATTAAAGGGCTAGAAAGGTGTTAGAGTCCTAGAAGTCCCCAGAATGCCACAAACAGTTTTATAAGCTATCAAATTGAAACATATTGATTTGGCAGGGGTGGATATACCATACGTACGACCTGTTCAGATCCATAGTGGCCCAGGAGGTAAGGGAGCCAGCGGTCACCCTAAGCAGACTTCTACTGTCTTTTAGATTGAATTTAAATGCCTGAGCTATTGAATTTCATGGTTAACAACTAGTAATACATTGTTAGAGAGACATAAGAGTGGTGCTCTATGACAAGATATGGAATAACAAGGGGCCCATATACTGTTCCTGCACAGGGGCCCTCTATTTTGTCTGCCAATGGACTTGTACCATTTAGAGTGACTAGGAACCATCAAGCTATGTAACTTGCAATACTTACAGTATAGTCTACTGTAACCACCATGATATTGTACCTTCTTATGGGAACTGAAGTCATTAAATATGCAATGTGTGAATAAAGTAATGCAACACCAACATATTCAATGATGTTGATTCCACCAACATATTCAGTCATTGTTTCTTTAAAGGGGAACCCTAGATTATCTCATACAAGTAGGCAGGTTGGCATGATTAAAGGGGGGAAATCTCTAACCATATCATAATGTACATGATGTCTTTTGATCAATGTCTATTCATATATGAAAGGTAAATAATCCTTATGATTACTGAAGACATAGGGCCTCATTCATAAGTGTTGAATCCATATTCTAACTGTATTGTATGGGTATAGAATATGAAGCCAATGATACTCAAAGCATATACTATTACCCGGAGTAACACTGTTTTTAATGTTTCTAAAAGGGATACTAGGGTCATCTATTGTGCCCAGCATTACATACCAAACTTTAGTTTGGCTTTTTATACCTACATAGTACAGTAAATAGCCAATTTTTATTACAGATTGGTTGAAATTATATCTTCACTTACTTTTCATATACCGGGTGGAATAATATTACACTATCAAATCTATAAAGATGTATGTGTGTTCTAATATCAAAAATGACATTTGAAGTATCTGGTTTCACAGCTTCTACGTGAAGAATAGGTAGGCCATGACAATCACATGCTGAAATATTGTAGTTACTAATCATCATTGACACAGATTATCTCCAGGTACATAGATACAGAGTACAACTTGTTCAGATTATTAACGCTGCTGGGAAGTATATCCCAGCAAATTAACCAGGATGTTTACTTCTAAGCACTCAATACTTCAATAGGATTATTATTGAGTTGATAGGCTTAATAAGATTATGTTATTTATCAAAATAAATCATACTTCATCTGTAAGTACCGTGTACAAATGCCACTGGTGGATTACACAAACTCTGTCCCGGTATATTCAATACTTGGCAGCAATAATAACATTTTATTTAAGAAAATCACATTTCTAAATTTCCTTTTGCATTTTTTTTAGATCTGCTTTGACAGGATGTGTCTTTTTTTTTCTGGAAATTCACTTTACCTATTTGCATTCTTAAAGCAAAAACACTTTAAACAGAAATTATGCATAGACCCAAAGGAATACGTCTCATTGATGTTGGCAGGCAAGAAGGTTACAAACTGATTCTGATCATGCTACTGGGCTTGAAAAGAAAGATGTAACTGTCATATCTAGTAAGAGGAAAATGAGCATAAGGTAGCGCAAGGCATTAATAATTCCTAAAAGCAACTTTGGTCTGTATTGAGAAAACGGAAATCTTATAAAAGAAAAACACCACCTTCACAGTCCTGCAGTCGAAATGACAGTAACTTTATTTCACTTTAATACCAAAATAAACATGTCAGGATTGAGATATTGATCTTTAAAGCTATGATTGGCACAAAATTGTTTGATATTTAAAATGGAGGAAATATCCTTCTTTCATAAATCAACAAAGTTACTTTTTACTTTCTGAAATTTATAAAGCAATCCTTTCCAAAACAAAACATGTCTTATTATATGTACTGTAGCTGACTTCTTGCTATTTCAGTGAAAAATAGTGTGAATACAGGGACATGAACATGATACCTGAGCAATTTTTGGGAAGTAAAATTAACCATCCAAGGGAGCAGTGACTTACTCTAAAACCAGCCACATAACACATAACACCTGCACCTCGGCGGATTAAGTAGCTCCATTTCGACACTGGTTATTGTATTGGCATTATAGTCTTGCTAGAGGTATAACTTCAAGCTCCTGGACCCCAAAGCCAAATCTGAAATGAAGCTCCTTAGGCTACGTTGACACCTGCACCCGGTCTCCACTTGGGGATTCCGCTCCCCATTTCGCTTTAAAAATGCGGAGAGAAAAGTCCTGCAAGCAGGATTTCTCTCTCCGCATTTTTCTGCCATTTTCGGGTGGAAACCCGGCAGACCCCATTATACGTAGTCTATGGGGTCTGTGGGTTTCCGAGGGTAACCACTTTTTTATGCGGATTAGGTTTCCATTCGGGGAAGTCCCCAAGTGGACCCTCTGAATGGAAACCTGAACACAGATGTGAACCTAGCGTAAGGAAAGTGGAATATTTTATGTGGCAGCGGGATGTTTGGGGCCTCCTCAAAGTCCAAGGCCCAGTAGTGCTTGCAATCATTCCCTCCTATTGCTACGCCCCTGGTTGATTTTTATCATAGGCAATCATTTGTATCAGTTTTTCAAATGAGTATTTTTTTTAGATTTATATTGCTATAGGGGAAAATGCTTTTGGACGTACAGTATGTTGAATAACGCACAAGTGTGTATTGCTATATGCACTGAGGCTGACTATCCAGACTATTGAGTAGGCAAGATAGAAGATACCCCCCCAAACTAGATAACCCCCTTAGTGGACCACTCATTGCATAGTGGCAGTGATTAAGGAAGAAATGTAGCTGTTTCTATGTATAATCAGTAACATGGTACTAATTCCTGCTGCCTCACTGGGATTAACTAGCTTTTACATGGACCATTTGATAGCTAATCATTATATTTTAAATGACTCTTCACACAGAGAAGTTTGGTGCTTATTTTGAGGAGGATTCCACGTCAAAATCAGAACCTAATTCCACCCTGAATCTGCCTTCCATTGTATTAAATGGGAGACAGAAATCGAACACAAGACACTGCAAAACTAAGTGCCCTACTCAATTTTGACATTGATTCCGTGGCTGATCAGCTGCAGAACCCGCAGCACGAGACACTCCGCTGATCATTCCCAATCATCTATGGCTTATCAGCAAGTGAAAGCTGTGGTGAAAAGTGCAAGCTCTGCTTCTGCTTCCTGCTACGGGGAGCCGGGAAAATGGAGGACCAGAAAATAGAGAGGAATCTGAGGTGGAAGTCCACTGCATTTCCTCTTCATTTTCTGTGTAAATAGACTTTTATTCAGTAAAATATAAATACAAAAATGTTTAATATTATGAGCTGGATTTAACTATAAATGATATGCTTTGTGAGACAACTTCTTCCAGCTGCCATAAAGCACACACACACACACACACTGTAAACATTGCAACTGAAATGAAATAAATATAATACATTCTATTTTTTAATATATTATATAGATAATGTGTATAAATATAAGTACACCTTTTAAGTATACTTACTGTACTACTATATGTGGATTCAGTAACAGAAGAAAAACTGTGGGATTCACCATTATTAAAGCTATATATAGCCTATGTATATATGTATTCCATATGCCTAATTAAGCAGATTTGCTGGTTTACATGTTTGTAGTTACAATTTCTAAATACTAATGGTAATATAAAAAAAAGCACCCCACATTCCTGGGCTTGTATGAACTGTTGGCCAGTGAAGGAATCCATAGCCATTGGGGGAAATGTATTGATGCATCCATGCCAGTGTTCTGGCATAGATGGGTGATAATGTGACAAATCTTTGGCTCAAGGTGTTTTCTTGTGCCAAAGATACACCACATTACCTGACCCTGACATATTTAATCTATGCCAGTTCCTAACTGGCGTAGACTACCATTCAAGAGCATGGATGTGCACTTGATTTATTAAGAGGCTGGGGCTTCTTGATAATTCAGACATGACTTGCACCACACGCCCACACCCTTCGGGGCCTTTATTAAGGCTGGCATACATAACACCACTCTTAATAAATCTGCCCAATTGTATCTGAACTTAAACAAACAAGTGTAACAACACTTTGTCATTTCGTATGGTTAATTATATTACAATGTGTTACCAGAAGTGTTACGTAGAAATCCAGCTAAACCGTCAGTTATCTTAACCCCTTAATGACGCAGGGTAGTTTGTATGTTAATGCTCAGCAACTTTTTTCATATTTTCCCTCCCTGTCTTCCAAAATTCATAACTTTTTTATTTTTCTGTCGACATAGCTATGTGAGGGCTTATAGTTTTGATTAGCTTTCATTAACGTTTTTTGGGGGTCCATGAGAAATAACACACAATTCTATCTGAATTTTTTGCATTTTGTTTTTACTTCGTTCACTCAGCATTAAAAATGAGTGAACGAAGTAAACGTTGGGTCATTACGATTACGGCGATACCATATTTATACTGACTTTTATTACGTTTTTCCACTTTTACAAATAAAATGTCACTTTTTAAAATGAACAATTTTCCTGGGGTCAACATATTTTGACATTTATAACTTTTTCACTGTACAGGGGAGGGAGATATGTCAGGGCTCTTTATTTGCAGGGCAAGTTGTACTTTTTATTGCTTTTTATTGGTACCAATGTTTGGTATGTATGACTTTCTGATAATTTTTTATTGTTATTTTTTTGGGAAAGCAAAGTGACCAAAATATGTTAAATACGGCGCATTAACTATGCGTTAAGGGGTTAAAAAAAGACCTCAGGCAATATTTACCCTGTTCTGCAGTATGCCTACTGCAAGGCTTGAAGAGGTAGTACATTACACATGTATTTAAAGAGGACCTTTCACGTCCTCATGTATATGTTTTACATACCGCTAGAAAGCCAACAGCGTGCTGAATTCAGCACACTGTCGGCTTTCCCGGTATGTGCCCCGGGGCTGGAGATATCGACGGTCGTATTTTCATCTTTCACCATCAGAAGGGCGTTTCTGACAGTCTAACTGCGCTGTGAGGAACGCCCTCCCTGACAGTACGCATCCCATAGTACTGTAAGGGGGGGGGCGTTCCTCACAGCTCAGCATCATCACTGGGCTGTAAGGAACGCCCCCTCTCTCTGTCCTCATCCATAGGCTTGTACTGTCAGAGGGGGCGTTCCTTATAGCCCAGCGATGACGCGGGCTGTGAGGAACGCCCCCTAGTGCAAGTCTATGGATAGTACTGTCAGGGAGGGCATTCCTCACAGCGCAGTTAGACTGTCAGGAACGCACTTCTGACGGTGAACAGTGAAATTACGACCGCCAATATCTCCAGCCCCAGGGCACATATCGGGAAAGCTGACAGTGTGCTGAATTCAGTGCGCTGTCGGCTTTCTAGCAGTATGTAAAAGAGCATATACATGAGGACATTAAAGGTCCTCTTTAAAACACCAAAGTGTCCTTGTATCATGCTCAGTCCCCTCAGCAGGGGCGTAAATACCGGGGTTGCTGCGGTAGCGGCTGCCACAGGGCCCGGGACATTATGGGGCCCAGGGCCCGGAGCCCTGTGGCAGCCGCTACTGCGAACCCCACAAACACTGCTATCATTATACTCCGGGGTCTTTTCAGACCTGGAGTATAACGATCAGGGCCCCAGGGTAGGTGAGGGAACATAAAAAACACTGTAACTCACCTCTCCGCCATTCCAGCAGGCTTCGGGCCTGTTTGGTGACGTTCCAGACGTCAGCCGACGTCATTATGCGTCGCGATGCTGGCCTGGATCAAGCGAGATCTGGTCCAACATTGAAGATGGCCAAAGTAGAGCACAGAAGTGTATCAGAGCCAGGGAGAGGTAGGTAACATTGTTTTTTATATTTGTATCCTCCCTTGGGTCTCCGATCATTATACTCTAGGGTCTGAAAAGACCCCAGAGTATAATAATTGTTTCTGGGTGGTCCACAATGGGGCATAATACTGTGTGCAGGGGCCACTATGGGGCATAATACTGTGTGCAGGGGCCACTATGGGGCATAATACAGTGTGCAGGGGCCACTATGGGGCATAATACAGTGTGCAGGGGCCACTATGGGGCATAATACTGTGTGCAGGGGCCACTATGAGGCATAATACTGTGTGCAGGGGCCACAATGGGAAATAATACTGTGTGCAGGGGCCACTATGGGGCATAATACAGTGTGCAGGGGCCACTATGGGGCATAATACTGTGTGCAGGGGCCACAATGGGGCATAATATTGTGTGCAGGGGCCACTATGGGACATAATACAGTGTGCAGGGGCCACTATGGGGCATAGTACTGTGTGCAGGGGCCACTATGGGGCATAATACTGTATGCAGGGAACACTATGGGGCATAATACTGTGTGCATAATATTTTGCGCAGGAATGCGGTTTGTGCGGGGGGGGGGGGGGGGGGGGCGGAGGTTTGGCGGGGGGTTAATGTCAAATGTTCGCCTTCGGGCCCAGCCATTCCTAGTTACACCACTGCCCCTCAGGCATTGCACTAGACAGTCATCATAGTTGTTAATGTTGTATTATTTATCTTACTACATGCCAGAATTGTAAGCTAAAGTTTTGCAACAATTGTGGTACAAATTGTTTAATTTTAAGTCGTGCCCCATTCCTATCTAAGCAATGCCTCCTTATTAAGCTAGTCAAAAAAATGGCCTAAAACTTGGTGCAAATTTCTGCATCTAAAATGCAATTATTTTTAGTCAGAATTCACACTATAGTAAATTTCCCTTTAGTTTATCAGTTTTGCATGGAGCTTTACTTAATTCTTAAAACACAATGACAAAAACATACAGTATTTGAGAAACTCAACTTTCAACTCTGCTACATCTATCGTACAGTCATGCAACTGGAGCAATAAATACGTTGTTGTAAATGTATTAAATGCATAAGTAAATATATTATTGAATAATTACAGTAAAATAATCTGATATATACAAATATTTCCTTCAAAATAAAGTTTGCAAGTTAAGTTGTTAAATAGTTAAGTTGTATGTGATAGTCCAGGAAATGATTCCATTGAGGTAATACTTTTTTAGCCATTTCATATATAGAAAATTGTTTTCTGTACTGTGATATTTTGTCCCTTATTGTTGTTTTATTGATTTTCCTGGTTGACAGGAAAGGTCAATTATTTTGAATCTCTGACTGGGTTTACTCTCCAGAGAGAATATGCATGATGGATTTTCGAGTTCATTTCAACTATACTTTCTTGACCAATCGATTCCATGTTGCATTATGTCACAGACATACATAGAATGGTATTAAGAAAAACTTGGTGTTTTCTTTTAAACACTACAATACTATTTCATGTTACTTTTGTTCAAGAATATGATATTTTTAATAAAATGTGAGCTATGCTATATGTACTATGCGCATGACTGATCCTATAAAAATAATAAAAAATATCAATATGAAATAACAAAAAGTAAAATAAGTGAATAAATACATTAAAACATTTCTAATCTTTTTTACAAAATATGTAAATTATATTATGTTTATGTGTGTGTGTGTGTGTGTGTATATATATATATATATATATATATATATATTTATATAAATCTTGGATTCTAGAATTTCTCAAAATCAGTTACAGTACTTGATAAAGTGGCAAGGATATGGTCCTGAAGATAACTCATGGGAACCAGTAAACAACATCCATGGTCCACAGCTGGTTTGAGAATTTCATCAGCGCTACCCAGGCAAGCCAAGTCAAGTACCGTCCAGAAGACTCTCCTGGAGAAGGGGGTCGTAATGTCAGGAACTGAGCTCACTGGGTCTTGGACCCTTGACTTCCTGGCCATGTTCTGCAGCCTTGACCATTATGCCATTGTAGAAGTCCTATACACATCTGGTTGAAAAAAGTTGAAAGATGGCACAAAAATATTAAGTGTGAACTTAAATCAGAAATATTGCCTGGCTCCATTGCAGTTCATAGGTACAGACAGGGGCGCACCTCTAATGAGGCGGAGTGAGACGACCACCTCAGGCGGCGCTATCTTTGCCAGTTAGGGGAGCAGCATTTTTACTGACCTAAACCTGCCCAAGACAGGCCGCTTTAAAAAACATGCTGAGCGGGACCTGTCCTGGGCTGGCTTAGAGATGTAGGCAGGGGAGGAGAGAGGTAGCTTGGGGCGGCCGTGTGGAGACAGCGTTGCGTCAGCACTCACCTATTGTTAGCAGCGCTGCTCCAGTGGTCCACCCTCAGACGTTCACTTGGCCTGCTCCTGGATCATCAATTACTCTACTCTCCGCCCCTGCCCACGTTGGGCTGCGTGCATCATGTCAGATCATCACATCTGCGTTCGGACTCCTGGGGGACAGATCCAGGGGGACAGAAAAAAATGTATTAGCTAGATCGATAACTGTAAAAAATCTTAGCACTTTTGGGGATTCTAGAAAGCAATGGGTAGCAATTTAGTACTACAACAAAAGTGTACTTTATTACTTGATTTCGTACCCTCAGATTCTGTATAAACCGGAAAACATCCTGACGTGGTTTCTTTATTGGCAAAATAATACCTTTATCAGTGGCTTAATACCTTTACTGTGGTAATTTGGGAGGCTCTAACTCAGATTTGAGAGTTAGGCCCAGTTCACATCTGCGTTCGGGTTTCCCTTTGGGAAGTATTGGGGACCCCCCAAACAGAAACCTATATGCATAGAAAAGTGGTTTACTTAAGGAAACCTGCGGACCCCATAGACTATAATGGGGTCCGTATGGTTTCCACTCGGTTTCCGCATGAAACATGTGGAAACATGCAGAGAGGAAAATGCTGCCGCTTGCTTCGTGCGGAAACCACACGGACCCCATTATAGTCTATGGGTTCCACAGATTTTCTTAGGTAAACCACTTTCCTATGCATATCCAGTGGGTACGGAAAGTATTCAGACCCCTTTAAATTTTTCACTCTTTGTTTCATTGCAGCCATTTGCTAAAAGCAAAAAAGTTCATTTTATTTCTCATTAATGTACACTCCGCACCCCATCTTGACAGAAAAAAATAGAAATATAGATATTTTTGCAAATTTATTAAAAAAGAAAAACTGAAATATCACATTGTCATAAGTATTCAGACCCTTTGCTGTGACACTCATATTTAACTCACATGCTGTCCATTTCCTTATGATCCTCCTTGAGATGGTTCTACTCCTTCATTGGAGTCCAGCTGTGTTTAATTAAACTGATTGGACTTGATTAAGAAAGGCATACGCCTGTCTATATCTGTCACTATATCTGTCACTGTGCATGTCAGAGCAAATGTGAATCATGAGGTCAAAGGAACTGCCCAAGGAGCTCAGAGACAGAATTGTGGCAATGCACAGATCTGGCCAAGGTTACAAAAGAATTTCTGCAGCACTCAAGGTTCCTAAGAGCACAGTGGCCTCCATAATCCTTAAATGGAAGAAGTTTGGGACGACCAGAACTCTTCGTAGACCTGGCCGTCCAGCCAAACTGAGCAATCGTGGGAGAAGAGCCTTGATGAGAGAGGTAAAGAAGAACCCAAAGATCACTGTGGCTGAGCTCCAGAGATGTAGTAGGGAGATGGGAGAAAGTTCCACAAAGTCAACTATCACTGCAGCCCTCCACCAGTCGGGGCTTTATGGAAGAGTGGCCAGAAGGAAGCCTCTCCTCAGTGCAAGACATATGAAAGCCTGCATAGAGTTTGCCAAAAAACACATGAAGGACTCCCAGACTATGAGAAATAAGATTCTCTGGTTTGATGAGACGAAGATTGAACTTTTTGATGTTAATTCTAAGTGGTATGTGTGGAGAAAACCAGGCACTGCTCATCACCTGCCCAATATAATCCCTACAGTGAAACATGGTGGTGGCAGCATCATGCTATGGGGATGTTTTTCAGCTGCAGAGACAGGATGACTGGTTGCAATTGAAGGAAAGATGAATGCAGCCAAGTACAAAGATATCCTGGAAGAAAACCTCTTCCAGAGTGCTCTGGACCTCAGACTGAGCCGAAGGTTCACCTTCCAACAAGACAATGACCCTAAGCACACAGCTAAAATAACAAAGGAGTGGCTTTGGAACAACTCTGTAACCATTTTTGACTGGCCCAGCCAGAGCCCTGACCTCAACCTAATTGAACATCTCTGGAGAGACCTGAAAATGGCTGTCCACCAACGTTCACCATCCAACCTGACGAAACTGGAGAGGATCTGCAAGGAAGAAAGACAGAGAATCCCCAAATCCAGATGTGAAAAACTGTTTGCATCATTCCCAAGAAGACTCATGGCTGTACTAGCTCAAAAGGAAGGGGTGCTTCTACTCAATACTGAGCAAAGGGTCTGAATACTTATGACCATGTGATGTTTCAGTTTTTCTTTTTTAATAAATTTGCAAAAATATCTATATTTCTGTTTTTTTTTCCTGTCAAGATGGGGTGCTGAGTGTACATTAATGAGAAATAAAATGAACTTTTTTGCTTTTAGCAAATGGCTGCAATGAATCAAAGAGTGAAAAATTTAAAGGGGTCTGAATACTTTCCGTACCCACTGTAGGTTTTCGTTTGGGGGGTCCCCAAGCAGACTTCCCGAATGGAAACCGAACGCAGATGTGAACCGGCCCTTACTCTACTCTCTGCCCCTGCCCATGTTGGGTTGCGTGCATCACGTCAGGTCACGTCGCTAGTATATTGACCTGACGTGATCAAACCACTCCTATGATACGCAGTGTGGCTCCTGTGCGGTCTCCTTGTCCCTGCTCTCAGGAAGGTTTTTAGTGTTACAGCTGGCCTGTCTACTGCTTCTTCCTGGATCCGGATTCTGTCTGTGCCCCTGGCTGAAGTAGCTGAAGTAAGTGTTTTTATATTAATGAAATATTGCTCTTAAAAATATTTATCCCCTATCCATAGGGATTGATGATCTAGGTAGGTAGGTAGGTGGGAGGGGGGTAGCTGGAGGTCTGTCTTCTGAGACCCCCACTGGGCTTGAGAATTGTTTTTTTTCTTCCCCACTTGGAATATATAGGCCATCTGTGGCGCTCCTATTAAAGAGAATGGGAGTGTGTGTTCATCCATCCACCAAGCGATATGCCTATATTCAGCATGGCTGCAGGCTTAATTCCCAGTGGGGGAAAAAAGACCCAATTCCCAGGCTCAGTGGGATTTTCAGCAGACGCCCAGTCTACAAACTTTTTAAAATATTTTTCCCGTATGGTGAACACCGTAGCGGGAAAAAAAAAAATTAAAAGTGTCGAACTGCCGTTTTTTCGCTGTTTTGCCTCTGATAAAAATTTGAATAAAAAGTGATCAAAGTAATAGACATTACTAGTAATAGTCCCAAAATGGTATAACTAAGAAGTACACTTGACTCTGCTAAAAAAGACGCCCTATGCATCCCTGTACACAGAAATATAAAAAAGTGTCAAAATATGACGACTTTAAGAAAATGTTTTTTTTTGCAATGATTTAGATCATTGTTAAAGGATTAAAATGTAAATAAAACTATATAAATTTGATATCCCCGGAATTGTATCGAAACATAGAACACAGGTGACAGGTGACATGTCTTTTTGGCTGCAGAGTGAACGCTGTAAAAACAAAGCCCGTAAGAAAGTCACATAAATGCACTTTTTCTTCAATTCCACCCCATTCTGCGGAATCGGAGGCGGCTGTGAGCAGGAGCAGGGATTGGTAAGTAAGGCTGCAGGCCTGCGATCCCCACAAACACTGCTATTATTTTCAGACCCCAGAGTATAATGATCGGAGGCCCAGGGTAGGTGAGGGAACATAAAAAACAATGTTACTTACCTCTACCACTCTCCGGCAGTCTTCTGGCCTGTTTAGTGACGTTCCAGACGTAGGCCAGGCCGGAGTCATTATGCGTCGCGACGCCGGCCTAGCTCACGTGATGTCTGGTCCAACATCAAAGAGAGCTCAAAGTAGCAGGGATTGTGCCAGAGCCAGGGAGAGGTAAGTAACATTGTTTTTTTATGTTTGTATACTCCCCTGGGCCTCTGATCATTATACTCTGGGGTCTGAACCCCAGAGTATATTAATTGTTCATGGGTGGTCCACAATGGGGCATAATACTGTATGAAGGGGCCACTATAATAATAATAAATAATAATAATAATCCTTTAATAGTCCCACAATGGGGAAATTCAGTGTGTTACAGCAGCAAAGATAAGATAAGATAAGCAGATACAAATACAAATACAACATGTACAGGAATGTTCCAAGGTGAGAGGCATTACATTAATAGCAGACAGACAAATAGGGCGTAGCAGAGGGGGGGGATTTAACAGGCAGAGAGATATTTCAGTTCTCTGTGTGTAATGATCTCCGCTTAGGTCGGTGTTGGTTGTACAGCCTACCGCGGTGGGGAGGAAAGACTTCCGATGCGCTCCTTCTCACACCTAGGGTGGGCAGTCGGTCACTGACAGTCTGCTCAGCGCGTCCAGTCTCTGCTGGGTGGGACTTCTTCTTCTGCATGGGCTCACCACGGACAGTATCCTTCTGTCCCCACCACCTGCACTGGGTCCAGTGGGCTCCCCAGGCAGGCTGGCCCTTCTAATCAGCTTGTCAAGTTTATTTCTGTCCCTGGTTGATATACTGCTCCCCCAGCAGGCCACTCCAAAGAAGATGGCTGATGCCACTACCGAGTTGAGAAAGTTCTGGTGCCCCCCGGATTCCAAAGGCTCTCAGTTTCCTAAGCGGTAGGCCTGCTGTGGCCCTTCCTGTACAGGGCCTCCATATGATCTGCCCAGTCCAGCTTATTATTGGAGCAAACCCAGGTACTTATAGGTGTTCACAATCTCGTGCCCGTCCCCAGGATGTCCACTGGTTTGGGGGCTTCTGCCTTTGCGGAGTCCACCACCATCTCCTTGGTCTTCCCCGCGTTAATCTTCAGGTGGTTCCGGTGGCACCAGTCCACAAATGCTGGTTCAGTTCTCTGTACTCCCTGTCATCATCATCTGTGATGAGACCCACTATTGCAGAGTCGTCAGAATACTTCTGTGGTAGCAGCTGGGTGAGTTGCACCTAAAATCTGCAGTGTACAGTGTGAGGGAAGGGGCGGACCGTGCTCTGGGTGCCCCCGTATTCAGATCACGGTACCTGACACACAGTCTCGGGCTCTCACGTATTGAGGTCGATTTGTGGGTAGTCTAGGATCCAGTTGGAGGGTGGTGGTCCACTCCGCAAGGCCCAGCTTGTCCCTCAATAACCTGGGCTGTTGGTGTTGCACTGGAGAAGTCAAAGAACATTATTCTCACCGTGTTCCCTGGTTTCTCCAGGTGAGACAGAGCCCTGTGCAGAAGATGGATGATGGCATCATCTACCCCAATGCCCGGCCGATAGCAACTGGAGTGGGTCCATGCGGGGCTCACTAGAGGGCGGAGTGTGTGAGAACCAATCTCTCCAAGATCTTCATCAGGTGGGATGTCAGTGCTACGGTCTGTAGTCGTTGAGGTCCATAGGGTGGGGTTTCTTTGGAACTGGTACCACACAAGAAGATTTCCATAATTCAGGGACTATTTCCTGCCTCAGGCTCATATTATACATATATGTAATTATACCACACAGCTGGTCCCCGCAAGTCTTAATTAGCCTTGCACTGATGTCATCTGGCCCTGCGGCTTTCCTCGCCTTGATCTTTTTCATCTCCTTCCTCACCTGGGCCCGTGTGAAGGTCAGCTGTGGCCAGATAAAGATGGAATTCTGGATTTACTGGTCTGTTGGGAAGTGGCCGCATGGGGAGAAGTCATTGTGGTGGGGGGAGCTGAGGACATCTGGGGTGGGAGGAGCTGGTGTGTGATCAAATCTGTTGAAGAATAGGTTTAGTTCATTAAGCCAATTAACATCTGCCTCAATCTGGCAGACAGACTGTTTATGACCCGAAATTGACTTAAGCCCCTCCCGACCCCCTTTGTCTTTTCTTTCCATTTGCTTTTCCATTTTTCTTTATAATTGGCTTTTCCCTGCCTGATTTGATGCCTCAGCTCCTTTTGTACTTCCCTCAACCCCTCCTTATCTCTTGTCCTGAATGCCATCTTTTCTCCTTAAGTGTGTTTTTATATCAGAGTTAATCCATGGTTTGTTATTGGAGAGCACCTCACCACTTTTGTGGGTACTGTGTTGTCCACACAAAAATTATGTAGTCCGTTATGCAGTGTGTGAGTCCTTCTATGTCTTCCCCATAAGAATCCTGCAGAACTTCCCATGCGGTTGTGTCAAAACAATCCCTCAGAGCCTCATCACTCTCCTCGGACCATATCCTCACTGTGCGGGTGACAGCTGGTTCTCTAATACTGTGTTCAGGAGCCACTATGGGACATAATACTGTGTGCAGGGGCCACTATGGAGCATAATAGTGTGTGTAGGGGCCAATATGGGGCATAATAGTGTGTGTAGGAATGCGGTTTGTACGGGGGGGGGGGGCATGTCAAATGTTCGCCTTGGAGCCCAGCCATTCCTAGTTACTCCACTGGCAGTGGTGTTGATCTCTGATACTGAAGTAATACAGTAAGAAGAATTCTTAATAACTATTTTATAACTTTGTGTATGGTGAATGTTTATTGTGTGACGTTGGGGGTCACCTTTCTATAGACTTCCAAAGATGCTAGGTTCACCCCTAGGTACAGAGGTATTCTACACTAAATGCACTGCTTCTAGGATTCATGCATATGACAACTAATAGAGCATTGTAAGAGGTAATTAGGTTAATTTCAATTACAAGTGAAACATTTCTTGTGATTTATAATAATTATTACTTATTATGGGGAATGTTTGTAGCTATGGGGGTCGCAGCTGCAACCATGCCTCTAAGCTGGAGGCCTCTACACACCATATGCAAAAGCAGTTGCAGTACCATCCTGTAGCATCCTGTATCACAGAAACCCACAGTCATTCAAGTAGCCTGGTGTGGCACAAATGCTGTGGTTTTGCCACGGCGGAAATGCAGAGGAAAAAACACGCCATTTTACTGTCACTGCAAAGTGGATGGGATCCTAGTGAATCCCATTCACACACTGCGGAAAAATATGCGCAGAGAATACGCTGTGATTTCCAAAACCATTTTGGTTTTGGAAATTGCAGCATGTCAATTATACCTACAGAAATGCCGGTGGTTTCCCTATAGGTATATTGGAAGCAGAAAGCATCGCAGGAAAAACCGCAATGCATTGCTTCCGCAGTTTTTCTCGCAGCGCTTTTTGCTGTGGCCCGCTACGTGGGGCCTTAGCCTAAATAAGTAACTGGGAGGGGGCCACTTGTAATAAGCAACTGTTCTTTCATTCACTTGGCCAGTTCAGAAGTACAGACAATATTGTATATAGATAAAATGTTGATTTAGCCTTAATATATCTTCCTCTGGGAGAGCCCAGAGTGGGTGCTTATGCCTTATGCTTACGGGCAGCGCAGTGGCTCAGTGGTTAGCACTGCAGCCTTGCAGCGCTGGAGTCCTGGGCTCGAATCCTGCCAAGAACAACATCTGCCAGGAGTTTGTATGTTCTCCCCGTGTTTGCATGGGTGTATTCTGGTTTCCTCCCACACTCCAAAGACATACTGATAGGGAATATAGATTGTGAGCCCTATATGGGACAGTGACTGACAATGTCTGTAAAGCACTGCGGAATTTGATGGTGCTATACAAGTAAGCATAATAATAATGCCCTGGACTTGGCTACTGCTTTGCATAATGGCACTCTAATCAACAGAGAGCTACCATATTGTATACTATTGCATAGTTGTAACTTGCTGTTTCAGTAGCACTGCTGCATTATACAGTAAGCATCACTCAAGTCATATGTGGTATAATTACAAGAACCAGCTGCCACGTGCTGCCCTCCTCCAGGGAAAGCTCCAATGGTCCAATGTTATATATGCTGTATATACTGCATTTACATATGAGGCAGAGTGTATAGGAAGTGCACATAAATCATCTGCTGCCATATCCAGAATCTTCATCA
Organism: Leptodactylus fallax; assembly: GCA_947044405.1. NCBI lineage: Eukaryota > Metazoa > Chordata > Amphibia > Anura > Leptodactylidae > Leptodactylus > Leptodactylus fallax. The sequence goes on along the minus strand of CAMRHE010000789.1, from coordinate 317,084 downwards.
TGGCAAAGTTCATATATGTACGGGTTAAATCAGATGTGATATACCTACAAAACCATACAGCGATTAACTGGGAACAATCATTCTTTTATGACTTAATAGAAACCGGAGGCCACATCATGACCATGTCTATCCTTGCCCTAAAGAAGTACTCTCCCAAATAGTTTAATCAGTTAGTACATTAGCAATGTAGATGGTGTAAATAGCATTGCCAAATTATTTGCTTTATTCTGGTCTGACCTTATACCTTGTGAGCCCCGTACTGACTGTTTTACTGTTGATCAGGGAAAGACAGGTGAGTGTCACTTGGATTATCACTTGGGTTAATCTTATTTGCTCAGTATTGATGGATTGATGTTAAAATAAGCATAAACTATATATCTTATATCTTGGCGTTTTATCACAAAGCCCAAGGCAGACTAGTATCTTAAGTACTATCAATCACGATGCTATTTACAGTGTTACTAAAGGCAATCCTTTGAATTGGGAAAATCTATTTTAGAGTATGTTGTCGTTTTTCCTGCTATCCAGCATATGCCTGACATTTGTTTGACATTTGTGACATTAACCGAGCAAGGTTATTTATATTTAATATTAACTCAGAGTAAAAACATTTTGTTTGCTTTTGTAGTCTTTTTAATGGGTTATTAGCCTGTACACTGAGTCCTGCTACATATACTAAATTCATTTATATTCATAACCTATTGCATTGAATTGGAGACTGTGAACTCACAATGTAGACAAAAGAAAGAAAATAATGTAATGCTTAGGACATTCAGAAGTACAATTTTGCTGGTGACCTTCCAGGTCTGGCTTCCTCTCACCCCGATATCACTTTTTTTAAAGAATCTTTGTGATGCAATTACTGACTAGCTATGTAAAATGTACATGTTTTACACTGAACCTGTCGCCATGAAAATATCAATGACTGATAGGACTGCCCCATGACCAGATGACTGCAAGCAAAGAAAGAGCACAGATATAAATGAATAAATAGCAAGTTATACTGGGTCTTTTTTTAACAAAACTAATATACTCAGCTCATCTATTTTTTTTCTCTGGCCTGTTAGAATGGAGCATCATGTAAATTGTAGTGAAGAGGATCTTCTTACCAGTGACTGTATTTGTGAGTTATCTACTCCCTTTTAGTCCTCAGCTGTGTCATATGACTTGCACTCTGACTCTCTAACTGAGACATCATTAAGGCTGACATATTGTATGCCAGTCTTGATAAATATTGCACTGGTGGAGGATTCATGCTTCAATGATTTATGATGAGGTGGAGGTTTCAGAGGTTTTCAACTTTTTTGCCCCACAAAAGTGGTGTAGGCCCTTGATAAATGTGCCCTATCATCTTAAGTGTGGAAGGGAAGCTTAGTTTCCCTATTCATTCCAGTAAGACTGACATATAAATGAATGGAGAAACTGATTTCCTGTCCACAGACAAGATGTTGTGTGAGTTGGAGAGTCAGATTGCTGGCCACATGACACAACTGAGGACCAGCAGTCTAGTCCAGTCTTCTTACTTAGTGGCTGTATTTGTGAGTTATCCACTTTTTATTGGTCCTCAGTTGAGTCAGGTAGCCAGCAATCATACTCTCCAACTGACAACATCTTTCCTGAGGATAGGATTGCCTTCACATCATTGTCCTTTCTAACTGGACAGAGAATACATTTTTTTTGTTGGAGTGCTATAGTACTTTAGCAGTGAATGTGTCTAAAAGGCTTAGCTAGCAGTAAGTAATGAGTCTAAAGGCTAGGGCTACAATGTGGGCTTTGACCAATCACATTCACTGTTGTTCAGCAGTCACACTTGGCATTGGTTACATGTGTTCTGAGAATGGCGAGGAACCAGGCTAACCAGGTTAACTTTACCAAAGGAGTAGATGGCAAAGTGAGTATATTGTGCTGTACATCTGAATGACTTGCTGTTGGCTCCTCTGCAACACCTTAAAGGGACTCAGTCAGGTCTAAAATACCTCCAAATCCAATAACAGTGCCATATGGGGGGCTTTAGGAGAAGCAGAAACATACTTTTATAGCCACTAGAGATGAGCGAATCTTGATTCTGGATTTCCTCATGCTTCTATTCATCGAATCGCATTTTTTTTATAAAATGGCTGCAGCACATGTTAGGACAAGGGGCAAGGGACTTTGGGAACGCGGGATCACCCACAATGCCAAGCGTGCAGCTAATCAGCAGCCAGCCGTCCCTGTGATGTCACAGCCCTATAAAAACCCTCGGCTATTTTAGGTACAGTCATTTCACATCGCTCTTACTGTAGGGACAGACATCAGCAGGAGCTAGGGAAAGACGTTAGGGAAACAGATAGAAGTTCAGGGAAAGAGGCTGAGCCTTAGACCTGATGGAGAAAGGATAGGGAGGAATTGAAAGAATTTGGGGGTGGTTGCAGCGTCATTAACAGCAAGAATTTTAATATACATTGCAGCACTCACTGTCGTTATACTGCTGCTCATTATTCATATCTGTGTCCAGTGGCGTAACTAGGAATGGCTGGGCCCCAAAGCGAACATTTGACATGGGGCCCCCCTCCCCCCAAAAAGCATTCCTGCGCACACTATTATGCCCCATAGTGGCTCCTGCACACAGTATCATGCCCCATAGTGGCCCCTGCACACAGTGTCATGCCCCATAGTGGCCCCTGCAAAAAGTATCAGGCCCCATAGTTGCCCCTGCACATAGTATCATGCCCCATAGTGGCCCCTGCACACAGTATCATTCCCCATAGTTGCCCCTGCACACAGTATCATGCCCCATAGTTGCCCCTGCACACAGTATCATGCCCCATAGTGGCCCCTGCACACAGTATCATGTACCATAGTGGCCCCTGCACACAGTATCATGTCCCATAGTGGCCCCTGCACACAGTATCATGTCCCATAGCGGCCCCTGCACACACTATTATTCCCCATAGTGGCCCCTGTACTGAGTATTTTGCCCCATAGTGGCCCCTGCACACACTATTATGCCCCATTGTGGACCACCCATGAACAATTATTATACTCTGAAGTCTTTTCAGACCCCAGAGTATAATGATCAGAGACCCAGGGGAGGATAGAAACATAAAAAAACAACGTTGCTTACCTGTTCCTCGCTCAGGTCCACTCCCGGCTACTTCAATGTTGGACCAGCTCGGCATCACGTGATGCGGGCCGGCGTCGTGACGCAAAATGACGTCGGCTGACGTCTGGGACGTCACCAAAGAGGCCCGAAGCCTGGAGAAGTGTAGGAGAGGTAAGTACATTGTTTTTTATGTTCCCTCACCAACTCTGGGCCTCCGATTATTATACTCCGGGGACTTTTCAAAGACCCTGGAGTATAATGATAGCATAGATTTTGGTGTTTGGCCCACGGCCTCACATACCGATCCCCGCTCCTGCTCACAGCCGCCTCTGCAGAATCGGAAGCGCAGGCGGCCGTGAGCGGGACCTCGGGGAACGGTAAGTATATAGGGCCTGGGTCACCCCAGCAGGTAACGGCCTGTTAAAAAAAAAAAAAAAGAAAAAACCATCAGGGGCCCGCGGGGCCCCGTAATGTCCCGGGCCCTGTGGCAGCTGCTACCGCTGCTACCCTGGTAGTTACGCCCCAGCCTGTGTCTTCAAAGTGGAACACAACAAGCCTTTTGGGATGTGCAGTACAGCAAAAAACTGTGAATTATCATCCACTAATATCTTCAGTTATTTGTTCTAAGCCCTTTTTCAAGGGGCTTATTCACTGTTCTTCCAAAGCATAACATTACAGGCCATTTATTAGTCTGGAAACAAATAAGTGGCATATTCGCCATTTTGTTCAGAGTATAAAATTACAGGCCATTTCTCAAAACAGAAGTGACAAAAATCAATAATAGCCACTGATCTGTGCAGTTAGCTGTTATTCTAACACTTATTTAAAAGTGTTTATTAGTGTGGAAACAAATAAGGGGCATATTCGCCTTTTTGTTCCAAATATAAAATTAAAGTCCATTTTGCAGTACAGTACTGCCAAAAAAAATCATAATTCTTATCCAGTAATCTCTGCGTTTATCATGTTTTTTTTAAAGGTCTTCATTAATGGGGAAAGAAATAAGGGGCATATTTGCCGTTCTCTTCAAAGTAGAAAATTACAGGCCTTTTTGCCCTATATTTATTTCCTTTGCAATTACGTTTTTTCATTTAACAGTATGTCAGACAGAGAAGCGAGAGGCTATGCACAAGGGAGGGCCACAGGCCTAAATGTTCCTGGAACAGGCATAGGTCTCAGAAGAGTAAGGGGCGTGGAAGCAGGGGTCAGTTACAGAGGCCTGAGCTCCCAGTGTCAGCTAGCGGTCTTGTCTTGACCAGCAACCCAACGGTTGTAGAATGGTTGACTCGGTCATCCACTTCATCCCAAGTCACATCAGACACCCCCAGCCAAGAGTCGGTGGGTTTGTCAGACACAACCCTTAGTTGACATGGCCTGGGAGAAGACCATATGCCCTCACCTGTCCTCAACCTGCCTCTGTCCTTTTCTGTTCCCTCAGCTAGAGAAATACTCTATGCTGTGGACTCAGATCCATTATATAGTGAGGAGGAGCTACTAGCGGACAGTAAGCAGCTAGTGCCCAGCCAAGATGCGGAGGAGACATCCGCTGCTTCCTCCGGTAGGCAGGCAAGTAGTGATAAGGAGAGTGGCGTGGGAGCTGGTGCTGCGAGCGGTCAGGCTCCTGGCTCAGAGACCATTGAGGAGGACATCAGTGACCTGCAGACATTAGTGGATGATGATGTAGCCGATCGCAATTGGGAGCTGTGTGACGAATGGGCTTTATCGTCATCGGGAGAAGAGGGTGGCAGCTTGCGCACGAGGCAGCGGCTGAGTCAGCAGGGTGGCAACAGTGGGAGGTCAGGAGCCAAACGTGCCAGGGGTAGACCACCCGCCTCGCAGCAGCCTACCTGCCTGGATAGCAGTGGTGCAGGGGTTCACAGAGGCAGTGGCAGTAGCAGTCAGTTAGTGCGGAGTGTTGGGGGTAAAATCACCTACTCGGCAGTGTGGCAGTTTTTTCTTAAGCCGCCGGGTGAGATGAACATGGCTATATGTTCAATCTGTGGGCAGAAGGTGAAGCGTGGACAGGGTGTCAATGTTGGCACCACAGCCCTGCATCAACATATGCAACATCACCATAAAGTGGCCTGGGAGAGCTGTGGTTCCAATGTGGTGGTCCATCCTGCCGCAGGAACCATTGCATCACCCAGTTTCACGCACCCCATTTTAGGCAGTCAAGGCTCCACCACCTCAGCTGAAGGAAGCTGTGTGATGCTCCTGCTCCTCCTCCTCCTCCTAGTCAGTCATTGTGTCAGCAATCGATCACAGAATCTATATCTAAGAGACAACAGTATGCGTGCACTCATCCAACAGTGCAGAAGCTGAACATGCTCCTGTCCAAGTTACTGGTGCTGCAGTGATTCCCTTTCCAATTGGTGGACTCTGCACCTTTCAGAGAACTGAGGGCTTGCGCCCTGCCGAGGTGGAGAGTCCCAAGCTGTCATTTCTTTGCCAAGAAGGCAGTACCAGCCTTGCAACAATATGTAGAACAGAAGGTGGGCCAGTTCTTGAGCCTGTCGGTGTCTTCAAAAGTGCACGGCAGTGCCAACGTGTGGAGCTGTAACTATGGTCAAGGACAATATATGTCATTTACGGCCCACTGGGTTAATGCGGTGCCTGCCCAGGCACACCAGCAACTTGGACAGGTGACGCAGCTTTTACCTCCACATTTTTATGCCGTTGGTCCAGCAACAATGTCCCCCTCATCCTCCACTGTGTCCTCAGCCTCCACTGCAGGGACAATTCCCAGCATATCATATGTGCAGGGCACAGTGGTGTCACGCTGTTCTATACCTCGTTTGCCTGGGCAAACGAAGTTACACAGGGGAGGAACTGCTCTGTGCCCTCAATCAAGAAATCGAATCCTTAAACTTAAAATCGGAACAATGGTGACCGACAACGGGAAGAACATGGTGTCAGCTCTGCGTCAAGGAAGGCAGAGCCATGCACCCTGCATGGCGCACGTGTTCAATCTGGTTGTCAAGCATTTCCTTAAGTGTTCCACCCATCTGCAAGACATCTTAAAAATGTCAAGGAAACTTTGCATGCACTTCAGCCACTCGTACATCACCAAGCACATCCTCCTTGAGCTGCAGCGGCAGAACGGCCTCCCACAAAATAGGCTGATATGCGATGTTTCCACCTGTTGGAATTCAACCCTCCATATGTTGCATCGACTATATGAACAATGAAAACCTATAAATGATTTCTTGATGATCCAAGCGGACAGAGGTACTCCCCTGTGTAACTTTAACGTTAGCCAGTGGCAGCTCATGCTTTACACCTGCCGTTTGTTAGTTCCCTTTGAGGAGGCCACTTTGTTATTCAGTTGCCAGGACTATGGGATGAACATCATCATTCCACTGAAAAACATCCTGGAAAAGATGCTTTTCAATCTGGCTGATCAAGTGACTAGAGATGTGGCGTCTACATCTCACGGCCACATAAGCCCTGTGGGGGCTGACTGGAGGAGGAGGAGGATGAGGAGGACATTGGAGCACAAGCAATGTGTAGCCAAATTGGTGGAGAGGAGGAGCAGGAGCAACCGGAACAGCCAGAGGAAGATGAGGAGGACGAGGCAGATGACCCAGACACACCGTGGCACTATGCAATGGAGATGGATGCATGGAGTCCCTCGGAGTCACTTGCGCAAATGGCCTGATGCATGTTCACTTCCTTGTGCAGTGACAGTCGAATTGTCACCATTCAGCAGAGGGATGACTACTGGCCCCCCACCATGTTAGACCCTCGCTACTGGGGAAAATATTTTTTACAGCCGCTGAGAGGGAGGACAAACTGAACTACTATAGAGACATGCTATGTAGCAAGTTGGCTGCTGCCTATCTGCGCCATCATCCATCCTCTCACATGTCCGACCGGGGGGGCCCTGAGCGCTCAACTTGCACTGGCATGGCAGCTGTTGGAGGGGTTGGGGTGGCAGGAGCAGTATCGGCTCCATCAGCAGCAGCCTGAGCCTAGAGTCGCTAATGAGCAGCTTTCTTCACCCACATGGTGAAGAAGCTGCTCATCAGCAGCTAGACACAGAGCAGAACTTGAAGCAGCAGGTGGTGGCATACTTAGAGTGCACCCTGCCACCCGTCATCGAAGATCCGCTGGACTACTGGGCAGCCAAACTGGATTTGTGGCTTCAGCTGGCCGAGTTTTCCCTGGAAAAGCTGCCCTGCCCAGCCAGTACTGTGGCATCAGAGCAGGTGTTTAGTGTGGCGGGGGCCATAGTTACCCCAAAGAGAACTCGCCTGTCCACCCAAAATTTGGAGAGACTGACCTTTGTCAAGAGAATCAGGAGTGGATCAGCCAGGATTTCCACCCACCAATGCCTGATGCAGCAGATTAAATGATCACTGTATGGCCTCCTAAGGCTGTTGCTACCTAACATTATATCATCTTGACACTCTGAGGCCTACTCACTCTGCTGCCACCTCCGCACACTGCCACTGGGTGACTGTATGGCCTCCTCACGCTGCTGCCACCTCCTCACTCTGCCACTGGTTCACTGTATGGCCTCCTCATGCCACTGCCACTGGGTCACTATATGCCCTCCTCATGCCGCTGCCACCGGGTCACTGTATGTCCTCCTCATGCCGCTGCCACCGGGTCACTGTATGCCCTCCTCATGCCGCTGTCACCGGGTCACTGTATGGCCTCCTCATGCCGCTTCCACTGAGTCACTGTATGTCCTCCTCCTGCTGCTGCCACTGGGTCACTGTATGGCCTCAGTCACTGTATGTCCTGCTCATGCTGCTGCCACTGGGTCACTGTATGGCCTCCTCATGCTGCTGCCACCTCCACATTATGTCACCTTGCCACTTTGTGGCCTCCTCATGCTGCCGCAAACTCCACATTATATCGCCTTGCCACTCTGTGGCCTCCTCATGCTGCTGCCAACTCCACATAATGTCACCTTGCCACTCTGTAGACATCTATGTGGAATCAGCAGACGACGGTGTAAAAGGAGTGTGCCCTTTCACGTACAGTAGGATCATGGGCCTCTGCATGGTTCTTTCTACCTTGCACTAACATAGACCTGTAAGGCTGAGTTCACACTTGAGTTAGTTGGTCTGTTTTGGCCCCGTAACTGGCCAAATAAGTGAAGTGTGCAGTGGTTCTAAGAGCGACGCCTGTCATGTGCGTATCATACTGACTCACAGTATTGTTTTACTACCACAGTAGGCTCCCTATGCGTGTTACTGCAAGGCACAGTGTTCTACACCACTATACAGGCTCTCTGAAGCCAGGAAATAGGTGTTTTTGAATATTCGCTGCAAATTAATCCGGATCAAAGCAAATTTTTTTTGAAATTCGAATCGAACTGCAGAATCGAACTTTTGAGAAATTCACTCATCTCTAGTGGCAACAAACCAATGAAGCATTGCGGAGATAATCGTATTTTTATGGATATGAAAATCAGCCTGCAGTGCCTGAATTGCCAGATTTGCCTACAGACAGTCATGATGGAGAAAGAGGCTGAAAATTTCAATGATAATGAAAGGGCACCAATTACAGAGAAGAACAGGAACACTTACTGCTGTTTGTAGGCTTTTGACATTTTACAAACATTTTGAACCAGGCATTTAAAACCTTAAAAGCAATATTTTATGGTCCTCTTATCCATTATTATTGGATTATTATTATTTCTCTTCAGCACACTTGTCCTGCATTTAATGCTTGTCCATTTATTTAAAAGGTTAGATAGGATTTCTATTCACCGTAGGAAAGGGTTGGCTTACAGCTAAGCAATTCATTTTTATATATACTCCCCCTACTATATCACAACTGTTGTTTCTTTTATGTAATAATATACATGCATTTGCATTTACTCTTTTTGTCTCTTTGAAGCTTTGGCTAGACTCTATCATTTTGAATATACTTTGTATTCCTTCTGTACAGAACAGCAGACTCTATATAAATATATAAATGCTACTGCATCTAATAATAATGGTAGTGAATGATTTTCACTCTATATGAGGGGTGTTTATTAAACATTTACAGACAAAAATTTTTTTTTTGTATGCTTGCATAGTCATAAAGAGGTAGACGGTAAAACTCTATACGGCTGGATTATACTAATAGTAAGTCTTTTTCATTGTTTCTGAGCATTGCTCTATTCAGGTTCTCTGCTATGGATAAAACTATAGTTGACTTAGTATTGAAGTGAAAGAATAAATGCGCTAAAATATAAAAAAGAAAAGTGTTTTTGTTTCCAAAGGGAAAATAAAAATGATTTGTTTTAAAGGTTAAATTGTCCCTTAACTATAATGTAACAAAATGTAATAGGTTTATTGGAGAGCATTCTGCACATTTGAATCTAATGCACCATCAATTCAATGACAAACCATATAGATAGCACTCATTTTTTATTTCAGAGCAGCACTATTTAGACACCAATAACTTCTCCTGGGCAATTGAAGTGAAAATACATTTGTTTGTTTGAAGACCTAAAAACGTGTTTAGATCCAGTAACTCATAAAGCAGATAAACATTATAGTCACATCTGTCAAAGCTGCGATTAATCAGTGTAATGGACAAAAACAAATATTCTTCATGTTATTTTCTTACCGCTGTGATTTACTATTCAATATGATTCATTCTGAGGCTAAATAAAATCTTTCTTTTATATTACTGTATGTTTATCGGAAATAAAAAGAAGCAAAACAAAAGGGTAGTTCAGGTAATTACTGATGGGAATCTGGAGGGTAGCTTTCTTTCTGAAGATGGAGAAACATTATTACTGAGTTTATCAAATCAAATATTCTAATATTTTTATAATCCCACTATTTTTATTCATTATTTACCATCACTGTGCCATATGGTCCTTAAAGCTGAACAAAAATGAAGAGCCACAGGTTGGATACCACTACTCTAAAGGAAGAAGATGCTACCTGCACAGGAGAACATCCAATGCATCATTACTTATTTTCTTTACAAAATACTACATATTCTGTAGGACATGCAGAGTGAAATATAATATAGTCAGGAAACTGAAGATTATGATACAAACTACATTTCTGTTACATGATGTTTCTGTTGAATGAACAATCTGTATTGTAGTGGCAAATCCGACTGCGCATACACGGAATTTCAACTGCGTATAGTGCTGCATTGGATGCCTACGCAAGGCTGAAGACAAGGAGAAGATGCAGGGGGAGTTAACAGGAGGCACTAAGGGGCAGCGAGCAGTTGATGATGCTGGTGTGCTCGAACGCCCCCTGTGCTCCCTGAGTATAATTTGCATATCAGAATAAACACTTTTTTACAGAAACAGCAAGACCACAAGAGAATGAGAGGTAGGAATAGAATAGCCTAATTAAAGGCTATTCTAATGTGCCATTACTTAAAAAACGTAATTTTCTAATGATAGACTCCCTTTAATAATTATTATAATTCTGCTTAGCCTAGGACAGACAGATCACTAACAGATTAGCTGTAATACGGTGATACAGACAGTTTCTGTATAGTGCCTATCATAAAGAAGATACTTTCCAGAATTCAGATCCCCAAAGAAAATTATGCCTAGATATTAGGTCAACAAAGAATAGTAGCAAATCCCAGTTCTTCTGTGCCCACTAGAAATAGTGCTCCAGATGGTAATAGTGTCTTTCTGTACTATACACTGAGATTATCCCTTTTTTATGCCCCCTCATAGAATGAATGCTGATAGTGACAGTTACACTGGGTTCTGGGAACCAAGCCACAAATCTGCAACATGTGCCCTTGATGCAAAGTACTAGCAACATCACTGGTAGACAGCATTGAACTCAACATGTTCAAGGAGGCAGAGCTATGAGTCCCCTGCAGGTATGTAGTCATAATACCCGAATAGAGAAGTCATAATCCTGAAATAAGACTTGTTTTTTGGGAAGCTGGTCGATAAAATACAGTGAAAACTTGTATGGCAAATGTGTTCAACTAATAAATAAGCATACTTTAGGCTATATCTATTTAATAGACCTCTTTACTATGTAATTAGGTTTTACTATCTTTTGTACATCTTCGGCTTTGACCTTGTAACCTTAAACATTTTCTTATTTGTTTGTCTGTAAGGAATTGTTTTTTACTAACTAGACCCCCAACTGTGAGCAATAATAAGTTTCCAAGCGCATAATTGCATGTCATTACATTTGCAGACATCAATGTCTTCCTAGTCATATTGCACTCTCATTCACATATTGCCTATTTGTTTTATCACCTTGGAATGTCTTATGATGATCAGATATTTGCAAAATGTTGAGTTGTTATTAGCCTGAAATAGCGTGTTGTTAAAATTCAGCCATCAGAGGAACCTTATGGTACATCATAGAAGCACAAAAGTGTCAAGACTTCTGAGGAGCTTGATATTCTAAAAACTTATTGAGAATAAATGTTGTGTTTAGCACTTTACTATTACACTAATGACCTTGTCAGAAAGCCCAAACTCTGAACAGATACTGTATTTCTCCTAAGTTATGTGAAATATGTAACTCAACCTAACAAATACAGCCTTTTCTATCAGTAATATCATTATCACTTTATGTTACTATAAATATTAATGAGACAAACCCATGTTTTTCAGAGTACACAATTTCAAGTCAACAGCCTCACATCACAAACAAGAACTACTATTAAAGTTCCCTAGACTCTGGATAATTATTGCTAAGGTCATTTATGAGGATACAAAAAATGCAAATGTCTCTTTTAGTAAGTTTTAGGTCACCTTTGTATTGGTGCTAGTAATTTGTAATAGAAATCCAATGATGATTAAAGTTGCTTGCATAAACAACTTATTTGTACCTTGTAGTTGGTGCATTATTATATCAATTATGTAGAATAGAAGGGCCCAAGGAAGCCAGTAGAAACGTTTGATTAAAGCATACCTAAACTTCCAAACAACTTTTGATTTTCTGGCAGCATTTGTGTAATTAATACATTTTGTAACTTTCTTTATTAATGGATATTAGCTCATTTCCTTTAATTCCTGCACTTAAAACCACTTTATGTTCCTTATATATTCTTTCTCCTTTTTCTCTCACTGTTTCTCACAGGAGTACTAGAATATGGGCTCTTGTATAATACAGGGAAGCTGAGGCTTGGGTGGTTGTCAATTCAAACTGTTATATCTTACACATTCTAAAACTTAGAATAGTGATTTTGGTACCATATGAGAGATGACATTATCATATTCCATATTTCAACAAGGTTGCAGTTCTAACTCTGTTATTTCTGGAGATATCAACAGTTGAAAACATAGCCAGGATTGACATATTCATTTTCAGCTTTTGCAGCTGCAGCTGCTCCCAATCCTGACTGTGTTTCCACCTGGGTATATCTCTGGATATAATATAGGTTATGTTTAATCTGTTTTTATTGAGGTTTTTGCAAATAAGAACAACAAAAAGCAAAGCCAAAACAAAAGCAACAAAAAAGGCAGTAGGGGGCACGCAGGCCACCCAATCATGGAAAAGTCACAGAGGAATGGCTAGGGTAGAGGGCTGTCAACGCGCACAACAGAGAAACCAGTAATGGGTGGTACAGTAACAATATAGAGAAATGCGTAATCGGGAGGTGATGGCAGGGAGAACTACAGGACAGAAGGAAAAGTCCAACTGCTAAAGGCCATCACAGTGCCACTCGGTTTACCAGGAGAAAAAGACAAATGCTGGAGAGAAAGGGGAATTTGAGGAAAACACAGGTGTACAAAAATACACGAGACCACATACAAGACCAGGATGGAGAAGGGCATACAGAAGGAAAGAGGAGGAGAAAAAAGAGGGGGAGTGAGGGATTTGGCAGAAAGAAACGACCAGCCTCCCTATGAAAGGGGGAGCAAGATGATTCCAGTTTAGGTAAAGAAAGAAGAAATAATATAGGTTAAACTGTGATCTTGTTGTGATATGAATTAGCAAATGTATGATATCACAGTTCTAAGTTTTATGTTTAATCAGTGTTTATTGACAAAAAGTTTTAGAAAATACAAGATACAACAAAGAGGCAAATATAACACATTGGCGTATACACAAAACACAAGTCTAACAAATACAGTGGGGAAAAAAGTATTTAGTCAGCCACCAATTGTGCAAGTTCTCCCACTTAAAAAGATGAGGCCGGCGTGTAATTGACATCATAGGTAGACCTCAACTATGAGAGACAAAATGAGAAAACAAATCCAGAAAATCACATTGTCTAATTTTTAAAGAATTTATTAGCAAATTATGGTGGAAAATAAGTATTTGGTCAATAACAAAAGTTCATCTCAATACTTTGTTATATATCCTTTGTTGGTGATGACAGAGGTCAAACGTTTTCTGTAAGTCTTCACAAGGTTGGCACACACTGTTGCTGGTATGTTGGCCCATTCCTCCATGCACATCTCCTCTAGAGCAGTGATGTTTTGGGGCTGTCGCTGGGCAACACGGACTTTCAACTCCCTCCAAACGTTTTCTATGGGGTTGAGATCTGGAGACTGGCTAGGCGACTCCAGGACCTTGAAATGCTTCTTATGAAGCCACTCCTTCATTGCCCTGGCGGTGTGATTATTGGATTATTGGGATTATTGTCATGCTGAAAGACCCAGCCACGTTTCATCTTCAATGCCCTTGCTGATGGAAGGAGGTTTGCACTCAAAATCTCACGATACATGGCCCCATTAATTCTTTCATGTACATGGATCAGTCGTCCTGGTCCCTTTGCAGAGAAACAGCCCCAAAGCATGTTGTTGCCACCCACATGTTTCACAGTAGGTATGGTGTTCTTTGGATGCAACTCAGCATTCACTCTCCTCCAAACACGAGTTGTGTTTCTACCAAACAGTTCTACTTTGGTTTCATCTGACCATATGACATTCTCCCAATACTCTTTCGGAACATCCAAATGCTCTCTAGCAAACTTCAGATGGGCCCGGATATGTACTGGCTTAAGCAGGGGGACACGTCTGGCACTGCAGGATCTGAGTCCCTGGCGGCATAGTGTGTTACTGACGGTAGCCTTTGTTACGTTAGTCCCAGCTTTCTGCAGGTCATGCACTAGGTCCTCCCATGTGGTTCTGGGATTTTTGCTCACCGTTCTTGTGATCATTTTGACCCCACGGGGTGAGATCTTGCGTTGAGCCCCTGATCAAGGGAGATTATCAGTGGTCTTGTATATCTTCCATTTTCTAATTATTGCTCCCACAGTTGATTTCTTCTCACCAAGCTGCTTGCCTATTGCAGATTCAGTCTTCCCAGCCTGGTGCAGGTCTGCAATTTTGTTTCTGGTGTCCTTCAACAGCTCTTTGGTCTTCACCATAGTGGAGTTTGGAGTGTGACTGTTTCAGGTTGTGGACAGGTGTCTTTTACACTGATAACAATTTCAAACAGGTGCCATTACTAAAGGTAATGAGTGGAGGACAGAGGAGCCTCTTAAAGAAGAAGTCTAGCAATAGTAACAATCAGAGAACAAACGGAAGGAAATGGAAAGTGGGGCGGTGCAGAAACAGGAGAAAGGAGTTAGGAGAAAAGGGGGTGGGGCGAGAAAAAGGAGGCAAAGAGACAAGCTAGGGAGAAAGAGGAAAAACAAAAAAAAACGGAAGTATGGGGGGAAGGGGAAAGGGAAGGGAGAGTTAGAGACAGGGATGGAATGTCGCCAGGGCCTCTGCGGCACCCACCCTGCAGGAGGGACCAGCGTGGTAATTCATGTCAAGTAGACCATGACATCCTCTGGAGATTACATTCAAAAATTGATCGGACTCTTGAAATACAATCCACGTCTACCAAGCAGTGATAGTTTTAGAGGGATCTGGACAGTCTTCAACCACAAGTGCCTCCCTTTGCTTAACGAAACTGAGTTCCTGTATCCACTCAACAACATTGGAGGCCTACACAAATGTCTGGGAATAACTGCCTTGTGGCCAGGAAATGTCCAAGGAGGTCCTTCTTTATTGCTGATAGTAGTACAAGGATAACTGAAAGCAGGGTCCGCTACAGTGTAACCTGGTGTTGCCACTGATTTGGGAATATATGATTGATCACTCTATCCCAAAAGTCTAATCTTGGGACAATCCCACCACATGTGTAGCAGATTACCCACCCCGGCACCACATTGCCAGCAACAATTTCAGATATTCAGGTAGATTATGTGCAGGAGGTTTGGACATCGATACCACCAAGTTAGAAGTTTAATTTTTTTTTTCTGCACACTGCAGGCTACAAGCATCTTATAGGACAGAATAAAGGACTTTTCCCAGTCCCATCAGGCAGCGCATCAGGGAGATCTCTTTCCCAGGACTGAGAATACTGAAGCCTAACAGGAGTGGTCTCTCCCAGAAGTAAACCATAGAGCAATGAAAGCTGTAGGTAAGGAAGGAGAGAAGGTTGTCATGTAAGAGTTGATGGTATTTCAGTGAAATGGCTGTGCTGGATGAATGGAGTGCAGTAAAGAAAGGCAAAGAAGAGCCCCCCACTGTTTATGTTGCCTATGAAAGCACCTATTGAACAGTCAGAGCAGTACTACAGCGGTATAGTCTGGGGTCTGGCAATCCTGCTCCACCCAAAGCCTTGTGCATTCACCTGTTCCCCAGGCAAACCTCCCAACAGCTATTTGCTAATTTCATATGCATGAAGGGTAATAGGTAAGACCTGAAACACATACAAACTAGGGTCTAGGGACACTGTCCATTTTAAGACTGTTCATGCATCCAAACCAAGACTGTTGTACTTTGGTGTACTTATGTAAGTCAGAGATTGTGGATTCTAATAAGGCGAGGTAGATTAGGAAGTAAAGTTCTGCTGGGTCTGCAGGAACCTCCTAGATACTTGACTGATGTAGTCTTCTATTGGATTGGAAATTGGTGGAACAGGGACGTTGGCAGGCATAGTGACTTTCAGGACTTCGCTCTTGGTTAGAGTCACTGTGAAAAAGAATAGAAGGAAACGCAGGGTTGGAAAGCATGACTGCCGTATGCCAATTTGTAGACCATGCACACTGGGATGGGCTATAGCATGATGTTCCATAACAAGAACATATAGTAGTGGAGACAGCCCTGCCTGGTTGTAAGGGTCTTGCCAAACGTAGCAATACCCTGACACTACTGCAGGGGTCTGGGAGGAAGGACAGAGACAAGTGAGCCCTAATCTCACCCCAGCCACTGTCCTTTCCTATTGTCTCAGTTACCCTAAACGGTAAAAGGACAACTAGAAGACAAGCCCTATACTGGGTAAGTGACACACAGAACAGGACAAGACAAAACAGATGACAAAAGAGAGGTCAGGAAGCCAAGGGGTCGGTAAAAAACGAGCAATGCAGTACAAAGTCAAAATCCAAGAGAATAGTCAAAAGGCAAGCCAAAGGGTCAGAGAATAAGGTAATAAAGTAGCGAGGGATATAACGAGGAGAGCAGGCAAAGACAGTGCAATAACTGACGACCATCTGAGGGCTGACAACCTGTTTATAGAAAGTCTGGGACCAGCCCCAGACCTGATAGGTACACAGGCTGTCAATCACTCAGGCCAGGAAGAGATTAACTCCATGCAGTCCGGAGAGAAATGCTCAGAACACGGGTGTGGCCGGAAATCCATTAAATTATCTAGGACCATGTTCAGACTGAGCAACAAGAAACTTACACAAAGAATCAAACCGAACACGCCTCCTTCGCCACAGCGTGCGAGCGGAGGGTGGCGCCAAGACCCGAACAGGCAGAGACGTTACAGTACCCCCCTTATAAGGGGCCACCGGACCCTCACCAGATAAACCAGTTTTAGTAGGACCCAGTATTTTCTCTGCCTTTAATTCCAGATGTCCCTGAACAACAACAACAGGCACTGGAGGACCAGGCAAACATTTTTTTATTTGATGGTGTTTCCAACCTTTACAGCTGAGACCGTCTCCTCACTGACACAATCTAAGGTGTGCAAGACAATACAGTGGGATGAGCACTGATCTCCCCATTTTACCAACACCCTTTTACCCCAATCAAAAATAGGGTTATGGAGGTTCAGCCAGGGGAGCCCCAAAATAATATCGGAAGACAGATGCTCCATAACAAAAAAGCTCATGACCTCTGAATGAGCAGAACCCGCTTGCAACGTGATTAAGGGGGTCTTGAATCGGACCTTACCCCTGGCCAGTGGGGAAAAATCCGCTCCAGTAACTGCCAGAGGAGTGTCAAGTGGCAAAAGCTCAATGCCTAAAGCTGAGACAAACGAGAATGTGACAAAGTTTGCCGCAGACCCAGAGTCAACTAAGGCCTGGCCAAAAACAGATCTGTCCCCAGAGGACAGAGACACAGATAACAACATCTTATTGTTACTACTGGCAAATACCTGTTTGCCTGAGTGGTTCTTCCGACTACCACTCAGGCACTGAAGCTTTTCCCCTGGTGTGCGGGGTCTGATGGAGCAGTCTCGTATGATATGCCCTGAAGTACCACAGTACAGGCAGAGGTTATTCCGGAGACGATGCTCTCGTCGGGTCTTGGCGTCCATAGCTCCCAGTTGCATGGGTTCCTCACCAGGAGTTATGGGAGAAATAACAGGTTTTTCAGGAGAGAGAGAGGAAGAGACAGAAAACTTGGAAGAAGCAGACCCTAATCTCTCTTTAACATTTTCCCGGATCCTGCGGTCAATACGTACAGCCAAAGTCATAGCCTGCTTAAGAGTAGGGGGATCTGGGTGACCAACCCAGACCTCCTTAACACGGTCACATAGGCCTTGTTTAAAGTGGGCCTTTAGAGCTGACTCACACCAACCTGCAGTTACACTGCACTTGCGAAATTCTGAGCAGTACTCCTCAGCAGAGCGTTTGCCCTGCCGCATAGTGAAGAGTTGCGATTCTGCAAGTCCAATGTGGTCTGGCTCAGCATATATAGACCCCAGGGACAAGAAAATTTTTTGAAAATTAATCCACTCCTTCGCCCCTGTAGGGAGTTTAAGGGCCCAAGCTTGTGGATCCCCCTGTAGGAGGGATATAACTACTCCAACCATTTGGGCCTGGGATGCATGGGGATTAATCCAAAAATACAGGCGACAGGACTCCCGGAAAGTCTCAAATTTTTCACGATCCCCTGAAAAACGATCCGGGAGTAATATCTTAACCCTGAAAGGAGCAGAAACAACCGGAGATGCTGCAGCAGCATCAGTAAGGGTCTGCACCTGTTTAGCAAGCTCAGCTACCAGGCTTGCCAAACCTTCCAACTTGGCCGCAAGGACCTGAATAGGATCCATGCTGACCCTATGGGAAGCAATGACAGAATGTATGGACCGGTTATTCTGTAAGGGTCTTGCCAAACGTAGCAATACCCTGACACTACTGCAGGGGTCTGGGAGGAAGGACAGAGACAAGTGAGCCCTAATCTCACCCCAGCCACTGTCCCTTCCTATTGCCTCAGTTACCCTAAACGGTAAAAGGACAACTAGAAGACAAGCCCTATACTGGGTAAGTGACACACAGAACAGGACAAGACAAAACAGACGACAAAAGAGAGGTCAGGAAGCCAAGGGGTCGGTAACAAACGAGCAATGCAGTACAAAGTCAAAATCCAAGAGAATAGTCAAAAGGCAAGCCAAAGGGTCAGAGAATAAGGTAATAAAGTAGCAAGGGATATAACGAGGAGAGCAGGCAAAGACAGTGCAATAACCGGCGACCATGTGAGGGCTGACAACCTGTTTATAGAAAGTCTGGGACCAGCCCCATACCTGATAGGTACACAGGCTGTCAATCACTCATGCCAGGAAGAGATTAACTCCATGCAGTCCAGAGAGAAATGCTCAGAACACGGGTGTGGCCGGAAATCCATTAAATTATCTATGACCATGTTCAGACTGAGCAACAAGAAACTTACACAAAGAATCAAACCGAACACGCCTCCTTCGCCACAGCGTGCGAGCGGAGGGTGGCGCCAAGACCCGAACAGGCAGAGACGTTACACTGGTGCTGTTCTTTATTGGGAAGGCCTTAGACACTAAGCTGTTTGCTCGAGCCTGAACTGTGGGACCAGATTAGAGGGAAAAGATCTTATCCTTGATACCCGCTCCAAGGCCACCTGAATAAGTGTTGTATGAAGGCTATTTCAGCATCAACAAAGTTTTATTGACATTATCCCTGGCCTCCCTCCCATTTGATGTGAATGAATTTAGGTGGGAAGAATTGGGACAAAAGATTGGTTAACAGTTTAGAGAACAGCTTAAGGTCTACATTGATGAGAGAAATAGGGCGGTAACCTAAACAATGGGAGGAGTCTTTGCCAGGCTTCAGTATTGCAATGATAAGTGCCATCAGCAATTGGAAAGCAAAAGGGCAAGACTCACCAATACTGTTAAAATCTTTAGTGAGAATACGGGTGAGCGGCCCACAGAGATAATTTCCAAAATCGTGATGAAAAGCCATCTGGCTGGGGGAGTTGACCAGATAGCTATCTCCATCTCTTCCTCCCAGAATGGGTTATCTAAAGAGGCTCAGGTATTGTTCCTGATTGAGGGGAGGGAAATTTCCTGAGTGTATTCTTGTATATTAGGTTGTGGGCACATATCCATGAACTGACCCTGGAGGCTAAAAAGATCATTATACCAGACCTGGAAAGCAGTAACTGTATCTGTCGGATTGTGTATATCTTGGCCTCTGCTGTCCTTGAGATGGAAATATGTGTGTGCACGGTGCTGGGGTGTAGATGCCGGGCGAGGGATTGTTCATCACACTAAACTTTGACTAGGAGGGTGGTAGTAACCCAGGCTGCTCTCTTTTTTGAGTCTAGAGCCATGTTTAATAAATACTCAATGAAGAACACATTAGATCAAATAGTGAGCCTCAAATTCCCAGATGGTGAACCTGATCTTCTCTGTGCAATGAATATATTTTTGCAAGTTATGATCTAACCATCATGTGCAGAGTGTGAGGTTATACAAGGGATGTCCAGAGTCAATTTACATTTTATAATGCCTGAGATATAAGTGTTTCAAATGACGTAAATTATTGCTAGGGAAAAACTAGCAGGAAGTAAAATAGGTTAGTAAAGTATATTACAAAAAGTTCACCAAACAACCCCTACACAATAGTAAAAAAAAATGAAACATTTACACTTTATACTTTAGTCAAAAAAGTGAAACATTTATACTTTAGTCATTGTTCCTGTAATCTTATATCATGGAAATTGTGAACTTTCTATTTTTTACAGAATTTTAATGACACTCCATTTATATGAATCAAATCAAATAATTGTAATGACCTTATACATTTACACTGACATTTATATAATCATACCAAAAATATTGCTTTGGATGGATTTAACTATCACTGACAACAACAAGATGCCTAAAATGTAACTTTTATTCACATTATTAAAATATGTTAAATAAAGGGATGTTAGCTACTGTAAATTGCCAGTACATCAGAAACAGGAAATTGTGTATCCCCTGAAAGGATGAACTGCTGATATGTACTCTCCCTCTCTGTATCCCTGATAGAAAACTGTTTACTCTGCAAAAATCCACTATATAAGTACTACTATAATTCTATGTTCATTAGAGCATTATAGTCATCATATCAAGCAGTCTGCTGTGCAGAAATCCACTATATAAATACTGCTGTTTGTTGTTGCTATATATTAAAGCGTTATATTCATTATAGCAGACAATTTGCTGTGTAAAGGTCCACTATATAAATACTGCTGTTTGTTGTTGCTATATATTAAAGCGTTATATTCATTATAGCAGACAATTTGCTGTGTAAAGGTCCATTATATAAATGTTGCTGTTGCTATGTTCATGAGAACATTACATTCATTATAGCAAACAGTTTACTATGCAAAGGTCCACCATGTGATTACTGTTTCCTATATTCATTAGAGCATTATATTCATTATAGTAAGCAGTTTGCTATGCAAATGTCCACTATACGAGTATTGCTGTTACTACTGTATATTTACTAGTGCATTACATTCATTATAGCAAACAGTTTACTATGCAAAACTCTACCATCTGAGTATTGCTATTGCTATATTCACTAGAGCATTATAGTCATTATAATAAGCAGTTTGTTATGCCAAGGTCCACCATGTGAGTATTGCTGTTGTTATATTCATTAGAGCACACCTTTCCTGGCTACTGATTTTGTCCCTGGAGGTGAACATTTTTTTTTTAAACAGGTAAATTCAAAGATGGTCAAAGAATGACTATAATCACACCAGAATATTATAAAATAATAAGTGTTTAATAACTGAAAAGAGATAATACTTAGCTGTGGTTACAAATGATGCAATAGTTCACTGGATGGGGAACCCCTTTGTATATCATGCACCAAGACTACTCAAAAATAGTTCTCTACAGTTTTTTATAGTACCGTTGGGGGAGGGGGAGGGGCTGAGTGGTCAAGCATATGGGCTGACTGGTCAGCTTATAATATAACCATTTATTTTACAGAAATTTGAAGAAATCAATACAGTACAGAAAAGTATACAGAAATACAGAATAGTATACAGAACTACAGAGTGATCAGTCCTATAGATGTACAGCAAGAAATACATATAGACTTATCAGTAAGACATTAACCCTGTCATATCACATCAATAAGACACTATGACTTCGTGGAAAAACCATGTCCTATTACAATCCCTGCACTCCCAGCTGATATAGTCTCTAGAATTGTCAGGGATAGGTAGGAAAAGCAATAATTCACAAACAAGCAATCTCCCTGTTTATTGATTCTGTTCCTACATGTTTCCTCTGTATTTGATTCATCAGGGGAACAAAGGTATGCTACATACAGTATTGAAAGGTCTTAAGGCATGTTAAACTGTACTATTTTTTTAAACTGTACTATAGTATACTAGCAGCCATACAAGCCAGCAGCAAAGCACATGCTGACCTCATCAGTGCAGTTAAATAGGGAAGGCCCTGCCCACAAAGGAGGTCTGTCCATGCCGCCAACCAATCTCTGCTCCTGACATCCTCAGAGGTCCACCAACTCTGTTCAAACCTACAGACTGTCAAGGACAGGATGTGATTGTTCAGCAATGCCAGGTGGGTCAGAGGAGATCCCCAGCACTGAATAGCATTGCTGGACTCAGACACAGGCAATATGAAAAACCTGTACTGGCTATATGAGGAATGGCCATGCTCCACATTAACCAGTCCGGAGATCTCAAATAAAGTTTACAGAATACTGACATTTCAATCAGTCAACCTCAAGATGTAACAACAAGGATAGGATAAGTTATAAATGGCAACTGGAATATCTGAGAGGCAGAGAATAAGCCTTTTATTAACAAAAGAGCAGGGAAGGACATATAGATCACATACGTCACAGGTACAGATCCAGACTTATTGTAATGCTACAAAACGACATCAGATCAGTCCTGAAGAACAGATGTGCTCAGGGTGATGCAGATTACAGATATGATATTGACATAAAGCCAATCAGAAATACCGTGATACACCCTGAGAGGCACAATCTGATGCATAAGGGTTTATAAATGACCCAAGGTTATACTTTGTAGATTAATATGTCAGACAAGGATTCAGAGGGACTGAAGGTGAAACTGTTACACAACCACAGAAAACACGAATGCGTGAGATGCTCACTCAATCCTCATGAGGCAGTATTTCTCAGTTTGAATATCCACTTTGATTCTTTCTGTAGTATTCTCTTGTCTCAGGGGCCCCTGTAAGTCTCTACCTAGCATAAACTAAAATTCTCTCCTATGAATGAGTCTATTAGTCAGACACCTATGCAAAATCTCCATCAGTTGCTCCTTTAACTTAGGAGTGGGGTTCACCTCCTAAGGGCCATATCCAGGCCATATTTACCCTCCTTCTGTTCAAGGGTCTGCAACGCTTTAAGTTCATGGGCAGCAATATTGTGGCTATTTCTCCAAGGCTTTTCTGCCAGTTTCATGAGGTCCCTTGTCGCGAGTTCACGGAAGATGTCAATATAGGTCTCACAGGGGGGTAGCATCTTTATGCTCTTGAAATGTAGGCCTATGAATGGACTAATAATCTCTTCCTTATTACACTCCTCATAAAGTGAAACTAGTAAACGCAGATCCCTTATATCTATCACATCAACTGCAAATTGTTCATGTTGTATCTTATCGTTCTGAAGGAAAAATATATGCCATTTTAGTTGGCAACAAAAGAGGTGGGTATCCTTTACCAAAGTAAATGAGCCATACCTGATAATGGAAACAAAGGATAGGTCTTTATTTAGTAGATTCAATTCCCTTGCCTATCCTTTGTTTGGGGGTTTCTTGTGAATGGTTAAACATACCCAACTTCAGTGATGGATGGATTTAATTACCAGTAATTATAGAAAATTGGTGAAGTGTGGATTCTGTTTAGGCAACATTTCCTAAACTCAGTAATGAAACGGCCCTAGATAAGCAGAAATCATTCAATTGCAGTTTTGTGCACATATTTCACTGTTAATGACACCTGCCTGGTCGCCATTTCACAATTTTTTTTTCTTTGAGAACATTAAACTTAGCAGGTTACTCTATTTGAAATGTTTCTAAGTTATAAGTATTTCATGCAGGGTCAAAAAGAGTTTTCACATCAAATATTTAGGTTACAACTCAAAATTCCATCGAGTGTGGAGAAATCACTTTTATTTTGTAGACAGTTTTACCATTAAATAGGTAATACCATGGTAAAGGATAGTCATTACATTGAAAATTACAGAAGGACTGTCTGAGTACTGCACTTAAAGGCATTTCGAGAGAATGTAATAACTTGGTGTTCTAAAGTGTGATTGTGAATCACAAATGTCAATTATCATGTTTTTTGTGATCTTGCAAATATATGCAGATGGCTATCTTAATTACTGGAGCTTCTTAAAGTAAGATTTAGCAGAATCTCTCCTGACAAGAGAAAAGAATTAGCTTTATTGGTTATGTTGCTGAGACAAAATATAGAGACTCTAACAAATGTTATGGGATAAAAACTTTAATTTGCAAATAAGTCATAAAATCCTACCGGGAAATGTCATACCGATATTGAAAGCGTACACAGGTTTTTATTTATTTATTTTTTAAATCCCGGTGCATATTGCAAATTCATGATATCTACAGTATATACAAGTGAAATAGGAGTAGGCATAAATACACTACGGCATATATATGTTTGAATATACAAAACATGCAAGTGACAAAATTGTAGTACTGTATGTATATGTCAGCAAGATTAACAGCGATATTATAATTTTCTCTGCAAATGTCCAGGTTTTATTTGTATATAGTGGCTAAAAAGATATTCCCCTTGGAGGATAGCTGGATTTAAAAGTAGAAAAATTATGGGGTAATATGCCTTAAGCTAAAGCCCCACGTTGCAGAAAAGCTGCTTTTTTGTTGAAGATTTTCCTGTCTATTTTTTAAGCCAAAGCCAGCAATGAAATGGCCACAAGGCTTCTTTTATGTTTTTTTTTTACATTTTTTATGTAGCCACTCCTGGGTTTGGCTTAAAAGAATGCAGCAATATCTGCAACAAAAAACATTACTGCAGCGTGGGGCCTCAGCCTTAAAGAGTTTATGTTACAAGCAAGGACTAGTCAGTTCAGTCTCGGCAGAAGAGCTAACAGGATATAAGCCCTTGGTACTACAGAGCAGCATCAATATGTTGGTGTATTGTAACCACAGAAGAGGAGGGTAAAGACTACCTAGCACAGTATGACAAGACAGTACTGGAACTATGGCGTACCAATCATTGTACAACATCTATTCCATAAAACACTGAAATATCATTATAACATCATAGCATTATCAAAACTTACTGTCCCTGCAGTTTTTAATAAACATGCATTCAAATAGACCTTAGGACCTTTTTTCCCTCCAGTATCTTGTGCACAATACGATGTAATGTGCTTTGGCATAAGCATCTCTTTACTTTGATGCACCTTCTCCTATGGCTTCCTCGTCCAGGATTTGTTCATTTGAGGCAATCCATTTCCTGGATGGTGGCCACTCAGGGCTCGTAGCAGTAGCCAATTTAGCTAAAACTATCAGTTGAACACATAGAGGCTTCCTTCACTCGGTTTTCATTTCATTTTTTTAGTCTGAAGAAAAAAACAGGGTGCTGCACTATTTGTTCTGACTCAAAATAGTGAAATCAGACTGAAAGGATTTCCATTTTTTTCTAAGCGCTAGAGTCAGTCAAAACAGTCAGGTGTTTCCTTGGTAGTCATTCTATCTGCTTTACAGCCCGTTGTTCTGATTATCTGACAGATCAAAACAAAGAAAGGTAATAAGAGGTGTACCTATAGGGGATGCAGAGATAACAGTCGCTATTGGGCCCTGGACCCTGGGGGCCCATCTGCCACATAAAATATACCACTATTCTAAATGACACAAAGTAGGTAGGGGCCTTATTAAAGATTTTGCATTGGGTCCCAATTCAAGTTAGGAGGAGTGAGGCCCAAGCTGTACTCTTGTATCAGGGCTTATGAGCCTTTAGCCCCTCTGAATTTAATAATAGTGTCAACCTAGCCTTAGGTATAGACAACTTTGAAATTCAACTTACTTTATCGGGATCTTGGTAAGTGAACTCTAAGACTTCTTTGGGTCTATTAGTGAATAATGAATCCCCATTCAGGAAATTGCTTCTAAATTAATAAAGATATGTACTAATGTTTTCAGTCTTATGGTGTCACAGTAGTGTCATTAAATTATTATTATTATTATTATTATTATTATTATGTTTTCTTTCAAACACCATTAAATCCATGTGCATGTACATATGAAAAAAGTTTACATATCAGTTGTCATCAGTTTGCATTAGTTCTGTCGGGGTTCAGTTTTTTAATGGAAAAAAAATAGGGTTTGCATGACTTTTTCCTTCTGTCCAAAAAACTGAAACATGACAAAAAAGTGCATATCAGATTTTATTATTATCATCATTTATTTATTTATTTTAACATTATAGTGACTGAGGGAGCTGATGCAAACTGATGACAACTAAAGTATTTAAACAAATGTTAAACTTTTAGTGTTTAAATTGATTTGCATTTACCTGACAGAACAGTAAAACAGTACAACGCAGATGTGAACTTGGCCTTAATGGGTGTTTAAACTGATCCATTTCTCTCTGTTTTTCTGTTCTACTGACGAAACAGAAAAACTGAGAGTACCACACAGATGTGAACCTAGCTTCAGTGACCAACTTGTTCAGAGGGAAAGAGGACCGTGCCCATGAGGGTTTATAATCTACCAGGAAATGGGGGAGAGGAGAGAGACAATAGGTAAGGGCAGTAGATCTTCCAATAATATTTTAATGGCACATTACTGCGCACATAGTTGTATTCTTTCTTAAAAGGTATGTTTTAGGTTGCTTTTGAATGTTTAGAGGACAGTCTGAGGGGTTCCAAGTTATGAAGTTGTGAGAGGAACAGATAAGAGACGAGTGAAAAGGGAGGTGTTTTGACAAATAGAGATAATATGTAGTATCGGAAGAAGAGGTCAAACATGTATGGCAGGGAGAGATTGTGGTGGACCTTATATGTCATAGTTAATATTTTGTATAGAATTCTCTGAGCAATGGCTACAGTGGAGGGACTAGCACAGGGGAAAGATGGAAGAAAAACATGAGGAGAGATGGATTATCCGGGCAGCAGCATTGAGAATGAATTGGAGGGGCATAATAGTACTACATGAGAGGCCACAAAGAAGGAAGTTGCAGTAGTTTAGGTGGGAAATAACAAGGGTATCTTCTGGCATTTTAATTGAATCAAAGTTTAGGAAAGGGCAAATTTTATGGTTATTCTGTGGTAGTGGACTAGTGAGACTAGGGAAGGTGTGGAGATATTAACTGTAATTGATAAATCTGGTCTGGGGATTTGGGTCTGGTGTTTTCTACATGTTGAGTTTTATAAGGTGGGAGGATGAGAATATACTTTTTTTTTTTTTTTTTTTTTTTTTTGTATATTGTGGCTAATAGAAAATCTGGGATTTTGGATGGCAGAGAGGTAACATCTGGGCCAGAGAAGAAAATTTGGGCGTAATAGCAGTACTAATAGCAGCATAATAGTGATACTGTAGATTCCATTACCTGTCCCAGGCCAAAGGTATAGATGGAAAAGAACAGGGGTTCCTTGACAGAGCCTTGGTTCGTGGATTCTGTAATTTGACTCTTATGTAAGTCTTGGGGATAATTAGTTTTGGGAGATACTGTTAGTACTGTACTTAAAAAATGGATTGCTATACGTTAAGTCCAGCCAGTAACAGTTTTGTTGGAGAAATTTCTGCAACTGAACAGGTGTTTCATACATCTGAATAGGTTTATTCCGCAGCACATTTGCATGAATTTTTCCAAATCTAATTGAGATAATCAATACAGCTGCAGTCATTTCTGCAACAAATATACCTCATTTGATGATAATCTAACAAGCTTGATATATATATAAAATTGCTAAAATGTATAACAAAGATATTTAGGACACCAAAGGTTGTGTACTGTATCCTCAGACTTAAGCATTGTAATTCTGATCCTGCTAAACCATGTAAATAGTAAATTATTTATTTTACCTCATAATGTTACTTTTTTTAAGAAAATGTACTATTCCATTAGCTCTTTGATCAATATTTCAATGTTCAGGTTCTGTAGCAATTGTTACTTTGTTATTGATTTGACAGGATGTGGAAGAAAACACATATTTTTCCTTTTCATCTCATTTACGCAGCCTTACAAAACAAATTTTCATTTGTACAAAAGTGTCTTTGCTTTTAGTTAAGCTTCATTTAAGAAGTCTTCTAATCTGCTGTAAAAGTTTTTTTTTTAAGAGGTAAGTTTTTAGCTCAAGGTCAGGCAAAAAGTCAGCCATGTTTCTCTTAATATTTACTAGCAAAAACAAAAAAAAAAAAAAGAAAGAAAAAAGTTAATTAACTACACAATAGTTTCACTTTATTTATTTCACCTCAAAGAAACTACTCTAATAAGCCTTCTTTTTGTCATGACACCACCATTAGCAGTTAAAAAAGCCATATGAAATGCATTGTCAAACAGTGACAGAATAGCTTAAATGCTATGTTATTAGTTTTGCTGTATTCACACTGAATGACATGGCCATAGTGCTACTGTCTATTTTCACAAAAGAGGTGGCTTTGTATTAAGCACAATAGACATTTCTTTTGTGTTTTGATATTTCAATCCACAGATGTGAGCTGTTGTGAGGCTGATACAATATTGCTAGCCTTGGGTTTCCCAAGCAAGCCAAACAGAAATCATTGGAGTAACAGAATGGCTGTAATTGTTTTCAGCTAAATAAACATGGCAATTTTTAATTGAAATCCAAGGGGAATAATTATCTGCCTATGGCACCTTGAGTGAAACAATAAGCATCTTTTAATTTTCTAACATCAAGAACATTTTCTCAGATACTTTTGTTGTAGGTAGAACGGTGCACAGAATAAAACACATTTTATGTAAAACAAGTGTTTATTACTTTTTGCTTTATTAGAAAAAAATAAGCCAGAGCTACCTACATTGGTCATTTCAGAAATGATTAAGGGAGTCATCAATTTTGGTATTGGGAAAGAATAAGTAGTTAAAAAACACAACTAGTATTGCACCTCTGATTTGCCTTGAAGATATTATACATATTTGCCAACTGGCAGAATGCATTATTGGCAGATGATACTTCAATATGTTTTTGAGATAAAGATAGTAACGTCAGCAAATGATTTGGCATCATCCCTTCCTAGGCAAACTGGGTAACGTGACATCTTAAAGAACTATGCCAAGAGCTGTGTATAATTTTTTACACATGCATATGTTTTCACATATGAAGCCTACTGAACTATGAAATACTTTACGGAATTGTCTGTAATATGGCATAAAGATGTCTTGCTTGAGATCCCATCTATTAGCCAGAGTGAAGAGCCTCTTCAAAGCCACTGCAAAGAGCAGGATTCACTTGAATAGACACCTTGTAATACAGTCATTTCTCCTGCAGTGGTCACTACAGGAGAAATGTGTGGCCAGCTGATGCTTCCCTGAATCTTTGATGCAAAAATTTCATATGGGCCTGAACTGGTTTGTTCCTAACAAGAAGTTCAGATTGCCTTAATAAAATTGTGAATGGCAGTCTAAAGTCTCCTAGGATTCTACATGACCCCTTTCTAACTCCCTAATGCAAACTCGGCCTTAGCAATGTCTAAGTAACAGCAACTGAAATCGCTGTGGGTAAATGAATGGTAGTTGGTGGTAACAAACAACTTAAAAAAACAGTATATTGTGAAAATGCTGCATTTCGCATTACCTGGAAAGTGGATGGGATTCTGGCTAATCCCACCCACACATTGCAGAAAAAAATCTGCAGTGGAAAAGTTGCAATTTCAAAAACACTCGTGTTTTAGAAAATTGCAGCATGTCAATTATACCTATGGAAATGCTGGCGTTTTCCAAATATGTATAATAGGGACAGAAAGTCAGCAGAGGAAAAATGCGGACTTTCTGTGAAAAATGCTGCAGAAAAAAATACGATGCATTTATGCCGTGGTCTTTTCTGCAGCGTTTTTTCGCTGTGGCTCCCTACGAGGGGCCTTAGCCTTAAAAACACTATGCAGTTTTTTATGCTTTCTAAAATTCATTTTTAATGAATGAACAAGTCTTATGCAATTAAAAACTCAATTAATGTCCTATAGCAGTCATTCCACATAGTATAATATCCCACAGCGGCCCCTCCATACAGTATAATGTCCCATAGTGGCCCTTCCACACAGGATAATGTCCCATAGTGGCCCCTACACACAGTATAATGTCATATAGTGGCCCCTCTTCTCAGTACAATATTCTATAGCAGTCCCTCCGCATGGTATTATGACCCATTGTGGCCCCCTACAGTGTTCTTTGCAAAGATTGAAAAAATTTCGGGTTCTGGGTACACCACCCACAAACTATTATCATACTCTGGGTCTGACCCATGTGACGTCTGTGACATTACTACAGAGGCTGAGGACAGCATGGAGTCGCACCGGAGAGGTGAGTAGCACTGGTTTTTATGTTTGCTCACAACCCCTTGGCCTCCGATCATTATACTCAGGGGTCTGAAGACCTCTGAGTATAATAATAGTAGTATTTGTTGGGGTTCGTCCAACAAATACTCTTGCTGTGGGCCGGGGCCTTATTTACCTATCCCCGCTCCTGATCACGGCCGCCTCCACCTTGTTTTCCAGTTTTAAGTACACTAATCCCCCAAACCCCCATAATGTATTATCTGTGTATTATTGTCATTCTGACTGACTGAGATCCTATCTCTCTAATCTTTTCCCCATAAAATTGACACCAAGTCATCAGTGACCTCAGACCTATGGTTTCTAATGGTTGGCTGTCCCCATCATGGTTTGGGACAAGATTTGTTTCAGGCTGAACAAGTTCAGTATGGACCAAAGCTTATATTGGCTTAAAGCATAGTGTATAACACTGTTAGGAACCTATCTATCCAATTTCTAGCAAACACAGCCAACGTTATGTCAAAGTGAAAGTGACATGTATGTCTATGGAAAAACAGATGGTAACTAGAAGATACAAACTCCTTAACCATACACTGCACTGACACTCACAGGCTTTAGTCCCGCCCCCGGCAACACAACACTACATAAAAATTACCATAATGGAGAGGGAAAACTATTCTTAGCCGGGGCCCCACATGGCATAAAACCGCAGCTAATCCCTTCCACACATTGCAGAAAAATACCTGCAGCGGAAATGCTGTGATTTCCAAAACTGTTGCGTGAGCATGCCTGAACTGGAGCCGCATCGGGCATGCTCAGAAATGCCTTCCACTGCGTATGCATCCAAAACGGTGCATAAGTCATCTCTTGGCGACCAGTACATAGCTTTGATCCTCATTACAAGCATGTGTAATAGTAAAAACCACTATTTGATCGCTGCAAAAACTATATATGTGTTATGTGTTATTAAGGGGAATCATAATCTCACAGTTTAAACAACAATTTACCCCTCTATATTTATACCATCATGAAAAAATAAAACTTATTACAATATTATAAACAGTCTATAAATTTTACCTAAATACTTCTTCAAATCACATTGATCGTAAAGCACAATACTGATCTGTCTGAACACTGACCTAAATCCCATTCATCAAAAACATATTACATAAATACTACCTCAATAAATTTATATACATATCTCTTTAGTATTTGGATGAATAATTCCACTAGTTTCAATGCTCAGCACATTATAAATTTCCACATAACTTATTAAATTGGGTATGGACTATATCAACATTTAATAATAAATTTATAAAGAATATCATCACTGTAAAAATTAAAAAAAAAACATTTTCTGACAAAATTTCTTTGCAAAAAATTTCCGAATTAAACACCATAATTCAATCATCTGGACTGACTGTAAGGTGCCCAATCCTACAGTGTATGTATTTCATATCTAAAACAGAAAATAACAACAGTTAAAATTCACCAATCACTATTTATAAAAACAAATCTTTCTTGATACAGTATATGAATGTAGCCTGAATTGTAAGTGTAACTGGCTTCTTCTTATTTGGGAGGAAAATTTCAAACTGTCTCCTTAACTGAAAAGTGATCAAGAATTGGCTTAAAAAAGCCACCAAAAATTATCCCTCTACAGGAGCAGATGTAAAATCAAAATGGTTTTGCACTGTGTCACCAACGGTGTTGTATAGTAGAATATGATGGGCCAAGCTGCAGGACATGGCTGACTGAGTGGTGGCAGTGGTAGTAGCTGTGGCAATATAAGTTGCAGTACGGCATGGAATAGTATGATGGACCAGGCTGCAGGACATGTCTTGCTGAGTGGTGGCAGTGGTGGCAGCATGAGCATGGATTAATATGATGGATTTAGACAAAATTAGATTATTGGCAATGAAAGGTTTAACTGTCATTTGTCTGTCTGTATTACTGTCTGTCTGTATCACGCAGCTCAGAGATTCTCCCTCACTCATATTTATGATTTATTTTACTAATCTGCCTGTAATTGTTTAAATCTGACTAAACTGTGTTGTAATTCTGCGACATCTAAGATAGTCTTGCTTTACTGCAAGCTTTGCAGCACTCAGTGCTCTTTATCATGCAGTGATGATTAAGACATCCATCTCCTACATCCACCATCACTAAAATGCCTCGTCTTCCAGTGCACACAGACTTATATACTGTCTATGACATCAGCACTGTAAGGTGTCCACCTACCACTGACTATTGGCTGAGAAGCTGTCAGGTGGCGCCATAACATCACAGTGACTCACAAGATATATATCTCGTCTGCATTTTTACAGAATATTCAGGTCGAACCCTACGCATGACAAATCAGTTTGCCCATCTCTACTTACAGGCATTAGATCATTTTTGTGAATCAAACACTACCCAAAAATGTAATGTTCAAGTTTGGTTACGGTCAACCCATGCTCCCAAATAATACTTGTGGATAACTCACAATGCAAAGTAATAAAAAAGCTAGTTGTTTTCATGTCATAAAGCTTATGTAAATAGTGAAAGCTATCTAAAAAACTGACATGTTGACTAGAGCTTAGCAGCATCCATAGTGGCTATCTTTATTTTCAACAGACAACACTTTCACCCTCAATCTCCAAGGATCATATGACATTTTAATTGATGTTCGATCGTGTCTTAAAATGATGGATAAGAATATTTTCCAATTTCACCTTATAAGTTCTGGTATCCATCAAGCTGCCACCTAGCAAACCCCCTGTTCTTTGTACAAATAGCTCACTGTGTCGGTATGATCATTTCAAGTTTAATACATCATAGATGCTTTCAGAACCTTACCACTAAGTGATGATCACAGCAATCTTTGGTGTCTCAAGCAGGCTTTCTGTTTATAAAAATGAGAAAATATCAACCTTGAGCTTAACCCCTTAAAAGGAACCTATAACATGAAAAATGCTGCCCAATGCTGTGTAGGAAGCATGTTATAAAGTAGAAGCTGAGCAGATTGATGTATAGGAAACATATTCAGTATAACCTGCTATTTATACATTGAAATCTCTGCTCTATGTTAAGAAGTCAAGGAGGTGGTCCATTGAGCATCATTCCCTCTAGACAATGTCATGTGTGCAGTGAATAACACATCACGTGATAGCAACATCTGACAGCCTCTCAGCCAATAGACAGTGGTAGGTGGACCTTGCAGTGCTGATGTCATATACACTATATGACAGTTTCTGTGTGCGCACCATGCTTCTGCCGTGGTTTGCAAGAAGTCCTTCCCGGCAGTGCCATACTATTAGGGAGGATGTCGGGAAGGAGTTAACACGATTCGCCGCAAATTAATTAGGATCGAATTGTTTTGGTAACTTCGGAGAATCAGTTGAATCGAATTTTTGAAAAATTCGCTCATCTCTACTCACAGCCACAAATGTGTTTCCCAAATTACAATAAGCCCCTGTAGCAATAACAAGCTATCAAAACCATTGCTTTTTGCAATATAACTGCCAAGTGTGTCTAAAAAACCACGGGCACACACATTTCCCTAAAAAATGGGTAATTTTTGTATCCTTTGCTTACCATTTATTTTACAAAACTAATTTTGAGAGGTTCGCCCATCTCTAATAATGGCACAACGCAAACTAGAAATGCAATGTGTAAAAGGGGCAAAAAGGACATTATTCTGCAATGTCCTGACTGTGTATTTGAACATTTTACATGCTGAAGGTAAAACTGAAGTTAAAATACCCCACAACAACTGCAGTAAAGCTCTGGCAGGGCACCGCCAGGTAGAGCCTAGGTCTAACATCATATACAATAACAAGCTTAACATGAAGCCTATCACTTCAGAAAGTAAATTGGAGCAGTATCCAACTAGTGAAGGAATTTATATTTTAGAATGTTAATGGAAGAATTTGGTCTATATTCTATAAATATTTAGTATTTATTTCATGTAACATGAGAAAAGATATTTCACTTAGATGACAGGCAAAGCTGACTAGTGACTATGTCTTTTGGTTATTGCTACTTGCACATCATCACTTCTGTAGAGTTTCTTAGATTTTAGAAGATTCATCTCTGGATTTGAAGTGATGTAATGTAAGAGCTCTGACTTTATTAAAATATTACTGCATAGTATCTTGTAATCCTGTATGTGACCTAGAATATGAAAGAATATTTAAATGTTTTGAGTTGACTGACAAATCCCACAGCCTAAAAGTAATATCTCTTCTAACAAGGGCATTAACACAAAATACATTTGTCATTTTTGTTTTTACATTTTTTAGCTGAGTATTAATACATTTAAAATAAGGTAATGTGAAATAGTTTATCCACAGTGAATAACACGTGCATGAAAAACCACTACATTTAGTGAATTCAAAATTAAAAAACAATGCCCTGAGCATACAATCTGTTCTTGAATTATTTAGACTAACAAATCTATGCGTAGATGTATACAATTGAAGCCTCAAGCAAGTGGAGATAGAGCAATTATTTATATAAAATAAATAGGACAATTAAATATTTGTTCAACTTCAACACAAGCTTTGTACTCCTTAACTCACATGCTGGACTTAAAAAAAAAGAGCTAAACATGATTTCCTACTTTTATGATTTTTTTTTGTATTTATTACTTTTAATTCAAAGAGTTATGTATTTATTTTTGATTGCTTATATAGCTCCCACATATTCCGCAGCGCTTTACAGATATTGTCATCACTCACTGTCCCTAGTAGGGCACACAATATAGATTCCCTATCAGTATGTCTTTGAAGTGTGGGAGGAAATCGGAGTACCTGGAGGAAATCCACACAAACACGGGGAGAAAATATAAACTCCATGCAGATGTTGTCCTTTTTAGGCTCCAGTGCTGCAAGGCAAGCAATATTATTATTTTAATAATTAAAGCATATTTGTTGCATCAATAAAGATTAAGCAATTTTTTTAATATAATTTTGCATCAATTTTACATAGTTTTAAAGACCTGTCAGGTCTTTGGAAACATCTTTTCTTAGAATCCTCCATTTTGCTATTCCTCTGTTGTCCCACCAATATGAATAATGTGCTGACAGTGCAAGACTGTGTAGGAACACACCTTCTTCATATGAGCAATGGTAACACCCAGTTGTTAATTCATCTCTATACGCTTAAGGTATAGTAGAGGATTGGCACAATTAAATAGAAAAGGATCAATAGCAAGGTTATACTGTTGAGAGGCAATGCCATAAAGATAACAGAATGGGAAGAATTTATTAAGACTTACTTTTTAACTATATAACTTGTAATGAATTCTTCACTGCTGAGACTAGATGTGCCAATATTATTAAGACGTCTTGACAGGTCCAGTGTATCAGAATTTCTATCTGGGTCAAGAAATTTCAAAGTGTCACCTATTTTGTGCAAATCTGGGCCATCTGCCACGTCTACACCAATTTTATGATGTAAATTCCCTGCAATGTATTTGCTTGACATTGCATCAATCCAAAATCCCCAAACCAAGATATGTGAAGAACGAGATCTTGCCGCGGATTCCGTGGCTCGCGACTCCCTAATGATTAAGCCCATTCATCTGTACGTAATCAGCAGCGGAAAGCTGCAACGTAATGCTGATGCCCCGGTATCCTGCAGCTGAATACGGTGGCGGAAAATGAAGAGGAATTTCTCTCTTCCATGTAAACTTACCCTTTCTGTTACCCAAGTACCCAATGCATCAGGAAGAGCCGGGTACTATCAAACCTGGGCCATGTAAATTGATAGTCTGGTTCTATATTATTTTACCCAATTATTTGTCTATTCAAATACATAAATAATTGAAAAGCTATGAAAAATGTTGAGTTTGGCTGAAAAGAGGCCATAAACAGTGCAAATACTGATAAATCTGTCTATCAGCATTAATAAATATAAATATGTTGCAAATTACTCAAGAATAATGGTGCAAATAACTTAATACATTTCCCCTCCCCCCTGGTTTACACTGTGTTATTTTAATGCTGAGGCCCCATGTAGAGAGCCACAGCCAAAAAGCAGAAAAAAAATGCGATGCGTTTCCTTCACGGTCTTTTCTACAGTAGTTTTCACAGAAAGTCCACAGAGTTTTACTCTGCGGATTTTCTGTCCCTATTATAGCTTTACAGAAAACAGTGTTTCTGTAGATATAATTGACGTGCTGTGATTTACAAAAATGCAATGGTTTATGAAATTGCAGCATTTCTGCTGCAGATATTATTCTGCAATTTGTGGATGGGATTAGCCTTAGACAGTATTGGTAAATCTACCCCAAACTTGATGAAAATTCGTGGGTAGATTGCCAATGTTTTAAGCTCTTAAGGATGCAGCCATTTTAAGCCTTTACTTTGTTTTTTCATCACTGTGATCCGAGAGCTATGACTTTTTAATGTTTCATTTATTTAAGCCAAATAGGGGATTTTGAGTTCACTGTGTTTTCAGTGCTGAAAAATGTTTTATTTTTTTTATTTTTTGGTGGGGGGAGAGAATAAAAAAACCCCAGCAAACTTTCATTGTTTTTTAGGATTCATTTTTGCAACCATGCCTAGGTAAATGACATATTATTTTCTAACTTGTTTTTGTATGTCTACATTCTTCAACTGTCTATTAGGCTTTATTAGTTTTTTCCCCAAGATGAACTATAGCTTTCATTGGTAACACTTTGGGCAATGTTTTTGTCCCTCCCTTAAAGAGGACCTTTCACCACTTGCACCAACTCCAGTTCTTAGCATCTATTAATAGGCACTGCCCCACTGATTCCTGTGCAGTTGAATTTTTTTCTCTAGCTCCTGCCATTCCTGAGAGCAGGAGCAGTTAGTTTTGGTTCTTGATAGGCTACTTTGGATCTGTACTGTCAGGTGGACAGTGTCAGGCAAGAGCAAGCAAGGAGGCTTGATTCAGAGCTCCAATCAGAAGCAGCCAATTTCAGAGCTCAGAATCACACCCCTTGCCTGACACTGCCCACCTGACAGTACAGAGGCTGAAAAACATATGAGGGAACAAAACTAACAGTATTTATTACTCAGAACTAGTGGGGGCTAGAGAAAAAATTCGAACTGTGCCACAATCAGTGAAGCAGAAACTATTAAATTATGGAAAGAGCTGGATTAAGCAGAGCTGGTGAAAGGTTCTAGTCAGCTGAATCTAACACGTCTCTAAATTTAACACGTCTCCATGTCTCTGAATCTAACACATTCAAGGCTGTCATAAAGGTCCGGGGGGGGGGGGGGGGGGGCTAAAAGTTGTATATTTGATGCAGCTTAAACAATATTTAAATAAAAGGAATCTTAACTTGCAATTTTGAGTACTATGGTTAGTACATAGATAGTGTAAAACTGACAGGCAGCACATATTATGTCTTGCTTCTGGCATACTCAGGTAAAAGACCTGGAGGCCTTCTTTAGTATGGGAACACATTGCTACTCAGTAGTCACATTGCCCTATTGTCCCAGTGGGGTGAGAGATGGAGTCATCAGAGCCTTAAATAAGACTTAACTAAGATACTGTGTCCCTCAAACCCACTTCAGATAGGGCTTTCCCACAGCACTTTGATCTAACTTCATAGCACTAGTGAGACCCAGTGCCGGAAGCTGCAGAACATTAGGAGGCATTAACAAATTAGGAGGCGAAATGAAACATTATCTGTACTGTACATCTTATCACTGCAAACAGTGTAAATGTTCTTAATTCTGCAAATGCCAACTTGCAACATGCTACATTTTGGTCACCAGTACCAAGTACTTCAATGCACCTCAAGGCAAAGTAGAAGTGGCACATGACAGATGCACTAAAGAGCAGGAGTATACACTGTACTAGTCAGAACATTGTAAATAACCTGCTCAGTGTACAGACTACATGCTTTGTAATGTTAATGTAACAATGTAATTATGTAATTATAAATTCCCCTTTATTTTCTATGCCCATTAGTGTTGTTGTTTAAAACAAACAGATTTCATCCAAATGATCTGCTTATTTGTGTTTATTTATCTTCTATTTTACTGGACGGTTAAACTTCAGTTTACACGTATCTTTTAATTGTAAATGACAAAGTATTTAATTTGTGAAAATTGAATGGTGAATAATTAACATTTTCTGATTAGAAAGCATTTTATCTGCAAAGCAAACAACATAACACTTCAGCCATTACAAATTGTTTGGTTTCACAATGTATCATATTAGCAAGTCGCTATATGAAAATGTTTAACGTGTAGAACAAGATGTTATTAGCATAAATATTCCCAGACTTGAGGTTACAGATTTTTTTTATAGAGCCATATTTGAGCTATATTCTTTTTCTTTCCTCATACATAACAAATATATATTCAGATGTATTTTGCATGGAAATGATTGCTTAGGGTGCACTACTGTACTTTTCTGACTAAATGAAAATGTTTCAACATATAGTAAAGGAGTAAAGCATATTAAGCATACACCTTGCTGTGAAAACCCAATAAAAATCTAACACCTTTTTAAAATTATAACAAAAACTAAAATAAATACATCTGTTTAATCTATATGCCCTAAAGTTATTGTATTAGTAGGATGTAACACATACAGCATATATTTCGCATTTTATTTGAAGCTCACATTGGATAGAGAAAATAAAAACATATACTAGTTATGGATACTAATCTCAGGGTGGAGTTACTATGTAAAAAAAAATAAACTTCAAAGACCTCTTTTAAGTTAACATATAAAAACTCCATACCATCAGATTAATTGTAATTCAATAAAAATAACTATAAAATGAAGATAGTCATTGCTAAATTGTTAAGTGAAGTCTGTTTTTTCATTTTGGATGTAGGTGATCAATGGAAGCCAGAAGATGTCTAACTTAGCCATGGTGAGGGGAAGAGAGGGAAAGTACCATCTATCCTTTATAGGTTCAAATCCTTTAAGCTAGGGCTACATGGGGACTTTGCCCACGACCTCTGCTGCACGATCAAAGATCTCCGTGTCACCCTGCAACGCCTTCACTCATATTAGTGAATGGAGTCACATTGCGACCCCCTATGATTCCGCAACCATAGTAAAAGAATTGAGAAATGTCTGCATTTTTTGGGCCTAGAATTTACAGTGGTGGCACTCTACAATTTGACTACATTCACTAACATAAGTGAAAGAGCCACAGGACGACCCAGCGATCTTTGGTTGCATGACAAGAGTCACAGTCAAAGTCACCAAATAGCCGTGCGAGCCGCAGTGACTGTGAAACACCATTGTTTTTTAATTTCTCTCCACCTTGAAGAGATCTGTGGAAACGTTGGCATTTTTCCTATAGATATAATATGGGCAGAAAGAGAAAAACTCAGGGAAAACGCTGCAGAAAAAAATGTGATCCGTTTCCGCTGTGTTTTTCCTGCTGTGTTTCGCTATGTGGGGCCTTAGCCTAAATGATATTTCTACTTCTCTCCCCAAGCTATTGGAAATTTATTACACAGTGATATACTACTGTACACTAATACATTCATTTATTTACTTTTTTCCTGTTTCACAGCGAAGAAATACAGTATGTTAGTTATACATAGCTCAAAGTAGAAAACATTAGAAAAAGTCAATCAACACAATCATTTTATTTTATCTTCTCTTTCCAATTTTTTTTCTCCATGTGGTACTATGTAAACGATAGATTTGGAAAAAGGGGAATGGTTTAGGTGTTTTGTTTCTGGCTCAGTGGTTAGCATGCTTCAAATTCCACCAAGGACAACATCTGCAAGGAGTTTGTATGCTCACCCCATGTTTGCGTGGGTTTCTTCCCACATTCCAAAGACATTACTGATTGGGAATGTAGATTGTGAGCCTGATAAAGAACAGTGATTGACAATGTTTGTAAACGCTGCAGAATATGTAATTATTATTACATATGTTATTATAGGAATAATTTTCTATACAAGTAAGCAAAATAATAACAATAATAACTGATGTATAGTGATCTGTACTTTAACCCCTTGCTGTAGATGTGTGGTGGGCATACACAGGGAAAAAATTAAAAAGACTTATGAGAGTGTGTTGTATGGATCAAAGTAGTAACGCATAACAAAAACTATGAAAATTTCTATTGCTGGAAATGTACTCACCTGCAGAATAAAGTTACCACATTTTTACCACACAGCAAACAACGTTAAAACAAACTCCAAAAAATGACAGTTGCATCTACCTTATGTCAGTTGCTGCACTGGTTTCTATGCACAACTGAGTAAACGTTGTCTCTGTCTACCACCTTTGTCTCTGTCTAGCAGCAGTCTTCTTCTTTCTGCTAATGACCTCAGACTTGTATCCTCTGGTACCCCGAACACACCACTCCCCTCTCAAAGACTTTTCTCATGGTGCATCGATGCTTTGGAATACTCTACCCTGGATAATCTGATTAATACCCAACTATGGCGGCTTCAAAAGTACCTTAAAAACACATCTTCTTAGGCAGGATTATCACTTGACTTGATCAAACTGTTCTACATTTCCTCACACTAATTTCAAGTTTCTTATCCTTTCTACTCTATTGCTCAGAATATGATCCCTCCATCCAGAAGTTACCATGCACTCCATGCACTTACTATATGTATATTCAGAGATACCAGCTGGTGACGGGCTTATACAAATTCAGTTATATGACCAAACCTAACTGAAGTGCCATTTTGGGTACTGCCATTTTGAGGTAGATCGCTGGCCAAGGGAGTGAGATCCAGGGCAGGCAATCCTTCTTGAAGGGTCGTCATTGTATGTATTCTATTATAGGCTGCTCTATGCATCCTGTAATCCAAGCAGTTCTATTTTACAATGCATTGTAATACATTAGCATTGCAGTGCATTGTATTAGTGATCAGACTCCCTGGGGTTGTTAAAATTACAGTAACAAATAAAAAAAGTATATAAAAAAATAAAAAATAAATAAAAATTCAAATTATCCCCCTTTCCCTAGAACACATAGAAAACGGTACCATTACAAAGTGCAATTTGTATTTCAAAAAGTAAGTGCTCAGACAGCTCTGTGAACAGAAAAAATGTTATGGCTTTTGGAAGGCAGGGATTCAAAAAACAAAAATCAAAAATTGAAAAATGGCTATGGGGAAAGGGTTAAAAGAGTTAAAAGAGTATCTCTTAAGTTACTCCTATTTCCTCATATATTGTAAGCTCTTGAAGGCAGGGCCATCACTCCTACTGCTTGATATGTAAAATAATTTGTTAAACTGTAATGTCTGGTATTGTCTGTTCATGTACTGTCTGACTTGTAAAGTGCTGTGAAATATGTTGCCGCTATATAAATAAAATTCTCTTTAGGCTAAGGCCCCACGTGCCATAAAAGCTTTTTTTGAGCCAAAACCAGGACTAAATTGAGCAGAAGGCAAAAGTATAAGAGCTTCCTATATATTTCCCATACCTTTTGTAGCCATTCTTAGCTTTGGTTTAAAAAAAACGCAGCAAAATCTACAAACGTTGCAGCGCTGACGTTTTCCGTGTAGGTATAACAGGGGCAGAAAGTCCACACAGCAAAATTCACTTGGACTTACTGTGAAAAACGCTGCAATTTTTTCCGCAGCATTTTATCTGCTACGTTTTGCTATGAGGGGTCTTAGCCTTAGGTCGGTTGCAGACAACCATGCTGCAACCAGCCTGCCTTGAATTAAAAGCATGGGCGGCACACAAGGGACACGGGGATGTTCTTGTGTGCCACCTGTGCACGTGCCGTGCTTCCGCGGCGCCTTTCATTAAATGAATAGGACTGTCGGCCAACACATGGGACCGTGAAATTCACGGTCGTGTGTACGGGTCCATAGAAAAGAATGGGTCAGTGTGCTATCTGTGAAATACACGGATAGAACACTGACCCACAGCACAGTCGTCTGCAAGGGACCTAAAAGAGGTTTTCTATAAATAACCCTCCTAGTGTACCTTTAGTTAAAAGTAAAAAAATAATCACACAGTATGTATATTCACAATAATCTTTAAATTTGCAGTATAGATGGTTAGTAAAGTCCTCCTTTTCTGTGAGTTTAAGCAAAACACAAAACCATACTGCACAGTTCAGCTATAATGTAGAGCTCCCGTAGCAGGTAGAAGCCTGTGCACAATCTTTAGGCATCTGTACCCATCACTAAAGGGAACCTGTCAGGTGGTTTTTACACCATAAACTGGCCCCATCATATAATAATAATAATAATAATAATAATAATAATCCTTTAATAGTCTCACCATGGGGAAATTCAGTGTGTTACAGCAGCAAAGATAAGCAATAAAAATACAAATACAAACATATACAAGTTCCAAGGTAGAGGCATTTCATTGATAGTAGACAGACAGATAAGAAGTAGCGGGGGAAAACGGGGTATCCCAGAGAGAAAGATATTTCAGTTCTCTCTATCTCCGCTTAGGTCAGTGTTGGTTGTACAGCCTGACCCCAGTCAGGAGGAAAAAATTCCAATAGAACTCCTTCTCACACTTAGGGTGAAGTAGTCGTTCACTGACAGTACTGCCCAGCGCTATCACGGTCTCATGCATGGGATGGGACTTATTCTCCCGCATGGAGTTCACCACGGACAGTATCCTTCTGTCACCCACTGTCTGCACTGGGTCCAGTGGGCTCCCCAAGACAGCGCTGGCCCTTCTAACCAGCTTGTCAAGTTTATTTCTGTCCCTGGTTGATATACTGCTCCCCCAGCAGGCCACTCCGAAGAAGATAGCTGATGCTACTACAGAGTTGAAAAAAGTCCTAAGAAGTGCCCCCTGGACTCCAAAGGCTCTCAGCTTCCTAAGCAGGTAGAGCCTGCTGTGGCCCCTTCCTGTACAGGACCTCCATGTGATCTGCCAAGTCCAGCTTATTATTAAGGAGCACACCCAGGTACTTATAGGTGTTGACAATCTCGATGCCCGTCCCCTGGATGTTCACTGGTTTAGGAGGGCATCCGCA
Source organism: Leptodactylus fallax (assembly GCA_947044405.1). Classification (NCBI taxonomy): domain Eukaryota; kingdom Metazoa; phylum Chordata; class Amphibia; order Anura; family Leptodactylidae; genus Leptodactylus; species Leptodactylus fallax. The sequence goes on along the minus strand of CAMRHE010000789.1, from coordinate 274,208 downwards.
TTTACAGAAGTCCACCACCATCTCCTTGGTTTTCCCAGCGTTAATCTCCAGGTGGTTCCGCTTTCACAAGTCCACAAAATCCTGGTTCAGTTCTCTGTACTCCCTGTCATCTTCATCTGTGATGAGGCCTACTATTGCAGAGTCATCAGAATACTTCTGTAGGTAGCAGCTAGATGAGTTGCACCTAAAATCTGCAGTGTACAGTGTGAAGAGGAAAGGGGCAAGAACTGTACCTTGAGGTGCCCCCATATTACAGATCACGGTATCTGACACACAGTCCCGGGCTCTCACATACTGAGGTCGGTTTGTGAGGTAGTCTACTGTAGGATCCAGTTGGAGAGGTGGTGCAGGATAAAATACTAACCTTTCCATTGTTGCCCTTATGTGACCTTTTTGTTGCAGCAAAGTGAAGTTATAAATGTCTGAAAATACTGTATAAAAAACCATATAGAAATTAACCTAAGTAGTCACAATGGACAGGGAGCCGCTTCAGATTAGTCATGCTGTCCGCTTGTTAATCAGATCACCTGGGCATGATTGACATCTCCTTTGTGACATCAGGAAGTAAGAGGACTGTGAGGGAGATGTCAATCATGTCCAGGAGGTGTTAATAGTAAGTGAACAATGTGACTAGGCTGAAGTTTTCTCTCGCCCACCATGACTACTTAGGTTAATTTGCATATGACTTTGTATGCTTTCAAACATTTATAACTTCAATTTGCTGCAACAGAAAGATTACAGAGGGCACCAATGAAAAGGTAAGTACTTCATCCTGTACATGATGATGCCAGTTTATGGTAGAAAAAACACCTGACAGGTTCTATTTAAGTTTCCCTATTGTGTTACTCCCAATATAGTCAATTGTACAGAAGCATATCAATTCTCAATTATATGTAAAGTGACACAGTTTAGCTCAGAGAATTGCCTAGACTGGATACAATGATATGTAAAATATGAGCATTTATGTTCAGTACAGAGGTCTTTCTGTCTTTATGCCTAGGCCTGTAACTCTGATCGGATGGCATCTTCCCTGTCTAGAGGAAAAAAGTTTTCAGGTCTATGAAACATGATGCCACAAGGATGTGATGGTTGATACATTGTACAAGTTCTAAAGAGTCTGGGATGCCTTTCTTAAGAGTAAAAATATCACAAGTTATGAGAACTAGATTTTTGGGATGTGATGCTAATTCAGGAATTTATTCTGATTGCCATATTTGGAGTTAGGAAGGATCTTTTTTCCCCCTAATGTTGGGCAATTAGCATTTGCCTCGTTTTTTTTGCCTTTTTTTGGATCAATAGGGTAGGATCATAGGATGAACTTTAAAACTTGTGTTTTTATTCAATCTTATTGAACATGTTAAAATGCTATCATAACTACTGCTCTCTGAGAGCAAGACTAGGTTTGCATCAGTATGTTGTCTCTGAATGTAAAACAGAATGTTCTCATTCACTGACGGTGTACAAAAATCCTAAGAGTGGTAATGAAATGTGACAAAATTTATACGAAAATTGTATAATTTTACAGTGATTACGTTTTATTTACATTAAATCTGAAAACTCCTTTAATTAAACATGTTTAAAGATTTTCCCATAAAATGCAGCTGGATTATCAGGTATGAGAATTTTTCATTACTTAGTCTTAAGTTCATTGTATTTGATTTCTAGTCTTGTGTAGGGATGAGTGAACCAATTTAGTTAGAACAGGATTTGACCTGAATTTTCCAAAAGTTTTGGGGTCACTTGAACCAAATACTTTTGAGGTTCATTACCCACAAAACACCCACCCACAAACATTATAGCCAGAGGTTGAAAGAGGCCTGAAGAACATGCTGGGGAACTGCTAGACGACACAAGGATGCCCAGGAGACGAGAGGCAAGGTGACTATACCTGTCTGCTATTCTTCCTCACCTCCCCTGGGAGACCCCGCGATACAATGATAGCACTTCTGGTTCTATTGGTCCAAAATGAACTGAAGGGCCGAATCGCACGAATATTAATCAAAACAAATCTCATGAAGTTTGTCCATCTCTAGCCCTGTGTCTAGTGCACAAGACTAGATGTATATTGTGTTGAGTCCCTGACAAACACAGTATGTATGTCATACCTAGTCTGGGTGGATTGTGTACTATATTTTAGGCCTTGTTCAATCCATTAATACATTGTGGATTAGTACCTTCTCTTGGTGCCTCAAAATTGTAGTGATATTGCCATCGATGACATAGTTATATAGGGTCTAACCAAAACTTTGGTGATCTAGCTACAATATCTGATCCCTGATGATGTGCTAGTTAGCTTTCTTGCTCTATTGTCAGTCTGGTGGTATTGTTAGTGTGGCTCTTATTTGTATCATTTCACATTTTAGACTTTGTGCTTGTGCTCCCCATCCATCTGCACATATTATTTCCAAAAAAAGGGAATATTTATTAAGACATACAGGTGCAAACATAGTTGTCATGTATTCTGTGTGATTTAACAAAATTGAAATATGTTAATAAAATGCATTTCGTTTTGCTTGTGTATTATATCCTAAAATTAATACTGCAATTTTGTATTTCCAAAATATCAAAGGAACAACATTGCAATTTATGGATGCCATTTATAAATAACTTCAAATTTGACTTTACTTTTAAATTAAACCCCTGTTTTCATATTAAGGTAAATAAACAAAATCCTATCGCTGAATTTAGTTTAAGACCATATTTTGCTGCCTTTTTGATAAAGCATATTCATAGTCACATCCATTTTTATTACAAGGTATACCTTGGCTGTTGTCGCCTCCATTATTTACTGAGCTACAACCCTGCAGAAGTGACACATTGCACAGTCAGATTAATAATTCAGATATGTATTATAAAAGTCTGAAATTGAATTCAGGACAATGAACTGCATCTATTATAAAAATCACAACAAACAAACAAGCAAAGCAGCATAAAAGTTCTTTAAATATTCATTTAGCTACATAGATCATACCTAGTAAGGTGGTTCAGAGTGGAGGTTTTATACCTGCACAATATATAATTTAACAAATGTAGGGATTTGAAATTCATAACAGTCTCAAATAGTGTCAAATATCCATACACACAGAAACATATATACTGTATATACATAAATATATATATATATATATATACTAGCAGAAGGACCCGGATTCGCACGGGTATATTTTATTTTTTGTTTGTGTAGTGACCCCATAAGGATTGGCCAGTTTTGCATTTGACATCCAGTATGGCAGTCCAGTATAGGTACAGTCTATTTATGGCTGTGTTGCTATGGAAACCTGGTAAATGAAATGTGAACTTATATTGGCTAATACACGTCATATGACTGAATATTTAAGGACCTGCGAACTGCTATTGACTCATGCAGGACATAAATATCTTGGTTGCTATGGAAACCTGGTGTAAAGCTGTGTGTATGTCAAGACTGAACCTGCGATTTTCCATTGGTCCATAAGTGTCATGTGATCATGTGTATCTCAGTTTGGATATCAGTGAAAAACCTGCGATCGGTTGTTATGGAAAGCCTGGAGTAAAGCTGCGTATATGTTACTTTGTGTAACAGTGTCATCCACAGCGCCCTGCCCCTTTAAAGCTGACCTACAGCAGTGAAGAAAAATGGCTGGGTTGTTATTGAAACCTGGAGTGCAGCTGTGTGCATGTGGCTGACCATGCTTTGTCAGATTGGAGACGGGCTTGGGTCTGCTGGGGAGTTTCAGCAGCTCGCTGTTGTCTGTAACATACCTTATCAGATTGGAGACAGGCTTGGGTCTGCTGAGAGTTTTCATTAGGTCGAGCAGCAGCCATGCGTTTTGCTGCAGGGGGCATGAGTAGTTTAAAAACGTTTCAATTTATAAGAATTCTGAAATCCAGTATGGCAGTCCAGTCAGTGGCGTAAATACCGGTTTAGCAGTGGTAGCAGCTGCCACAGGGCCCGGGACATTAGGGGTCCCAGCGAGCCCCTGAGGTTTTTTTTTTTTTTTAATAGGCCGTTACCTGCTGGTGTTACACCAGCAGGTAATGGGCCCTATTTACTTACTGATCCCCGCTCCTGCTGTGAGCAGGAGCGGGGATTGGTAAGTAAGGCCTGTGGGCCGTGAACCCCACAAACACTGCTATCATTATACTCTGGGGTCTTTTCAGCAGGCTTCGGGCCTCCTTCGTTGCGTCCCAGATGTTGGTGGGCCAGTCCGACGTCATTATGCGTTGCGATACATGCCAGGCTCACGTGACATTTATTTGGTCCAACATTGAAGAAGTAGCGGGAAGTGCGCATAATACTATATGAAGGAGCCACTATGATACTGTGTGCAGGGGCCACTATGAGGCAGAATACTGTGTGCAAGGGCCATTATGGGGCCTAATAGTGTATGCAGGGGCCACTATGGGGCATAATAGTGTGTGCAGGAATGAAGTTTGTGCGGGGGGGGTGGTTGCCGGGGGGGGGTCCCATGTCAAATGTTCACCTTGGGGCCCTGCCATTGCTAGTTACGCCACTGAGTCCAGTATAGGTACAGTCTATTTATGGCTGTGTTGTTATGGAAACCTGGTAAATTAAATGTGAACTTATATTGGCTGATACACGTGATATGACTGAATATTTAAGGTCCTGTGAACTGCTATTGACTAATACAGGTCATACATAGCTTGGTTGCTATGGAAACCTGTGTGCCTGAGGAGAGTAAGCTCTTGCGAGCTCTTATTGGCTGATAAGGGACATGTGACCGTGTGTATGGCAGTTGGAATATGAGTGAAAGACTTGCAGGCTTGTATAGACTAATGCTGGTCATTTTTTGGGAATACTGTATCTCAGGAACGGTACGTCCAAGAGAGCTGAGACCCAGTCTATAATATTCCCAGACACCTGATGTATATGTGTGCCAAATTTGGTGAGGATCGGTCCAGTCGTTTGGTCGCGCATAAAGAACAGACAGACAGACAGACAGATAGAAACTCATTTTTATATATATAAGATATATATATATATATATATATATATATAGAGAGAGAGAGAGAGAGAGAGAGAGAGAGATAGACCCTTGGCAAGTGTCAAAAATTTAAGTTTTTTTTTTCCTGCTTTTGATCATTTTAGTATTCTTAAAACACAACTAAAGTTTCAGTTATACAGTATTTTATTTATATTACACATAGTTTACATAGTAGTAATCATTTACTCTAAAACATTCAAAATAATAGCACTATATCTATTACATATATACTCAATAGTGTCTGGACAGGCTGTCAATGAATATTTCCTATCTATACTTTGTGAAGGAGAGCACAAAAAAAATTACTTGCTCATGAAAATATTTACAATAGGTGTCAATGGATGTCACATTCAATTGTTCAGCATACAGTTAAATATGTCAAGGCTATATTTTTAATGTATATGTCAAGAATTTTATTGGTGTATGTTATTTTGAATTTTGCGTGAATGCATCCAAAGACTGTTGCACTTCAAATCTTGAATTTGGAAAATGAATTTCACAATCTACAGTATGGATAACATTTCTTCACAAAAGTGCCCTGAAGAAGAGCAGATTTTACTGCTGGAACCCACTTTATAGATGAGCAAATAAATGCATCACTAATCAAATTAATTTCAAATTTCCCAAAAGTTTTGGATTCTCGAAAATCTGAAACTTTTGCAATTCATTTTGATGAATAACTCACAATGATAATGATACTGATAATAATGATGGTCATTGTAAGTAGGTCATCGATCTGCTTTTAGTAATTGAAAGTAACCCAACAACATAATCTAAAGCAGCCAATGAAAGTTGTAATCAGTGACTCTCATTGGCTGGTTTATATCATGTTATTGAGGTCATTGACTAGGAGTAACCAAGACAAGACTGGACTGTCTCACAGGTGAACAGGGCAATCCCCAGGAGGGCCACTGACCCAGGTGGGTCACCAGCTCACCCTGGAATGGCGCAGTACACGTTTTGTACTTCCTACAGATACTCATCGTGCAGCATTTCAACAAGGCTGTAGTATAATATATTGAATAATATTCTTAGTTTATATTTAAGAAACTACTTTGTTTATTTTTATATACTGTAGACAAACTGAGCAGCTGACATAATATCTAGGTACAAAGTTAGGCCAACCAGTAACCTTACTCCATGGGCCTTATTTTCATAATAACACTGCTGAAGCCCCAATAATCATCTTGCAGAGTCTTTCTGTTGCCTGAGGCCTGCTGCTGTGTGGGCATATCTCCCTAACTCACAAAGCTTAGAGGGCCCTAGTTCAAGGCCAGAGCAAGACAGCAGTCTACTGATGGAACTGCAGTCTACCCCGGAACAGAAACAATCATAGGCAAAGACTAGGCAGCAAGGTACTTCTGAAAAAATCAATATGCGTTGGTGACATTTTAGAAATTTGTGAACAATTATCAGTTAATATTTGCATGTAACTGTAAAGTGGGATCCCAGACTGAATTCTACTGGTGCGATCTAGTCACTCTAGTCTGACATTGGACCTATACCACAGAATCTAAACCAATCCCCCAACCGATCTTGGCCTCTACCCCACTCTGCCCAGTTTTTTTTTAAATAAGTGACCCCCAGTTAAAAAAGTTACTAGCATGATGTAAAATGGACAAGTGGCACATTTTTAGAGCAAAACAGCCATACTATAAAAAAAATGCAGCACTTATACATCAGAAAACTCGCAAATTGTGCAAATGTGAGTGGACGGGAGAGAGAGGGAGGGTAGGGAAGTCTTAGTTTGACAGATTCAGGGATGTCCGACTGGCATATTAATAAATCTGTCCCACTGTTCCTTTCCATGTGGTTCTTTAGGAATTACAAGTAAAACTCTTTTCACACTCTGCACATAAAAACAGTTTCTGTCCTTTGTGGATTCAGTGGACAACAAGATAGGCACTGGTGGTAAAATACTTGCCACAATTAGGACAGCAATATAATTTCTTTCCCACATGAGTTCCCAAATGATTGCTAAGAACTATTTTACAGATGAAGTTCTTTCCACATTCTGTGCATTCCCTAATAGTTTCTCGAATGTCTCTAAAAATCTAAAGATATGAGGTTATAATGAATTGTTTTCCACACTTGGAGCATTAATATGTTTTTTTACCCCATGTGAATTGTCTTATGGATGACCAAATGAATGTGGTAAACTGTTTACCAGGACGTAAGTATGGCTTTTCTCTGTGTATGTACAGTGCCTTGTGAAAGTATTCGACTCCCTTGAACTTTTCAACCTTTTTCCACATTTCAGGTTTCAAACATAAAGATATAAAATTTAAATTTTTTGGGTGAAGAATCAACAACAAGTGGGACACAATTGTGAAGTGGAACGAAATTTATTGGCTATTTTAAACTTTTGTAAAAAATAAAAAACTGAAAAGTGGGGCGTGCAATATTATTCGGCCTCTTTACTTTCAGTGCAGCAAACTCACTCCAGAAGTTCAGTGAGGATCTCTGAATGATCCAATTTTGTCCTAAATGACTGATGATGATAAATATAATCCACCTGTGTGTAATCAAGTCTCCGTATAAATGCACCTGCTCTGTGATAGTTTCAGGGTTCTGATTAAAGCGCAGAGAGCATCATGAAGACCAAGGAACACACCAGGCAGGTCCGTGATACTGTTGTGGAGAAGTTTAAAGCCGGATTTGGATACAAAAAGATTTCCCAAACTTTAAACATCCCAAGGAGCACTGTGCAAGTGATCATATTGAAATGGAAGGAGTATCAGACCACTGCAAATCTACCAAGACCCGGCTGTCCCTCTAAACTTTCATCTCAAACAAGGAGAAGACTGATCAGAGATGCAACCAAGAGGCCCATGATCACCATGAACTGCAGAGATCTACAGCTGAGGTGGGAGACAATCAGTCGAACACTGCACAAATCTGGCCTTTATGGAAGAGTGGCAAGAAGAAAGCCATTTCTCAAAGATATCCATAAAAAGTCTTGTTTAAAGTTTGCCACAAGACACCTGGGAGACACACCAAACATGTGGAAGAAGGTGGTCTGGTCAGATGAAACCAAAATCAAACTTTTTGGCCACAATGCAAAACGATATGTTTGGCGTAAAAGCAACATAGCTCATCACCCTGAACACACCATCCCCACTGTCAAACATGGTGGTGGCAGCATCATGCTTTGGGCCTGCTTTTCTTCAGCAGGGATAGGGAAGATGGTTAAAATTGATGGGAAGATGGATGGAGCCAAATACAGGACCATTCTGGAAGAAAACCTGTTGGAGTCTGTAAAAGACCTGAGACTGGGACGGAGATTTATCTTCCAACAAGACAATGATCCCAAACATAAAGCAAAATCTACAATGGAATGGTTCACAAATAAACATATCCAGGTGTTAGAATGGCCAAGTCAAAGTCCAGACCTGAATCCAATCGAGAATCTGTGGAAAGAGCTGAAAACTGCTGTTCACAAACGCTCTCCATCCAACCTCACTGAGCTCCAGCTGTTTTCCAAGGAAGAATGGGCAAGAATTTCAGTCTCTCGATGTGCAAAACTGATAGAGACATACCCCAAGCGACTTGCAGCTGTAATCGCAGCAAAAGGTGGCGCTACAAAGTATTAACTTAAGGGGGCCGAATAATTTGGCACGCCCCACTTTTCCGTTTTTTATTTTTTACAAAAGTTTAAAATATCCAATAAATTTCGTTCCACTTCATGATTGTGTCCCACTTGTTGTTGATTCTTCACCAAAAAATTAAAATTTTATATCCTTATGTTTGAAGCCTGAAATGCGGCAAAAGGTTGAAAAGTTCAAGGGGGCCGAATACTTTCGCAAGGCACTGTAAGAAATTATGTTACATGAGCTAGTGACAAGTATTTCAAACATAGAAAAGGGTTCAGTACAGAAACAAAAGTAGTAACCAAAGCGTAAAAAAGATAAACTACATTATAAATATATACCATGTAACTTGGAAGGATCATGCATACTGTATCTCACTGTATCTATATCATCAGAATTTTATTTCTGCTAAAGTTGTATATACTGTACGTAAAATATTTAACTCCTAGAAACAATTTTCATCTCCAAGGAGCTTGCTGAAATCAGTTGTTTACAATGCAGTTTGTGTCGATTTAATATAATTATGTCCCCCAAAACAGCAACACTGTCTGGCTTTAATATACAATTTATTATGTCAGGTGTTAAGCAAATCGATTCTGTCTGGTAATGGCACGTTTTTCCCCAATAGTGTATTTTATGAATAGGCTTTTTTGCAAATTGCTTTCAAGCTCATTTGTTAGAACAGCTTGTGGCTAAACAAACAAAGCAACATACACATATGCAAAACACATGCACAAATAGAAAAGAAAAACAATTATTTTCATTTTATCTTCATGAATGTGTCCATGCATTTCTATGATCTGTCTTTTATTTAAAGTTAACTTATAAGAATAAAATACTATAGAAACAAAACAAATCAAAACCATTTTGACAGAAATAGGGCAGATGTTGCAGATCCAAAGCATAGAAAGCATAATATTATATTACACAAAGGCTAAGTGACATGATTTACTGCACAACAGGTACAGACACTTGAAAATAATAAGATTATAGAAGGACCACAGGTAACCACTCTTCTTGAACCCCAAAAGATCAGTTGTAATCTGTCAGGAAACCTGACAGCAAGTGTTGAATTTTCTTGCTGTGCCCTCATAGGGAAAATTAAGCTGTGTGAAATGTTCATTGAAACCAATCCCTTGTCTGGCTTGTTGATGGAGGTTCCAAACAAGAGACTCCTCTCTATTACTATACCAATGCCTTAATAGGGTGAGAAAATATTTAATTACTATATAATAACTTCTGTCCAGGTTCCAAGGGCATCTCATCTGGAATTTTTCCATATTGGTATTAAAATGTCCAACCCATGAAATGATTTGAGAGAAACCTCATTAAAGTGATTTTACATGACAACCACTTTCTTATTGGATGTCACACTGCCAATCATTGACTCATTTCAAATTGGGCTTCTGTAGAAACCTCTTGTTTGGCAACAAGAATGCTAAACCTCTTCTCTGACCTAGACCACCAGGATGGTACTTAAACAAGAAGAAACAAGAGCACCGAGTAGTGCATAGCTTAACTCTGTTATGACATAAAGTTTATTCCTACGGATAAAAAGTATATAGGTGGATTCTCACCTTAGGAGGATGTGTGTTGGACACAACAACCTTACATGTATGTGTCCTTATACGGTGTGGAGTAGCAGCTGGAGCCTCTGGAAGGAGGACGTCAACAGAAGATAGTAGTAGGCCAAATCCTACTCCATCTCGCACAGTGGAGTACAGGAGGAAGGAAAGCACTGTGCTCACCTAGAAGTTCAAATTCACAATCTTTTATTTCTAAACTCAATAAAAACAGCACACAACACTTATAGCATTTCAGTGTTACATACCCCTTTCTCAAATATAGTATGGCATAAAATGAACCTTGGTCAAAAAAGTCCAGTTTATATGCAATATCTCTAGTTCTTAATACACACCCACTAGGGCTTACTAGATTTATTGTCAGATATACTCCAGTTACCCTTTTTTGACACACAGAGCCTAGGGATGTAGCACATCTGGGTCAGAGTGCCAGGAGGTGGGAGCTCCCTCTACTCATGTGGTCCCTCTTCTTGGGAAATGAACAATTCCATCACTTAGATGGAATTTCTGATTGCAGGAGGCACAAGAAACCAGCAGTGAATATTGCTCACCGGTGCATCCCAGTAACATTGGGGGTAGTTTGGGTACGAATGGGAGCCCACTAGGGGTATACTTGGGTCTGGGAAGGGGGTCACAAAGGATGCATAATTGTATAATTCTATATGGGGAGGGGTCCCTGCCGTTTATTTCAGCCTTAACAAACATTTATTAGGGTGGCATCTGTATACTGGCCACCCTAAAGAATGTTCACTAGGGTTGCTGTGCAGTATATCTAACAAATGTTATACTGTATCTATATAGCAGTCTTAAAGAATGAGCTGTGTTAATCCTAGAGAGCTAAAAATGGGTTAGATAGGGTCCTAGAAGCCCTGAGATGGTCATACATTATGTTTTTAAGCCAATTTGAGCTCAGATTTGGTACAAATCTATTTTGATAGAAACTGGCCAAACCAGAAACTAAACAACATTTGAAAAGTTCTATGCAACAATGTTCTATACAATTGAAAAAAGCCAGAAATGTAAAGTTGAGGACATAACGTTTTGATCTAAGGCATTCCAGTAAGAGCTAACAATTTAAACTGCATGCTAAATATTAAAACATAAATGTGGTCTGCAAATCACAGATACAAGGATACATTTTGAAAAGCAACTTATGATATACGGTTCTTCAAGTAAAGTAAAATATGGCATTTTTTTTTCATTTGATAACTAAAAGCTTCTATTAACTTTGTGCCAAAATAATAATAATAATGATAATGAGCCCTAAGCTTTCTGCAATTTCTCTTTTTTATTTGCTTAATCAGGATACTGAAAATAAATTAATACGTGATTGGTGAAGTGTGGTATTTAATATAAGGCAGATGCTTTTAGAAGCTTACTGTAGAAAAAGGGAGTATTATTCTTTCATATTGATGGACCTACCCAACCATATGAATTCATTTCCATTTTTATTCAGTTTAATTCTGCTGATTGCTACCAACACAATGAAGTGTTAAGAACAAATGCAAATTTGACTAATTTTAATATATGTTTAAATTAAATTAAATGATAGGAATAGAAAATGTGGAATAACATAGTAATTCTGCCATGTAGGCCTCAAGACATTATGCACATAAACAAGATCACAAACCTATGCAAGTAACTGTGGAAAGTATTCTGTGTCTAGTCTCTGTAACCCTATGGGGAATTTAACTTTTTCAATAGACTTTAAGGTTCTTTTTCACTTTTCAGAGACTATGGCTGCAGAAAAAGGGGATAATCAGTAATTTTTCCAACATAAATATTAAAAATGTTTTGTCATGTGAATTTAAAACTCTATTAAATGGCAGCATATTACTGCAACAGGTCCATTCACCTAGTAGCCAAAATATACCAAATTATGATCTTTCCTAATAGGAGCCATCAAAGAATTTGGCAGATTACACTTATTCTCCTTATAGTATCTGAATACACAGTAGTCAATTGTCATTCATTTAAGACAGGCAAAAGGAGGCAAAGGTAGGAGGGACAACACTTGGTGAAAGGAGAGGGCACCATTTTGTAGACACTGGATTCATAACTTTGACAGTCATTGTTATATTTCCCTCAGTATGTGTAGACAGAAGTTAGGCACAGTATTTGGGCACAGTAAGAACTACTGGTTGCTCCTACTGGAAACCAGGTAGATTTGTTCTGCGTTTTACTCAGAAATCCTGCACCAAATCATAAAACCCATATATACAGTGCCTTGCGAAAGTATTCGGCCCCCTTGAACTTTTCAACCTTTTGCTACATTTCAGGCTTCAAACATAAAGATATAAAATTTTAATTTTTTGGTGAAGAATCAACAACAAGTGGGACACAATCGTGAAGTGGAACAAAATTTATTGGATATTTTAAACTTTTGTAAAAAATAAAAAACTGGAAAGTGGGGCGTGCCAAATTATTCAGCCCCCTTAAGTTAATACCTTGTAGCGCCACCTTTTGCTGCGATTACAGCTGCAAGTCGCTTGGGGTATGTCTCTATCAGTTTTGCACATCGAGAGACTGAAATTCTTGCCCATTCTTCCTTGGAATACAGCTCGAGCTCAGTGAGGTTGGATGTAGAGCGTTTGTGAACAGCAGTTTTCAGCTCTTTCCACAGAGTCTCGATTGGATTCAGGTCTGGACTTTGACTTGGCCATTCTAACACCTGGATATGTATATTTGTGAACCATTCCATTGTAGATTTTGCTTTATGTTTGGGATCATTGTCTTGTTGGAAGATAAATCTCTTTCCCAGTCTCAGGTCTTTTGCAGACTCCAACAGGTTTTCTTTCAGAATGGTCCTGTATTTGGCTCCATCCATCTTCCCATCAATTTTGACCATTTTCCCTGCCCCTGCTGAAGAAAAGCAGGCCCAAAGCATGATGCTGCCACCACCATGTTTGACAGTGGGGATGGTGTGTTCAGGGTGATGAGCTGTGTTGCTTTTACGTCAAACATATCGTTTTGCATTGTGGCCAAAAAGTTCGATTTTGGTTTCATCTTACCAGAGCACCTTCTTCCACATGTTTGGTGTGTCTCCCAGGTGGCTTGTGGCAAACTTTAAACAATACTTTTTATGGATATCTTTGAGAAATGGCTTTCTTCTTGCCACTCTTCCATAAAGGCCAGATTTGTGCAGTGTACGACTGATTGTTGTCCTGCGGACAGACTCTCCCACCTCAGCTGTAGATCTCTGCAGTTCATCCAGAGTGATCATGGGCCTCTTGGTTGCATCTCTGATCAGTCTTCTCCTTGTTTGAGATGAAAGTTTAGAGGGACAGCCGGGTCTTGGTAGATTTGCAGTGGTTTGATACTCATTCCATTTCAATATGATCGCTTGCACAGTGCTCCTTGGGATATTTAAAGTTTGGGAAATCTTTTTGTATCCAAACCCGGCTTTAAACTTCTCCACAACAGTATCACGGACCTGCCTGGAGTGTTCCTTGGTCTTCATGATGCTCTCTGTGCTTTAAACAGAACCCTGAGACTATCACAGAGCAGGTGCATTTATACGGAGACTTGATTACACACAGGTGGATTATATTTATCATCATCAGTCATTTAGGACAACATTGGATCATTCAGAGATCTTCACTGAACTTCTGGAGTGAGTTTGCTGCACTGAAAGTAAAGGGGCCGAATAATATTGCACGCCCCACTTTTCAGTTTTTTATTTTTTACAAAAGTTTAGAATAACCAATACATTTCGTTCCACTTCACAATTGTGTCCCACTTGTTGTTGATTCTTCACCAAAAAAAATTAAATTTTATATATTTATGTTTGAAGCCTGAAATGTGGCAAAAGGTTGAAAAGTTCAAGGGGGCCGAATACTTTCGCAAGGCACTGTATCATAGAGTTCAGATACAATCCCTGCTTCTCAGCCTACTTCTATCCCGCTCTCAGATAGGGCAGCTGGGTCTCAGCTCTCTTGGCGTACCATTCCTGAGATACAGTATTCCCAAAAAATTACCATTAGCTAATACAAGCCTGCAAGTCTTTCACTCTTATTCCAACTGCCATACACACGGTCACATGTCCCTTATCAGCTAATAAGAGCTCGCAGGCGCTTACTCTCCTCAGATACACAGTTTTCCATAGCAACCAAGCTATTTATGATCTGTATTAGTCAATAGAAGTTCGCAGGTCCTTAAATATTCAGTCATATGACGTGCATCAGCCAATATAAGTTCACATTTCATTTACCAGGTTTCCATAGCAACACAGCCATAAATAGACTATACCTATACTGGACTGCCATACTGGATGTCAAGTGCAAAACTGGCCAATTCTTATGGGGTCACTACACAAACAAAAAATGAAATATACCCATGCGAAGCCGGGTCCTTCTGCTAATATATATATATATATATATATATATATATATATATATATATATATATATATATTACAGTAATACACTAATCAGAGCAAAATTATATATTAAGTCCTTACTTTTAACTACTTAAGACCATTAGGCATGTGATTTTTTTTTTCTTTTACCAATGTTTAAAATTAATACAAATGGTTTACATTGTAATTATGTGTTTAATATTATGTTTCTTACATGTTCTAATAGATCTTGATTCTTAGAGAACAATGTATGAAACTATAAACCTAGACAACTTTTTGTCCAAATGTCTAATATCCGTAGGTTAAGAAAATATACCTATGCAATATTATTCAATCACAATCCTTTACAACTCATGTAAAATTTTGCAGTAAAAGAAATTATGTATTGTGCCACTTTACAACGAAATTCAGTTCTGTCATGAATTAAAAATGAAGGCTGATATCCTAATAAGAAAAAAAAGTCTAAATTTTTGCTTTGGAAAGCAAAATCTTTTCCCAGAAAAGCTGATATGAGCCCATTTTGCCATTTAATTTTCTTGCATAAAACCGAGATCCCATGCTTCATTGATACTAATCACTTGTGGTACTGAGAATTTTCAATTTACATTTTACAACCAGTTGTTACTGCAGGTGGTTTTAAACTATGACTATCCACATTGCTATTATTCAGATGATTAAATTATAGTTAGCTTCATTAAGTTATCCAATTTTAAATTGCTTTATCCTAACTTGAAACAGATTCTGTCTCTTGTGTTGTACGTTCAATTTTATTTTATTCTTATTTTATAAGACTTACAATTTCTTATTACTTTTAGGACATATCTCCTCTAATTGAATGAAATCCCAAAGCATATCTGAGAATTTCTGGATAATGATCTATGCCATTAAGAAGTCTTTTTTCACTGTGGTGGGTAATCTAAATATTATATCTTCACCAACTGAAAATCATTTTGTAATGATGCATGTATTATGCAGTCTTTGTGGAATGATACACTAATTCATTGCATTTTCCAAAAGATAATTCTGCTCAACCATTTAATTCTCTTGTGCACTTACCTTTTTAACTGTGCATTTAATTCTTAGCTAATTGACATCAATATTTATGTATTTCAATTAGCTGTTGTTTTATCTACTTCCATGTTATATAATTGGAACCATTAGATTATCTCCCAGAGGCTTTTATATTGTATTCAAAGGAAAATGAAATATCCAATGTGTTTTACCTACACACAAGTAAAAAGAGACCATACTGATATAGCCTAAAACAGAAGAAGTATGTAAAACACATAAAAGCACTGTGATTTCCAGACAGATAGTTAATAATACATGGAGCTTTTTTTGCATTCATTCTCCATCCATTTTAGTTAAAGCATATAGGGTTGTCAAGACAGGTTGTGTCACAGCTGAATTTCTATATATTGCCCTTTATGGGTGTTTCAAAAGTTTTTTTTTTAATCAGTCCCTCTCTAAATACTGAATTTAGTGGATCAATATAGTGGTTTCTGTTCCACATTAAGTAATAAGTGTGAAACGACACCTACTATACCAAATCCGAATGGCGGGGTCTAGAATTTCTTTTAACAAAAGTTATTTTTAGGCTAAGACCCCACATGTTGTTTTTGTTGTGGATTTTGCTGCGTTTTTTGAGCCAAAGCCAGGGGTGGATTGAGTAGATGGTAGACTTTCAATTGCTTCCTATATATTTCCTATTCCCTTTGTAGCTACTAATGGGATTGACTTGAAAAACCAAATCTGCAACAAAAAAGCAGATTTTCTGAAAGTGGGACCTTACCCATTATTATGAATATTTACCTTGTCTTTTGGATATCACATTTGTTTTCATTTACAATTTGCAATTCACACCAATGATAATTTTTATTATTCTGTTGCATCCTGAATGGCAATAATTATTGTAGACAATAATGCAAAAGCAGCATACTGTTCTATTTTGTACTGTACTGTTAAAATACAGAAAACTACCAGTTAAAAAATAGC
This sequence comes from Leptodactylus fallax, assembly GCA_947044405.1. Lineage (NCBI taxonomy): Eukaryota > Metazoa > Chordata > Amphibia > Anura > Leptodactylidae > Leptodactylus > Leptodactylus fallax. Next base: position 257,698 of record CAMRHE010000789.1, on the reverse strand, counting down.
ATAGAACATAGTTATCTAAATTTAGCAATAATTCCAGAGTCGCTTTTGTCACAAAGTATTAATGTAGATGACAGAAATACTGCATATTTGTAAGGGAATTGCCAGTTGAGCAATTCCCCAGTGCTGCTGCAGAAACCTGAGAGGAGGGGAATACAGAGACAGTGAGCCCTAAAGTTGTCCCAGACCCTGTCCCTGCCTACTTGTCTCACTGTCCTAATGACAGGAACAACTTGGAGCCGGTCCCTTCTCTGAATAAGTGACAACACAGAACGCAGACAGGACAAACAACAAAGGGAGGTCAACTAGCCAATGCAGTACAAAATCACAATCCAAGAGAATAGTCAAAAAAAGAGCCAAAGGTCAGAAATAGGAATACAGGGAATAGCAGAAAAGGAGCTAGCAGGGACAAGTCACAAGACAGAACCAATAGCCAGCAAGCATGTGAGGGCTGACAACCTGTTTATAGAAAGTCAGGACCTGCCCCAGACTGGATTGGTAGACAGACTGTTTATCACACTGGCAAGGCTTAGATTAACTATTAGAGGAGCAGAGAGAAACAGGAGACGGGTGTGGCAGAAATTCAATTACAGACAGGAGGTATTAGGACAGTGTTCAGACTGAGTAGCAAGAAACCTACGCAAGGAATCAAACTGAACACGCCTCGCAGCGTGCGAGCAGAGGGTGATGCAGAGACCCAAACAGGCAGAGACATTACAATATTCCTTGTTTTGTATTGTATGGAGTTACACCATTCACATTTACCATTGTAAAGTCCATTGCTCTCATCTATCATAGGATTAAAACAAAAGACTTTAATGGGCTTGATGCAGACGGGGTCCCAGATATCTGCATTCACTCCAGTGTAAAAAACATGATGGAAGCTTTTTCTGTTATGTTTGTTTACTTTTCAGACAGAATAAAAAGTTCTGCATGCACACTATAGAGGAATTGTGATCATTCACGCTCACGCACACATGAAAGCACCAAGACCAATTTCATAAAAAGACAGTAAATGTTTTGAAGTGTTGGAGGAAACCAGAGAAATTACACAAATGCAAGGAGACAATATCAACTCTATGCATATATAAGATGGAGGAACACATCAGATCCAAAGTCAGGATGTTAACAATTTTTATGTATACTTTTTCCCCATTTTCTTAACATTAAAGAATTTTATTAATATATTGTTCTTGAATCACTACGAATTCTGATATCTGTGTTCATGTCCTTGCTAGGAATCTAACTATCCACACTAAAGCAATTCTGTGTTAAGGGAGATTGTAAATGACATGCGCATTTGTCACATGCTTGTATCTTTAAGATTACTATGCCTACCAGTCAAGCTCTGACTGAGGGTGTTCAGCCAGTCAGAGGCTTGGGACATAAAGTCAGTCAGGTTTCTGGCTCAGCTTCCAATCATAGGCTGAGGCGGGGTGTTTAAACTTGGCTCTGATACTAGATCTTTGCCTCAGTTTGAGTTATTTATCCTGGCTCCTTAAGTGGTCTCAAGTATTTTTACATCCAGTTTGCTATTGTGATTATTCTTGTATTCTGTCTCAATTTCTGGTTTGGATGTATCTGAAGTCTCCTGGACTCAACCTTGACTTAATCTACTGTTAATTCTGCTGTTTGACTACTTTTTCTCTGTCTGTCATCTGATTTGGTCTGCAGCCTGCGAGTTCTGTCTTCTTGTTTCTGTCACATTACTCTGCAGACACAACCTAAATCCCTTGAATCCCTATCATCCTGCATCATGGCTGGCTTTGGTGTATATCTAGGGCAGGGGTCGGCAACCCCCGGCATGCATGCCAAAAGTGGCACGCGAGGCATATTTCCCTGGCACGACAGTGAAGTCCTCACCCAGCAGTTTTGATCGGACCAAACATGGCCGAAACTAAACTGATATTATTATACTGTGGGGTCTCTTCAGACCCCTAAGTATAATAAGCGGAGCCCCCGGGGAAGTGATCAAACATAAAAAACAATGATACTCACCATTCCACCCTCCACAGCCGCTCTGTGCTCTTCGGGCGCTTCTGCTTGAAGTCAGCTGACAGGACCTCAGGTGTCATGTCTGCGTCTGGCTTCATTACCCATAATGACGCAACGTGACCCTCTGAGACCCAGTGAGCAGTCACTGACTACAGGGAGAAGTGCCCGAAGAGAACATAGCGGCTGCGTAGCGTGGAATGGTGAGTACATTGTTTTTTTTATGATTTTCACCTCTCTTCGCCCTCCACTTATTATACTCTATAATAGCTAGTGAGTGGCACAAATTGGAATATTATAAAAGTTAGAATATTATACCGTGTGCAGGGGCCACTATGGAACATAATACCGTGTGCAGGGGCCACTATAGGACATAATACCATTTGCAGGGGCCACTATGGGACATAATTCTGTGTGCAGGGGCCGCTGTGGGACATATACCATGTGCAGGGGCCACTATTGGACATAATTCTGTGTGCAGGGGCCGCTATGGGACATAATACTGTGTGCAGGGACCGCTATGGGACAAATACCGTGTGCAGAGGCCGCTATGGGACATAATACCGTGTGCAGGGGCCGCTATGGAATATAATACCATGTGCAGGGGCCACTATGGGACATAATACTGTGTGCAGGGGCCGCTGTGGGACATAATACTGTGTGCAGGGGCCACTATGGGACATAATACCGTGTGCAAGAACCACTATGAGACATAATACCGTGTGCAGGGGCCGCTATGGGATATAACACCAAGTGCAGTGGCCGCTATGAGACATAATACCACATGCAGGAGCCGCTATGGGACATAATACTGTGTGCAGGGACTGCCATGGATGTGGGACATAATACTGTGTGCAGGGACCACTATGGGACATTATTCTGAATAGCGGTGTGTTTTCTGTATTAAGGATGTGTTTTTGCACAGAAAACTCAGGCTTTTTATTTTTTTGTGCAAAAATTCACCAGTTTTACATTGAAGTAAAAGTTCCAGTGGCCTAAGAATATAGCTGCATCCAGAAACATAGTGTGTATTCACCATAAGGATGCTGCCATACGGTGCTCCTGGACATATACATTTACCACTAATTGCGGGATGCACATGGACTTTCATTGCTTCTAATCGAAAAGTACAGGAGCGTCCCAAGAAATAGCAGTAAACGCATGTGTCCTAAAGCATCTGGTGGCAGCACTTCTGTGATATGGTTTGTGGTAATATGACTTTAGTTTAAGGGTTGTCAGACTTACAATTATTGAGCGGCACTCCGAGTACCTCATCTTTGATTTTTTAATTAAAATCGGCATGCCGAATAAAAAAAAGTTTGCCTACCCCTGATCTAGGGTTTTCCTTGCTACCTAGAACGTTGTCTGATTATAGGTAGCTTGATGTTTGAGACTGTTGTTCTGACCAGAGACCTGCATTGCATATATTTTGATACAGTAAGGGATTTTCTAATATCTCTCTCACCATATCTTTTCTACTCTTAAACCCTATCACATAGCTAGTGCAAAGTACAGACATATAAATAATGGCCCTAAAGGGGTTTGCCTGGACTTATTAATTAATGACCTATCCTTAGAATAGGTAATCAGTTAAAGATTGGCAGGGGTCTCACACTTGGGCCCCTAACCAATCAGCTGTTTGAAGAGACTGCAGCATTCCCATGGGTACTGCATCCTATCACAGCTTAGCCATTCACTGCAATCAGGCCATGTGACCAATGACTATGTCACATGGCCTGTGAAGTGGAAGTGGCACTCAGGGAACAAACAGTTGATCCATGGGGGTCGGACTTCCAGATACCTTGAATTGATGACTTAATCCTTGCTATCCTATGGATAGGTCATCAATTTAAAAGTCCTGGAAATAAACCCCTCAACTAGTAGCTCTTTTTAGATAACACCATGTGGGAGTGTTTATTCTCCTTTTCACCTTATCTTTCACATCATTTCATGAGGGCAGAGGTCATGAGTGATGCATAGGAAGGCCTCTAGAGTAGTAAACAAAACCTTATATATAGTGGGCACCATGCAGCTGACAGGTCAGGTTAAAGTATTTGCCTTGGTAAACTTAATTTGAAAGGATACTCATTCATCCTGTGCTAATGTAAGCCCTGTTATTGTACAATGAAAATGACTACATTACTGAAATATAGATTTCTTTATTTGCATATATATTGTCTTTAATTTGAATCATGTGATGAACAGATTTTCAAAACAACATGATATTACAATATTTTGTCATGTGATACCTATTCTAAGTGTATCTCTGTGTGCTCACTGAGTTGTTTTGTTGTGAATTGCAGGATCTTTTTAGCAGGTTGTGACACTGTATTGAATTGGTTTTATAAGAAATGTGCTTAACTAACCTTGAGCTACGGTAAAAGTGGATACATCTGTATAGACTGTTTATTTTTACAGGAATGTGCAGAAATTCTCTTCGGCCTGCTGCCAGGCTGTTTCCTATTACCAATTTTGAACAATGCATGCCAATTCATTTTTATTACAATATGTACAAGGATTGTTTAGAAAATCTATTATAAAATAAGATATCAGCATTCTAAATATTCCCTTTACACTGGTGCAAAGAATCATAATGAAATGCAAGGTTTAGTCATGTTCTTCCTGGCAGCAAAGAATCAATATGCAAATGAAGATAAACTGCCTACCAGATGTGCATCAGTTTCCCAACTAATTATTAACGTGGATGCCATGTTTGAAAAATAGCAGAACATATTTACATTTCCATCTCACCCATGGCATAACAGTTTCCATACAAATAAATAAATAAATACATGTATAATTAGAACTTATTTCATATTTTGGATATTCATTGTAAGTTACAAACTATAACAGGATCCAGAAATCCAGACTGAATTTTACATTGTATTGTAAACAGTTTCTGAATGCAAATTTGTATCTGTTAAATACAAATAGAACGTTCTACATTAATACAATGTCAACTACATGTTGGCGTTCCTAATAATTACATTTTTTAAGTTATAATTTTTTTTTCTGATTCTGCCGCAGAATGGAATTTTATATTGAACAGATCTTTCTAAAACTAATGGTCCAGAAGATACGCCACATGGAGTAACATCAGGAATTTTGAGTTTCTTTATGCTGGCAAATATTTTTTAAGTCTTGGGTTTTCTAATACATAATAGAAATGAAATCACACTGAACATCAAACATTATATGCTATTTATATTCTCTGGCTTTACCTAACTAGTTTATATGGTACTTCCTTGTTGATAAGGGCGTAAATCCACCAATGGAAATTATGCCCATTATTTTACCTATCCAATCTCTCATGACAGTGTTACATTGTATAGTGAGGATCTAGAAGGACAGGCAGCACTATCTTCAAGGATTTGTGGGTGCAATTTTCTTGGGGATTCCCTACAAAGTCAGTACTTGCCAGAAGAAATAGACAACGCTTCAAATTCTTGAGTTTGTTTCTTCTAGCGAGTGTTATATTGTATAGAGACACACCCTATCAACAAGAGGAAGATTAACTCCTAGTTTTTAATTTATTCATACATTTCCAAGAGCAGCAATACTGCAGTGGCATAATGCAGAATTCTATGAAAAGGTGCTCCAGGATTCTTATTTCATAAGACAAAGATTTATTTACTCCTATTTAAGTGTTCAATGGCTTGCAAATCCTTACACTAACAGTAGAAACAAGTTATAGGACATTTAATCAAAGTGAATATCATTGAACAGAAGAGGTCAAACATTCTGCTATAAGGGCAAATTAAAATACCAGTTCTCAGCAGGGTGCAGATAAGACATAATGTTCTACAAGGAAGGTCACACAAGTGCAAAATACTGATGAACATCCACTCAGGAAGAGGCTGCTCAACACTTCTACAGTACAGTACAAGTACAGTGCACAGCACAAAGTACTGACACCACGTTCTCACTCCATCAGGTATTTCTTTGGTCAAACTATGCAAATAACCTATGTCACGAGTTCTAATAATAGGAATAATTTTAGTTAATGAATAATTACTTTGCATGAACTTGCTCTCTTTCTTGATGATTTAGTATTTTCCAGCTCTTTTTTTAACTTTTACTTGGTTTGGTATAAATTACTCTCTCTTTCCTTAGTTTTTTTTAAATCCACCTTAGGACATCTGTCATACATGTATGTTGGATATCTGATCTTTAAAGATGACACTCACGTAGAAGCTGAGCAGGTGCCATAGCCACTGAGTCTGTACTGGGTCTCTACAGTGTTCATGTTCAGGGTTGACTCCGATTACGGACCATTAATCCCTCAGATGACATAGTCAGGTGGAACTACATAATCTGAGGGATTACTTTTACTTCTATTTCTGGCAGCCAAATAACTTCACAGCAGTGAGATGGCAGTAGCTTTTCAGCTGACATGGCAGCTTGGAGCCTCCTGAAGGCAGCAGTGTGGCAGGGCTTAATAGTAGCAAGGGAATTTTCTCATAGACTGAATTACTGTAGCACTGCAGTCTATTTTAGAAGCAAACTAATGGTTTCTTGTTCAAGTCCTGTGTGGGAGGTGGAGGGGTTGCGGGGGAGGGGGGCACTAAAAAGTTTTAAAGAATTGAAAAATAAAATAAAAATTATAAGAAAAACAAAAAAAATTAATCGCCCCTCCTTTCCTTACTTTACATATAAAAATAAACTAAATCAGAGTATCAAAATTAGACCCAATGCCCAAAATGCAGGGGTTTTTTTTACTTATTTGCTTTTAAAAAATCAATAAAAAGGTATTAAAATACATTCCCCAAAATCTTAGCAATAAAAACTACAGTTGCCTCTCCCAAATGACCCCTAACACACCTCCATAGCTGGAATCATAAAAAAGTTACAGGTGTCAGAATATGTCAATGCAAATATTTTTTTTTTCAAAGCTTTCCTATTTTTTTAGAGGTATTAACACATAACAAACATTATATATATTTGGTATTGCTGTGATCCTACTGACATACAAAATAAAGTTAACTTGTTTTTTTTACCGCACAGAGAACTCTGTAAAAATTAAACTCATAAGAAAATGGCACAAATGTGCTTTTTCCAATTCCACCCTTATTCTGTATTTCCTTCTAGTTTCCCAGGGCATTATAAGGAATATTAAATGGTGCCACTGGAACATACAATTTGTCCAGCAACATTGAGCCCTCATATGTCTATGTTGGCACAAAAATAAAAACGATAAGGGAGGAAAAAATGATAATGTAAAATCTGTCCTCAAGGAATTAAATCCTTTATCACTATTTTTTGTATAGATGAATGTAATACCTTGGTATTAATTCTTTAAACCACATTGTTGTGTGGGTTTTGTTCTTGTATGCTCATATTATAAATTATGTATCACAATGTCTAGAAGTCACCCTTTTTCATAGACATAGGCCATCTCTATGCTAATAAATAAAACCTTTCAAAAATTGTTACCTGTGTAGCTTCTCTGCAAAATGCATATTTTACAACCATACACCAGTTAACTGATAAGCCCAAAAATGTTCCTCTCCTGTGTTGCACCAGTTTCTTAAAGATGATAGTTAATCAGTGCTCTTGCCATATTTCCATATCACTGACTGTTCCTTGGTAGTTTGTCAGAGCTGGAAAGTCACCATTAGCCAAAGCTGGGAATAACATGGTGGAAAAATTATTTTAGACTCTGTAATGGAAATATTCCTGCTTGTTATATGCTTATCAGGAAATCTTTGAAAGACTCTCGTGGCTGCATATAAATATGTTTTGTTATCACCATAAGAGTTATTGTGACAACCACTGATACAATGTAAAATATGTTTTATCTCAATGCTACTTGCTAGTTGTGCCTCTTCACCTCCATGCCATTTTTATTTTTACCTCTATATTGAAATAGTACTGCTGTGACAGGAGTTGCAGTTTTGCATAGTATGATATATTGACTTGCATCAGAAGGGTTATTTCCATATCTACAATCTCTTTGAACATTATTTTTTATTATACCTGATATGATGTACATATAGCATTTTATACAGGCTCATAGCGACAGTCCAAAATGGTGGCTGTGTAAATGTGCATGAGTTATAGTAAATCTGCTGAATCAGGGAGCCCCCAGCCCATCTGGATTCCTGTTGCCTCTGTTCACTGTATTAAAAAGTGGTGAGCGAGAAGCAAGAACTAAGATGTGCATTTGTGTACTAGAATGTGCCAAGTTGAGGAGCATTTTTGACCACTTTCTTGGCACAGCCCAGTTAGTTAATCTGTGTCAATGTTTCTCTTAATGGACATCATCATCATGCACACAAGTAAAACATTATAGTAAGACCTGAATTGATCAAGTCTACAAATGTCTCTGAAGGGCGACACTCCCAGACTAGCACTTCTTGTGATTTGAATAGATCATTTGACGGATCCCATTCAATTCTATGGGCTCTTGTACATAGTCAATTACGTATCTGTTATGTACAGATCTGTAAAAGGGCTGCTATAAAGGTCCATAAAGCTTCTAGCCTTTGTTTTCATGCAGAGACAGAGGGGCAGACTTATGAAGACTGGCATTTTCAGCACCATTTTTCATTTCCCCTGTGGTGGCAGATGGGGAGTCAAATTTATGAGGAGGCACAAGCTCAATCATAAATCACGCACACCCTCCATGGGTCCTAGCTCCTGTGCTGAAATCTATGGCAGCCACACCACTCCAATTCAAGTAATAGAAGCAACACTGAAATTCCCCTGGAACCACCACCATACAGTGGATGGGGATATTCCTACTACTTGAATAGGAGAAGCGCTGCACGCACTCCCTTTTCACTAGCAGCTTCCACCACTCAGAGGCTGCTGAAACAGCTGATTGGTGTATGGTTAAGGTGTCAGACCCCTACAGATCACATACTGATGACCTATCATGTGGAGGAAATCTCAAAAGTAATCTAAAGAAATGTGGTGTAAGCTAATAGATGCCACCTAATAATGTTTCATGATTTGTCAATGAATTTATAATGACATACAGGTGCATCTCAATAAACTAGAATATCTTTGAAATGTTTATTTCTTTCAGTAATTAAATTAAAAAAGTGACCTCCTATATTTTCTATATTCTTTACACACAGAGTGTTCTATTTCAAGTGTTTTATTTCTGTAAATGTTGATTATGGATTACAGGTAATGAAAACCAAAATCTAAGAAAATTAGAATATTGTGAAAAAGTTCAGTATTGTAAATCCAGTGTGTCACCTGCCAAGGTTTCCTAAGCCTTTAAATGGTCCCTCAGTCTGGTTCAGTAGGACACACAATCATGGAAGACGCTGATTATGAATTGTATTACTGAATTACTGAAATAAATGAATGTTTCAAAAATATTCTAATTTATTGAGATGCATCTGTACATACAGTATTCTTTAAATTTAGTGTTACCATGTTGTACACATGATTGTCTTCCATGTTCAGTCAGTAGCAGATGTCTTACACAAAGGAAAAATGTTCATATAAATAGGTAATTTTAGATAACATTGGTGACAGTGAAAAATCATTGGCAAAGTTTAATCAGTCATTGCTAAGATCCATGTTCACACAATTTCTCTTCCAAATCATATTAAAATCCTATAAAACTGCTAACCTTTAATTCAGATGCGTAAAGTTTAAAATACAATTCATTCCCACAGATACAGCTTATAGCTGAGAAATATGGCAAGCTGTTTGTTTTTTATGCCCCACAGCTACTCTGATGACTGAAAACACCCAATGTAGGAAAACTAACAGTGCGGACAACTCTCTTTTAACTTTTATGATAGCATTAGATTAAAGTCATAGATTTTCACAATTCAATGTGAAATTATATGGCAAATAATAACTTGTTTATGTGCATCATTTGTAAGATACATTTTGCATTTTAGAGTATGTGCTTTGAAAGCTAAAAATGTGGAAAAAGTCAGCTTCATGTTAATACAAAATTTTGAGGCAATTGCAGAAAATGAAATACAACATTGATCATATAAATAGAAATAATCAAAAATTTGAAATTGAAAATAATCAAAAACTTTTTTTTACCTTGCACGCTCACTACACTCACAAAAAAATAGCATACCAAAAAAATTTGTTGAAGTTGAATGAAACTTTACATGTGTAAGTGTAAGTGAATACAATATTAGAGCAAAAGGTTAAAGAGATTCTATAATTGGGAAAACATGTTTTTAACTGAAGCCACGTTGTAATAGCCTTTATAAAGGCTATTCTTCTCCTACCTTTCTTGTTTCGCTCCTCGCCGCTGTATAGAAGAAATGTTGATTTTTATCTTTAAGCAAATGCATCTTCAGAATGCACAGGGGCCATTCTCCCAGTGCTGAAACTGCACAGGGGCGTCCCCTGTGCTCTCATCAGACGCATTTTTGAACTTACCGTGCCGCCTCTCTCCTTCTTTAGCAGACGCCTCTTCTTGACATCATCCTTGTACGAGTCTTCGTTCGGCCATTTTCCTGTGGTCTATTACATACAGCACAGTCGGCGCATGTCTCCCGAACGAAGGATGACGTCAAGAAAAGTTGTCTGCTAAAGAAGAAGAGAGGCAGCGCGGTAAGTTAAAAAATGCGTCTAAGAGAGCATAGGGGACGCCCCCTGTGCAGTTTCAGCACTGGGGGAACGCCCCCTGTGCATTCTGAAGACGCATTTGCATAAAGATAAAAATCAACATTTCTTCTAAATGTCGGCGAGGAGCGAAACAAGAAAGGTAGAGTGCCTTGCTAAAGTATTCGGCCCCCTTGAACTTTTCAACCTTTTGCCACATTTCAGGCTTCAAACATAAGGATATAAAATTTAAATTTTTTGGTGAAGAATCAACAACAAGTGGGACACAATCGTGAAGTGGAACAAAATTTATTGGATATTTTAAACTTTTGTAAAAAATAAAAAACTGAAAAGTGGGGCGTGCCAAATATTCGGTCCCCTTAAGTTCATACTTTGTAGCGCCACCTTTTGCTGCGATTACAGCTGCAAGTCGCTTGGGGTATGTCTCTATCAGTTTTGCACATCAAGAGACTGAAATTCTTGCCCATTCTTCCTTGGAAAACAGCTCGAGCTCAGTGAGGTTGGATGGAGAGCATTTGTGAACAGCAGTTTTCAGCTCACAGATTCTCGATTGGATTCAGGTCTGGACTTTGACTTGGCCATTCTAACACCTGGATACGTTTATTTGTGAACCATTCCATTGTAGATTTTGCTTTATGTTTGGGATCATTGTCTTGTTGGAAGATAAATCTCCGTCCCAGTCTCAGTCTCTTCCAGAATGGTCCTGTATTTGGCTCCATCCATCTTCCCATCAATTTTAACCATCTTCCCTGTCCCTGCTGAAGAAAAGCAGGCACAAACCATGATGCTGCCACCACCATGTTTGACAGTGGGGATGGTGTGTTCAGGGTGATGAGCTGTGTTGCTTTTACGCCAAACATATCGTTTTGCATTGTGGCCAAAAAGTTCGATTTTGGTTTCATCTGACCAAAGCACCTTCTTCCACATGTTTGGTGTGCCTCCCAGGTGGCTTGTGGTAAACTTTAAACGAGAATTTTTATGGATATCTTTGAGAAATGGCTTTCTTCTTGACACTCTTCCATAAAGGCCAGATTTGTGCAGTGTACGATTGAGTGTTGTCTTATGGACAGACTCTCCCACCTCAGCTGTAGATCTCTGCAGTTCATCCAGAGTGATCATGGGCCTCTTGGCTGCATCTCTGATCAGTATTCCCCTTGTTTGAGATGAAGGTTTAGAGGGACGGCCGGGTCTTGATAGATTTGCAGTGGTCTGATACTCCTTCTATTTCAATATAATCGCTTGCACAGTGCTCCTTGGGATGTTTAAAGTTTGGGAAATCTTTTTGTATCAAATCTGGCTTTAAACTTCTCCACAACAGTATCACGGACCTGCCTGATGTGTTCCTTGGTCTTCATGATGCTCTCTGCGCTTTAAACAGAACCCTGAGACTATCACAGAGCAGGTGCATTTATACGGAGACTTGATTACACACAGGTGGATTATATTTATCATCATCAGTCATTTAGGACAACATTGGATCATTCAGAGATCTTCACTGAACTTCTGGAGTGAGTTTGCTGCACTGAAATTAAAGGGGCCGAATAATATTGCACGTCCCACTTTTCAGTTTTTTATTTTTTACAAAAGTTTAAAATAACCTATAAATTTCGTTCCACTTCACGATTGTGTCCCACTTGTTGTTGATTCTTCACCAAAAAATAAAAATTTTATATCCTTATGTTTGAAGCCTGAAATGTGGCAAAAGGTTGAAAAGTTCAAGGGGGCCGAATACTTTCGCAAGGCACTATTGGAGAAGAATAGCCTTTATAAATGCTATTACAACGTTAGTTAAAAACATGTTTCCCCGATGATAGAATCCCTTTAATTTAATTGGAGAAAACTGTATAATTGGAAGGAGACTAGTAGCCTGTTGGGCTGCCTCTAGTCTGGATACAAGATAAGATATTGTTGGGCATGGAGGCATACAGGTTCTGTACACTATCCTGTGGCACATTTGCATACAGATGTTGCAAACATAGGGTTGCTGAAGTTGGTGTCCTTGCTGGTCCCATAAATGTTTAATTGGCGATAAATCTGGCAACTGGGCAGGTCAAGGAAGTGTTGCAATCTAGTAGAGGTATACCTGGAAAGCCTTTTCTGTGTGTGAATGAGCATTATCCTGCTGAAAATGCAAGTTGGAAGCCTGTTAACTGTGCTACATATCCTTGAGTGACTCAAGAGGCATGTCTAACAGTCAATGATCTCTCAAGAAGCACACTACCCAAAAGTATCCTCTGAGAGCCATTTTATAGGTCAGCCGGAAAGGCACATTTATATCCTTTTTTTTTTCAAGACCCAGTGTATAATCAGACCACACCTGTAATCATTTACATATTTGCCTGAGTCATAACTGTGTAACTGAGTTTTGAAGCAAACCGCCATTTCTGAGGTTTTTTTGTGAGTGCATTTATCTAGTATGGATATTTGTCAGTGATATTATTATTATTATTATTATAATAATAATGTATAGTAAGCTCCTCCAGTTCAAAACAAGCATTGATACACTACCTCTAGTATGTTACATCACATCTTGCATGTTGTCTCCATTTTATCTTCTTACTACCCTTCTTCTCCGTTGTTATCTCTTACATTTTGTCTTAAAAGCTGCTCCCTCATGTTCTCTTCAGCTATTTCTCAGATTTTCATACCAGAAGAATTATGCATAGTTTATATATTCACTAACAGGCATGTTACATAAAGTCCAGTTGCATGAATGATGTCGTTGTAAGTGAGCGTTAGTCTCATGGAATGAAACGTCATAAGCTAGAGTAGGGGTAGGCAACCTTTGGCACTCCAGCTGTTGTAAAACTACAACTCCCAGAATGCTTGCTTTCTTGACATCATTCAAGAAGATGGCCGGCTGCCTTTTTTCCTTTTCTTTTTGAATGAGCATACAGCGCATGCACAAGATTTTGATCTCGGCAACCTCACTTGCTGCTCGTTATGCAGTGAAGAGGATCAGTAGGAGGGGGCGTAGAAGAAAGGAGCCACAGGCATTCTTCAGGTGATGATGATGAAGTGCTGAGAGCACAGGGGTAACGCCCCCTTTGCTCCCTGAGCTCAATTTGCATATCAAGAATTACGAATTTATTCAAAAACGGCTGCAAAGAAATAAAGAAAAAAGGTATGCCTAGAATAGCCTTTCTAAAGGCAATTGGAATATATGCTTATTTAAAAATGCATTTCTGCAATGATAGAATCCCTTTAATGTGTCAAAATGCACAAAGATGCACCAAAAATACACCAATTGTGTTGTAAAATTCAGACCCAAAGTAAGCAAACTAAAAGATGATATAAACATAGAGTAGACATTCTAAAGATATGACAGATTTATCATCCAGCATTAGCCACTGTGATAAATCCGACACATTTTCAGGCTACCAAGTTTACACTGTTTAACGATTATTAAATCTGGACTATTGAGCTGACATTGCGATGGGAGAGGGCATTGAAATCAGAGAGGCGCCATAACAAACTGCAATATTTAAACACAGAATCATTTATTTAGTTATTTAAATTGTGGCACGGTAAGTCCCATTCCGCAATAAATCCCACTCAATATGGTGTATATTTGAAGTTAGTCACTTCACATCAGAGCAGATTGAGAGCTTGTCTTTTGAAACATGTTTAATACTAGGCTGATATCTGTATTTTGGTGGACTGCGCCACTTCAAGTTTGGAGAGCTGCAATTCACTGTTAATTCTGATTTTTTACTTTAATAATCATAAGAATAATAATTACATAATATACAATAATACATTTTTATTCATATAGCGCCAGCATATTCATCAGCACTTTACAAATCATCAAGTAATACTGAGCTCAAGTATCAGTTCTGGACGGAATAATCAATGCCTTTGGGGTCCTTAAAGATACTGTACTTTGAGATAGTGTAAGAGCTCCAAGTCTAAACAAAAAGTTTTGATATTGTATATGTGGTCTAACTTTAGCTACATTTCTTTTCCATTACAACTGTAGCTACATTTGTTTTCTATCTATCTATCTTTCTATCTATCTACGTATCTCTCTCTCTCTCTCTCTCTCTCTCTCTCTCTCATTGCATTGTTTTGAACTCTGTCTTTCGTATTCTCCTTAATATAGAATTACAAATGTGTTATTTTAGCAGATTCAAATCATTTAAAGTTTTACACTTGGCTTTTCTAAATGTTGCTAACTTGAGAATTAAGGTTACTGTATGTAATTTTTTTGCCTTCTGGTGGAGGGCCAAACTATGACCAGAAACTTGAAATGCCATATGTCACTTAAATAGCCATCTGTTCAGCTTGACATTCTTTTATGCTGTTATTATAGCCAACTGAATAATGAACATGTTCATTTATGGACGTCAAAAAATGAAAATCAAAACATGCAATTTTACATTTTTAAATCTAAAAATCACGCTAGTTTACTGTTATTGTCAAAAGTCCAATATGTCATGCCAAGATTCTCAAATCAAAATGTTGTTCTTGGAAGCGGAACACCATAGTTTAATGAATCAACTAGCACTGTCATATAGCAGTCATCAAAATCTCCAGAAGCGGCTACTTGTTATTTGTAAATTTGACACTTCATTACTAAATATATTAGATGACTAGTGTATTATATTTACTGACAAGTTAGCAATTTTTGGCCAATTTAATGATTCATGAAGTCATTCTTTACCAGCAGTAAAATATGTCTACTAACAATTGTAAAGCCGGAAGCAAATTGTACTCATTATTGTAAATTTATGGGTAATTTTTCTTTTCTAATCTGCGCTTGTTTTCTATATATTGCCTAGAGATGGGTGAACCTCATGAGATTTGTTTTGCAAATATTCATGAGGTTTTCCCCAAATTTCTTTCAAACCAAACTTGCTCAGCCTGAACCAGAAGTACTATAACTGTATTATACTAATGTGTCAGAGGCCCAGAGGAGGTGCATAAAAATAATACTTTCATACTCATGTAGTCAGCCACCAATTGTGCAAGTTCTCCCACTTAAAAAGATGAGACCGGCCTGTAATTGACATCATAGGTAGACCTCAACTATGAGAGACAAAATGAGAAAACAAATCCAAAAAATCACATTGTCTGATTTTTAAAGAATTTATTTGCAAATTATGGTGGAAAATAAGTATTTGGTCAATAACAAAAGTTCATCTCAATACTTTGTTATATATCCTTTGTTGGCAATGACAGAGGTCAAACGTTTTCTGTAAGTCTTCACAAGGTTGGCACACACTGTTGCTGGTATGTTGGCCCATTCCTCCATGCAGATCTCCTCTTGAGCAGTGATGTTTTAGGGCTGTCGCTGGGCAACACGGACTTTCAACTCCCTCCAAAGGTTTTCTAAGGGGTTGAGATCTGGAGACTGGCTAGGCCACTCCAGGACCTTGAAATGCTTCTTACGAAGCCACTCCTTCGTTGCCCTGGCTGTGTGCTTGGGATCATTGTCATGCTGAAAGACCCAGCCACGTTTCATCTTCAATGCCCTTGATGATGGAAGGAGGTTTGCACTCACAATCTCACGATACATGGCCCCATTCATTCTTTCATGTACACGGATCAGTCGTCCTGGTCCCTTTGCAGAGAAACAGCCCCAAAGCATGATGTTGCCACCCCCATGCTTCACAGTAGGTATGGTGTTCTTTGGATGCAACTCAGCATTCACTCTCCTCCAAACATGACGAGTTGTGTTTCTACCAAACAGTTCTACTTTGGTTTCATCTGACCATATGACATTCTCGCAATACTCTTTTGGAACATCCAAATGCTCTCTAGCAAACTTCAGACGGGCCCGGATATGTACTGGCTTAAGTAGGGGGACACGTCTGGCACTGCAGGATCTGAGTCGCTGACGCCGTAGTGTGTTACTTACGGTAGCCTTTGTTACGTTAGTCCCAGCTTTCTGCAGGTCATTCACTAGGTCCCCCCGTGTGGTTCTGGGATTTTTACTCACCGTTCTTGTCATCATTTTGACCCCACGGGTGAGATCTTGCGTGGAGCCCCTGATCGAGGGAGATTATCAGTGGTCTTATATGTCTTCCATTTTCTAATTATTGCTCCGACAGTTGATTTCTTCACACCAAGCTGCTTGCCTATTGTAGATTCAGTCTTCCCAGCCTGATGCAGGTCTACAATTTTGTTTTTGGTGTCCTTCCACAGCTCTTTGGTCTTCACCATAGTGGAGTTTGTAGTGTGACTGTTTGAGGTTGTGGACAGGTGTCTTTTATACTGATAACAATGTCAAACAGGTGCCATTACTACAGGTAATGAGTGGAGGACAGAGGAGCCTCTTAAAGAAGAAGTTACAGGTCTGTGAGAGCCAGAAATCTTGCTTGTTTGTAGGTGACCAAATACTTATTTTCCACCATAATTTGCAAATAAATTCTTAAAAAATCAGACAATGTGATTTTCTGGATTTGTTTTCTCATTTTGTCTCTCATAGTTGAGGTCTAACTATGATGTCAACTACAGGCCTCTCTCATATTTTTAAGTGGGAGAACTTGCACAATTGGTGGCTGACTAAATACTTTTTTTCCCCACTGTATGTGTTATTGTTGTATTTTTTTCCTCTCTTTTTTGTTTGTTGGTTTGAATTACCATATTCTCTTTATGTCCATTTATTATTTATTGAGATTGGGAGCCTTATGTAACTAATTAGGTCTTTTCCAGCCTTCCTATCATCTTTTCTGTTTTTAAGATGGCCGCCGCTATGCACCGGTGTTGTGCATATGCTCCAAATAGTTGATTTCATCATTGCATCGTGACGGCGCCATTTTATGTGTTGGGGACTCATTTTTTGACTCATGCGCCATGTAAAAAAGCACAGGTGAGCTCTATTTTTTAGCTATTTTGCTGTGCACCCCCTGAGGAAGCTACCGCGAAACGTGCGTTGGGGTGGTGGTCCATGTGGTCGTAGGTGATATGATGGCTGGTTGGTATTGATTTTAACCTAGGTGGTTCATATCATAATGGAATATATGTGATGAAATTTTGGCCATAGTTGTTAACATTACTTGATTTGTATATTTGCACATTGCACTTGCACTTTCTATTTATTGTTACTTGGTGTTACTCAGCTTTGGTGTTTTTTTCTATTTATATATGAATTAATTGTTATTTATACCGCCTAATGTTATTGTATGTTTGCCATCTCTGTGTACCACATTGGACCACAATGTTTGTTTGTGTGTTTTTACTTGTTCTTAATTGTTTTTAACTTGGCAATACTATCAAATGGATATGTTTTTTGTTTAATAAAGATGAATTTTGACTATTTTTGATTTGATTGTTTTGAGAACTATTATTGGTTTCTTATTGTGAGTTTTTTGCTCTGGTGTTCTCTATTATATTAGTTACATATTTATGATTATGAGACTGTATATCCTTTTTGGATTAATTAGCCTTTTATGTGCCCTGCTCTGATCAGACACTTAATTTTTTAATTTCTTTTTCCTTATGGTTTGCTATCATTTCAATAATACCTCAGTACAGCATCACATGGACAGCTAGAGACAGTAACATGTCCGCCATTGGGGTGAGGGCAGTGTGGTTATCCTTCTCTATATAGTCTCCTAAATAATCTTTAGATTATTTAAATAAGACCATAAACATACAGTTAGGGAGTATAAACTGTGATCTGGTTCATTGTAAGTGTGTGATTGGAGCCTGTCTAATCAACAACACTAACTGTGATAGAATTATAAGGGAAAAATGGAACAGCAAATGAAAAGAAATGACATTAGGGCAGTCTGGAAAGGTCTTAAGTCAATTTCTGGTCATAGACAGCCTGTCTCAGAGGTCAAAGGAGATGCTAATTGGCTTAACAAACTAAATCTATTCTTCAATAGATTTGATCACACACCAGCTCCTCCCACCCCAGCATGTCATTCAATCCCCTCTCCCACACTGACTTCACCTCTTGCTGTTATTTCTTACCTGAGCAGTAAATTCAGCAATCAGTCATCTGGCTACTGTCTGAGCTTCACGTGTGTCCAGGTGAGAAAGGAGCTGAAAAAGCTCAAAGCTGGGAAAGTCTCAGGGCCAGATGGCATCAGTGCAAGGCTAATTAAGACTTGCGAGGACTAGCTATGTGGTATTATTACATATATGTTTAATATGAGCTTGAAGCTGGGAATATTACCAGAACTGTGGAAATCTGCTTGTGTGGTACCTCATCCTATGAACCTTAACGACTACAGACCCGTAGCATCGACATCCCACCTGATGAAGATCTTAGAGATTGGTACTCACACATCTCTGCCCTCTAGTGAGCTCGGCTATGGACCCTCTCCAGTTTGCTTATCGGCCGGGCATTGGAGTGGATGATGCCATGATCCACCTTCTGCACAGGGCTCTTTCTCACCTGGAGAAACCAGGAAACACTGTAAGAATAATGTTCTTTGATTTCTCCAGTGCTTTTAACACCATACAGCCAGGGATACTGAGAGACAAGCTGGGCCTTGTTGGAGTGGACCACCACCTCTCCAATTGGATCCTAGACTACCTCACAAACAAACCTCAGTATGTGAGAGCCCGGGACTGTGTGTGAGATACTGTTATCTGTAATACAGTGGCACCTCAGGGTATAGTTTTTGCCCCTTTCCTCTTCACACTGTCCACTTAAGATTTTAAGTGCAACTCATCTAGCTGCTACCGTGTTTCTCCGAAAATAAGACAGGGTCTTATATTATTTTTTGCTCTGAAAAAAGGGCTAGGGCTTATTTTCGGGGTAGGTCTTAATTTTTTCCATGAACAACAATCACACATTTGATCGCTTTTTATTTCAACTTTTATCAGAGGTGAAACAGCGAAAAAACAGCAGTTCGGCACTTTAATCTTTTTTTTTTTGCTACGGCATTCACCATAGAGGTAAAATAATTTTATAAGTTTGTAGACTGGGCGTTTTCGGACACAGGGATATCTAATGTGTATGTGTTTCACAGTAATATTTTATTTTTATATGTATTCTAGTGAAAGTGGGAGGGGGTTTGAACTTTTATTTTGTTGTTTTTTTTAACTTTTTTTTTTTTTTTTAACTAACCCCTCCTTGGGGGCTTGAACCTGCAATCATCCCATAGACTGCAATACAACCTATTGCAGTCTATGGGAGATTATCTATATTACTAATGAGGCTGGCCTCAATAGTAATATTCCTATGACAGGCCTGGGAGCCTTCATAACGCTCCCGGCTGTCAAAGGAACAGGTCGGCTCCTGCGATCTCACCCGTGGGAGCCGGCCTGCAACGTCAAAGGTACGGGGCCGGTGGGGACCGGCCCCAGGGATCGTTACTCTGCTTTGGGGGGTCGATTTGGAGGGAAGGGGGTCACGGACTGACAGACCTAACAATGCCCGCGATCAGTGGACTCTGATCGCAGGCATTACCTGCGGGTCTCCGGTGTACAAGGAGACCCGGTATAGCAGCTATAGGGGGTGAGGATGAAGGGGGGAAGCGCGGAGGTCACACTAAGCAATGTCCGCGGTCAGAGTCCATTCTGATCGCAGGCATTAACTCCGGGTTTTGCTACTTTGGTGGGAGGGAAGGGAAAGGGAAGTCACGCTGAACAATGCCCACGATCAGGGTAGACACTGATCGCGGGCATTAACTCCAGGTCTCCGCAGAGACCCGGTACGGCCGGCCGCTCTGCAGCAGAGCGGCCGCCATCTTTAAGGACCCGGCATCCGCTGTAATCGCGCGGCGGATGTCGGGAAGGGGTTAAATTAGCTAGGGCTTATTTTTGGAGTAGGGCTTATATTTCAAGCCTACTCCAAAAAACCTGGAAAATATAGCTAGGTCTTATTTTCGGGGTAGGTCTTATTTTTGGAGAAACACGGTACTTATAGAAGTATTCTGATGACTCTGCAATAGTCAGCCTCATCACAAACGAAGATGATAGGGAGTACAGAGAACTGAACAGAGACTTTGTAGACTGGTGCCAGCGGTACCACCTTAGGATAAATGCTGGGAAGACCAAGGAGATGGTGGTGGACTTTCGTAAGTGCAGATAGAACTATTAAAGCATTATCTTATCTTATCTTATCTTATCTTAGAAGTCTAACCCCCCTTATGAAGAGCCTGTGTGGTACATTCCATAAGAAGGTTCGAATGAGATCACATGACCCAGCTGAAGAGATTCCAAGAATTTTGAAGTAAAATGCTATAAATAAATTATATACAGTACAGACCAAAAGTTTGGACACACCTTCTCGTTCCAAGAGTTTTCTGTATTTTCATGACTATAAAAATTGTAGATTCACACTGAAGGCATCAAAACTATGAATTAACACATGTGGAATTATATACTTAACAAAAAAGTGTGAAACAACTGAAAATATGTCTTATATTCTAGGTTCTTCAAAGTAGCCACCTTTTGCTTTGATTACTGCTTTGCACACTCTTGGCATTCTCTTGATGAGCTTCAAGAGGTAGTCACCTGAACTGGTCTTCCAACAGTCTTGAAGGAGTTCCCAGAGATGCTTAGCACTTGTTGGCCCTTTTGCCTTCACTCTGTGGTCCAGCTCACCCCAAACCATCTGGATTGGGTTCAGGTCTGGTGACTGTGGAGGCCAGGTCATCTGGCGTAGCACCCCATCACTCTCCTTCTTGGTCAAATAGCCCTTACACAGTCTGGAGGTGTGTTTGGGGTCATTGTCCTGTTGAAAAATAAATGATGGTCCAACTAAACGCAAACCGGATGGAATAGCATGCCGCTGCAAGATGCTGTGGTAACCATGCTGGTTCAGTATTCCTTCAATTTTTACTAAATCCCCAACAGTGTCACCAGCAAAGCACCCCCACACCATCACACCTCCTCCTCCATGCTTCACGGTGGGAACCAGGCATGTAGAGTCTATTCGTTCACCTTTTCTGCGTCGCACAAAGACACGGTGGTTGGAACCAAAGATCTCAAATTTGGACTCATCAGACCAAAGCACAGATTTCCATAGGTCTAATGTCCATTCCTTGTGTTCTTTAGCCCAAACAAGTCTCTTCTGCTTGTTGCCTGTCCTTAGGAGTGGTTTCCTAGCAGCTATTTTACCATGAAGGCCTGCTGCACACAGTCTCCTCTTAACAGTTGTTGTAGAGATGTGTCTGCTGCTAGAACTCTGTGTGGCATTGACCTGGTCTCTAATCTGAGCTGCTGTTAACCTGCGATTTCTGAGGCTGGTAACTCGGATGAACTTATCTTCCGCAGCAGAGGTGACTCTTGGTCTTCCTTTCCTGGGGCGGTCCTCATGTGATCCAGTTTCTTTGTAGCGCTTGATGGTTTTGGCCATTGCACTTGGGGACACTTTCAAAGTTTTCCGAATTTTTCGGACTGACTGACCTTCTTCTTAAAGTAATGATGGCCACTCGTTTTTCTTTACTTAGCTGCTTTTTTCTTGCCATAATACAAATTCTAACACTCCATTCAGTAGGACTATCATCTGTGTATCCACCTGACTTCTGAACAACACAACTGATGGTCCCAACCCCATTTATAAGGCAAGAAATCCCACTTATTAAACCTGACAGGGCACATCTGTGAAGTGAAAACCATTTCAGGTGACTACCTCTTGAAACTCATCAAGAGAATGCCAAGAGTGTGCAAAGCAGTAATCAAAGCAAAAGGTGGTTACTTTGAAGAACCTAGAATATAAGACATATTTTCAGTTGTTTCACACTTTTTTGTTAAGTATATAATTCCACATGTGTTAATTCATAGTTGTGATGCCTTCAGTATGAATCTACAATTTTTATAGTCATGAAAATACAGAAAACTCTTGGAATGAGAAGGTGTGTCCAAACTTTTGGTCTGTACTGTATATTGGGGAATAGGCACATAATGAAGAAAAAATACTTGTGTTGCTTTAGGCTATATGTCAGAGGTACTGCATCTAAAAGAGAATAATGCTCTGTTCACATCTTGCCCGAGCATTACATCGTAGGTGTACACCAAAGTTTTTCCAGCATGTACAAAACAACTGGTGTAAAGCACCATCATATGGCACTGTATAGCCATTTATTTGTAATTCATATGAAAGCTGCATTTTGACCCCTTTAAAAACACAGTTGTGCCTTCAAAGTCCAGAAGATTCTTTTTTCATTTCAAACCTTCAGCATTCCATTACTCATAACATTTTTATACCAACATAGCAGTTTAACCCTTGATCACCGGAGATGGTCATTTATCAATTATAATTTTTTAACCCCTGCCTTCCAAAAACCATAACTTTAAATATGTTTCCATTTACAGAGATGTTTGAGGGCTTATTTTTTTGCTGGACAGATTGTATTTCACAGTGGCACTAATTAATATTCCATACATATATTTGGAGTCTGAAAAAAATTTAGAATGGGGTGGAATTAGAAAAAAATGTTTTATTTTTACAGCATTCACTGTGAAGCCAAAATAACATGTTACCTGTATTCTGTGGGTCATTACAATTATGTTCATACCAAATATATATTGGTTTTGTTATGTTTTAATACCTTAACAAAAATCCAAAACTTTGAAAAAAAAATTCTTGGAGTTGCCATAACCTGACACCTGTAATATTTTTTATACTTCTGTATACAGAGCTGTGTAAGACCTCTTTTTGTGGTTCCAGATGCACGTTTTATTTATACCATTTTGGAGAATTTCTGATGTTTTGATCACGTTTTTATTTAAATTTTTTTGCAGGCAAAACAACAAAAATACGGCAATTTGGATATTTAGATTTTTTTCCTGCTATAACATTCACCATATGTGAAAAATATTTTTATTAGTTTGTAATTCAGGCATTTTTAGACACAGATGGCTAATTTGTTTATGTTTGGTTTTGTTTGTTAATTTTTATTTGAGATCTAAGGAAAGGGAAAGTTATATTTTTAAAAACTTTGTTTTACTATTTTTTTCAGCGGCCCCCCAGGGAGGCTTGAGCCTTGAATCATTAGGTCACCTGTCCCATAGACTGCAATACAACTATATTGCAATCTATGCAATATTCACTATGTAACTATTGAGGCCTGCCAGAGGCAAGCCTCTGCAGCTACTTTCATATGACAAGGCTGCCAGCTGTAATAACTACCATGCCTTCATCATGTGGGAGCTGTACTGGCTAATTCAAATAAGGATGGGGGGGAGCACCATCAACCTTTTTGGGCAGGGGAGGAATTTTCAAAAGGGTTAATGCCCAAGTCTGGAGCAGATTCCAATGGCAGACATTACTGCTGTGTCTCCACTACATAGAACAGTGGAGATCCAGCACTTATGGCACCCACTGTGCTTCCAGACGGGCTCCATATTTAAAGTGCCTTCATCCAGTGTAATACTACAGTGGATGTTGGCAAGGGGTTAAAGAATTGTTGTGTGCCTAGTCATACTTTTTTAACGCATTATTTTCAGAAACATTTTACTTATACTGTATTATGAATGATATGCAGTAAAAAGTAATTTTGTCATTATCCTTTAGAGCAACATTATTATAACTATGCAAATCATCTTTAGTATAAATATTTTACTAGCTTTGTTCAATCTTATTCACTATATAGTACTGTCTCAAACTTGCTGGCGATATGGTTTTGAACTACTGTTTTCCATCCTGGCTTGAAAATACTGATATAGTCTGATGTTACTGTACTTCCTAAGCATCTCAGATGATCTTCAAGTGCCCTCCACTATATGATGGCAGTGGTGCATTAGAATGATTCACTGCAACACCTTCTGAATATTGATTGCAATAATAAAACAATACCTTTGGGGATTTTACAATATACCTGCCAACATAAAGAAACCTGCTCAGCTTGCCTAGTCTTGCTTGTCTTACCATTTACTCATAGTAATCACTACTAAGCACTGTAGAAATTAGATAAATTAATATCATTATGATTATCAGCTTTTCCTGATAATTAGCATTCCGTTTGTTTGCGCTATTAGAAAGAAATACATGCAGACAGAAGTTAGGGACTAGTAAAAATTTAGCTGTAAATCATTTTTCAGACCTATTTGTTTTGCTTGGAGACATTTGTTGATTCCTACTCCTAACACCCTTCCATCTCAGGTTTCAGAATACAGGCATTTTATGGTCTTTCTACTACTGTGCAAAAGTCTCCTATAATTTTTTCTTCAAACTTTAATGTTGCAAACTTCACTTTGTCCACACTTGCCAGCCAAAGATATAGCAGTCTAACAATTAAAATAAATGTCTACAGGACTATCAACCTTGTAAAATTTCTATTGGGTACCATTAAATAAAAACATTGGTTCAAATTTATTATGCCTTGTAGGACAGTTTTCTGGCACACAGGGCATAAAAAGTCGATATTGCAACTTTTTAAACTCTGCTGCCTTTGTCACTTTCCCAAAAAGGGACATAAGTGATGTAGGAAATGGGGCACATTTCTGAAGACTGGTGTTATTAAGGCCAGTCTTCCAAATTCTGGAGTTGGCAGAGGGTGCATCTTATTTATGACAAGGTGCACTCCTCATAAATGACACGTACGCTCTACTGGGCCATGCACCTGGAGAGGAAATGTACGGTAGCTCATAGCTGGCGTACATTTACCACATCATTTATGCCAGATTCCTGGCATAAATGATATTAAATCTGGCATGGCCGATGACACTGTCCCCTGCCTGCCACTCCCTTTTTGAGGCAAATGCGAAGACGAAGTAAAAAAGTCGCAATTTTTTGTGCAAAACTCTTATTCTTGTAAGGTTGATAACTGGCATACAAGGCATAATAAATCTGCTTTTTGTTTTCACCTGAAATAAACCACATTTTCCTCTTTTGTATCGCTGCTTTCCTTGGTCAAATTTTGGTTTAATGCATATTGCACATTTTCTGTTAGTACAATAAACCTCATTTCAATCCTGAAATATTACTGTGTCCATCAGTTATTAGATATATCAAATTGAAATGGCTGTTGCAAACACCCAAATATTTAGAACTAAAAATGATTAAGATTAATAGGGGTGTCCAAACTTTTTCATATGACTGTATCTGCAGAATATTAAAATTATAGCCATAAGCAGAATTCAATGGAAGCAAGCAAAAACCATTACATGAAAATGACAGGAATACTGTACTAGTGTTCCATTCAATATGCACATTTTAGATTTAATATATAGCCAATATTTCTAAAGAGGTTTTTATCTGAAGAAGTTCTTTAGGCAAAACAATGTGAGAAAGAAATGCAGTGCTGTATGTGCTTCTTAAGTAACACAAAACACAATGAAAGCAAAATAAAAAAATCATATTTCAGCACTTTTCCCTTTATCTCCTCATTCTCAGTGTTTGTATCGTATCTCATATTACAATTAAAAATATAAATGTGCAAAAAACACATGTCCCCTCCTTCTCCTTACTGTCCAGTCTCCTATCTCTGACCTTTCTGCTATAGAACAAAAATTATTAAACCCCGCCCCTTTGCTAAGCCCTGCCTTCTCTGTTTTGCCACCAGTTGAAAATCAAACTAAGAAGCAGGAGATTAACCCCATGTTCTCTGCAATAATTCAACTAAACTTTTAAGTAAAGATAATTTAGAAAATGTTGTTCACTGACAAACAGTGAAGACATCTATATTTGTTCTTTACTCTTATCTAGAGATGAGCAAATTTTGCAAAAATTTTATTCGACCGATTCTCCGAAGTTTCCAAAACAATTTAATTCAATCCGAATTAATTCGTGGCCAATATCGTTAAAAAACAGCTATTCCCTGGCTGCAGAGAGCCTGTGTAGTAGTGTAGAACACTGTGCCTTGCAGTAACACGCATAGGGAGTCTGCTGTGGTAGTGAAACAATACTGTGAGTCAGTAAGACACATGCATGACAGGCGTCACTCTTAGAACCACTGCACACTTCACTTATTTGTCCAGTTATGGGGCCAAAACTGACCAACTAACTCAAGTGTGAACTCAGCCTTACAGGTCCTTGTTAGTACCAGGTATAAAGAACCGTGCAGAGGCCCAAGATCCTACTGTAGCGTGAAAGAGCGCAATCCTTTTATACCATCGTCTGCTGATTCCACATAGATGTCTACAGAGTGGCAAGGCGACATAATGTGGAGTTGGCAGCAGCATGAGGAGGACACAGAGTGGCAAGGCAACATGATGTGGAGGTGGCAGCAGAATGAGGAGGCCATAGAGTGACCCGGTGGCAGCAGCATGAGTAGGCCATAGAGTGGCAAGGCGACATAATGTGGAGTTGGCAGCATCATGAGGAGGACACAGAGTGGCAAGGTGACATAATGTGGAGGTAGCAGCAGCATGAGTAGGCCACAGAGTGGCAAGGTGACATAATGTGGATGTAGCAGCAGCATGAGTAGGCCACAGAGTGCAAGGTGACATAATGTGGAGGTGGCAGCAGCATGAGGAGGCCATAAAGTGAACCGGTGGCAGCAGCATGAGGAGACCATAGAGTGACCCTGTGGCAGCAGCATGAGGAGGCCACAGAGTGGCAAGGTGACATAATGTGGAAGTTGCAGCAGCATGAGTAGGCCACAGAGTGGCAAGGTGACAATGTGGAGGTGGAAGCAGCATGAGGAGGCTATACAGTGACCCGGTGGCAGCAGCATGAGGAGGCCACAGAGTGGCAAAGTGACATAATGTGGAGGTGGCAACAGCATGAGGAGGCCATAGGGTGACCCAGTGGCAGCAGTATGAGGAGGCCATAGAGTGACCCGGTGACAGAGTGGGGAGGTGGTTGGCGCAAACAGTACCCGCTGACAATGGTGACTGTAAGAAGGAGCACTCGGCATCAGATGTGTGGCATCAGGCGGGTGGCAGCATCAAAATAGTAGCTGAGGCAGGTAGTCAGAATAAACCGGTCTCTTTTGACAAGGTTTGAGTGAGGCAGCATGGATGATTTAATCTGATGCATCAGGCATTGGTGAGTGGAAATCCTGGCTGATCCATGCCTGATTCATCTTGACAAAGGTCAGTCTCTCCACATTTTGGGTGGACAGGGAAGTTCTCTTTGGGGCAACTATGGCCCCTTCTGCACTAAACACCCGCTCTTATGCCACACTATTGGCTGGACAGGACAGCTTTTCCAGGGCATACTCAGCCAGTTGCAGCCACAAATCCAGTTTGGCTGCCCTGTAGTCCAGCAGATCTTCGATGATGGGTGGCAGGGTGCACTCCAAGTATGCCACCACCTGCTGGTTCAGGTTCTGTTCTGAGTCTAGCTGCTGGTGAAGAAAGCTGCTCATCAGTGACTCTAGGCTCAGGCTGCTGCTGATGAAGCTGGTATGGCTCCTGCGCTCCTCCCACAACAGCCATGGCAGTGCAAGGTACGCACCCAGGGCCCCCCCGTCAGACCTGTGAGAGAATGGACAATGGTGCAGATAGGCAGCGTCCAACTGACTAAATAGTATGTCTCTATAGTAGTTCAGTTTGTCCTCCCTCTCAGCGGGTGTAAAAAACGCCCCCATTTTTGACTGATAGCAAGGGTCTAACATGGTGGAGAGCCGAATGCTGACAATTCGGTTGTCACTATGCAAGCAAGTGAGCATGCATCGGTCCATTTGCGCAAGTGACTCGGAGGGACTTCCTGCATCCATCTCCACTGCATACTGCCACGGTGTGTCTGGGTCATCTGCCTCATTTTCCTCATCTCCCTCTTGCTCTTCCGACTGCTCCTGCTCCTCCTCTCCTGTCACCTGTGTAGAAAAACCACCCAATTCGCTACACATTGCTTGTGCTCTAATGTCCTCCTCCTCCTCCAGTTCAGCCCCCACAGGGCTCATGTGGCCATGAGATGTAGGCGCCACATCTCCAATTCCATGACCAGCCAGATTTACTGGCATCTTTTCCAGGATATGAATCACTGGAATGACGTTGTTTATCCCATAGTCCTGGCGACTGACAAATAAATTAGCCTCCTCAAAGGGAACGAGCAAATGGCAGGTGTCACGCATGAGCTGCCACTGGCTAACATCGAAGTTACACAGGAGAGTACCTCTGTCCACTTGGATTATCAAGAAATCGTTTATGGCTTTTCTCTGTTCGTACAGTCGGCCCAACATATGGAGGGAGGAATTACAATATCAGCCTATGTTGGGGGACGCCGTTCTACCGCTGCAGCTCAAGGAGGGTGTGCTTGGTGGTGTACAAGTGGCTGAAGTGCATGCAAAGTTTCATGGCCATTTTTAGGATGTCTTGCAGATGGGTGGAAGACTTAAGGAAATGCTTAACAACCAGATTAAACACATGCACCATGCAGGGTGCATGACTCAGCCCTCCTTGATGCAGCACCGACACCATGTTCTTCCCGTTGTCGGTCACCATGGTTCCAATTTTGAGTTGTCGCAGAGAAAGCCAGCCTTCAATTTCTTGATGAAGGACACAGAGCAGTTCTTCCCCTGTGTGACTCCGTTCGCCCAGGCAAATGAGGTGTAGAACAGCGTGACACCACAGTGCCCTGCACATGTGGTATGCTGGAGGAGCACTGTAAATTGTCCCTGCAGTGGAGGATGAGGCGGACATTGTTGCAGGACCAACGGCGTGAGAATGTGGAGGCGGAAGCGGCGTCACCTGGCCAAGTTGCTAGTGTGTCTGGGAAGGAACCACATTCACCCAGTGGACAATAAAGGACATATATTGTCCTTGACCCTAGTTACAGCTCCACACGTTGGCGCTGCCGTGCACTTTGGCAGATACTGATAGGCTCAAGGACTGCCCCACCTTTGTTCTACATATTTGTGCAGGGCTTGTACTGTCTTTTTGGCAATGAAATGATGGTTTGGGACTCTCCACCTCAGCTTGACACCAGCCATCATTTCTCTGAAAGGTGCAGAGTCCACCACTTGGAAAGGGAGAGACTGCAGCACCAGCAACTTGGACAGGAGCACGTTCAGCTTCTGCACCATTGGAGTGCACGCATACTGTTGTCTCTTCGAAATCGCTTCGTTGATCGATTGCTGATACAATGACTGAACTAGGAGGAGGAGGAGCAGGAGCATCAGGTCCAGCAGATGATGGGAAGGACACACAGCTTCCTTCGGCTGAGGTGGTGGAGCCTTGACTGCCTGAAATGGGGTGCGTGCCACTGGGTGATGCAGCAGTTGCTGCGGCAGGCAGCACTACCACATTGGAGCCACATCTCTCCCAGGCCACTTTGTGGTGATGCTGCATATGTTGACGCAGGGCTGTGGTACCAACATTGGTGCTTCACCTTGTGCCCACAGATTCGACATATGGCCATTTTCAACTCCCCTGGCGGCTTAACAAAAAACAGCCACACCACCTAGTAGGTGATTTTACTGCCAACACTCCGCACTAACTGACTGCTACTGCCACTGCCTCCGTGTACCCCTGCACCACTGCTTTCGGGGCAGGTAGGCTCCTGCAAAGCGGGTGGTCTACCCCGGGCACGTTTGTCTTCCGACCTCCCACTGGTGCCACCCTGCTGACTCCCAGCCATGCTACCGACTTACTGGCTCCACCGCTGCCTCGTGCGCAAGCTGCCACCCTCTTCTCCCAATGATGTAGCCCCTTCGTCACCCGGCTCCCAATTGCGATCGACTACATCATCATCGAGTACTGTCTGCACGTCAATGATGTCCTCCTCAACGGTCTCTGAGCCAGGAGCCTGACTGCTCACAACACCAGCTCCCACGCCACTCTACTTGCGGATGTTTCCTCCAGACCTTGGCTGGGCATGCAGAATGTCCTGTAGTAGCTCCTCCTCACTGTATAGTGGATCTGAGCCCACAGCATAGAGTACTTCTGTGGCTGAGGGAACAGAAAAGGACAGAGGCAGGTTGAGGACACCTGAGGGCACAGTGCCTGATCCCGGGCCATGCCAACTAAGGGTTTTGTCTGACGGACCCACTGACTCTTGGCTGGGGGTATCTGATGTGACTTGGGATGAAGTGGATGACAGAGTAAACCATTCTACAACCTTTGGGTTGCTGGTCAAGACATGACCGTTAGCTGACACTGGGAGCTCAGGACTCTGAAAGCGACCCCTGCTGACACGCCCCATTACTCTGCTGCGACCTGACCTTGCACCAGAACCATTTAGTCCTGTGCCCCTCCCCTGTGCAGGGCCTGTCGCTTCTCTGTCTGACATACTGTTACATCAAATAAGTAAATGAAAAGGAAAATAATACACGGAAAAAAGGCCTGTAATTTTCTACCTTCAAGACAACGGCGAATAAGCAGTTATTGTTTTCCCCACTAATAAACGCCTTGAAAAGGCGTAATAACAGATTACTGTGGAGCTAATGGATAAGAATTCTTTTTTTTTTGCCACTATTGCACGTCAAAAAGGTCTATAATTTTCTACCTTCAAGACAACGGCGAATAAACCCTTTATTATTTACACCACTAATAAACACCTTGAAAAGGCATTATAAAAGATTACTGCAGAGATTAATGGATAAGAATTCTTTTTTTGCCACTACTTCACAGCTGGCATACATTTCTTTCACCATTTAAGCCATAAAATTGCTGTAAATATTAGTAAAATTAGTCCTGCCTATACCATCCACCACCATGCCAACTTTTAGAAAAGTGGCAAGACTGGTTTACAACCTTTTTTTTCGCAAAATAGTGGTGCGGATTTTTAGTGAATCTGCGCCATTATGTTGTCCATTCTTCTGTGTATTATAACTCATGACCATCATTTACCGGGGGCCCAGACTAATCTTCCTGAAAAACAGAAACCCAATCTGCTTAAAAAGTAGTTACCCACGGAAACCCAAGGACCCCATGGACTATAATAGGGTCCGCCTGGTTTCTGCCCAAAAAATACCGAGAGAAAAGTCCTGTTTGAAAAATGCGGAATATGGGAAGGAATCCCAAAATGGTCACTGAGCGCATATGTGAATCTAGCCTTAGTCTACTCCTGATTCAGACATCAGGGGAAGGCATTGTGATGTACATTCATAAACTGTCCAGATATCCGTACAATTACAGTACATGCAGCTTGTAACAAAGATGTGCTGGGGAGTTTCAGGATATACAGTTGTGCTAAAAAGTTTACATACCCTGCAGGTTTTTGGTTTTTTGGCCTTTTTTCAGAGAATATGAATGATAAGACAAAAACTTTTTCTCCACTCATGGTTAGTGGTTGGTTGAAGCCATTTATTATCAAACTTCTGTGTTTTCTCTTTTTAAATCATAATGGCAATCAAAAACATCAAAATGACCCTGTTCAAAAGTTCACATACCCTGGTGATTTTGGCCTGATAACATGCCCAGAAACCAAACCACGGTCAGGTAGACCAACCAAAATTTCGGCCACAACTGCCCGGAAAATTGTTTGGGATGCAAAGAAAAACCCAAACATAACATCAGCTGAAATACAGGACTCTCTGAAAACTATTGGTGTGGCTGTTTCAAGATGCATAATAAGGAGGCACTTGAAGAAAAATGGGCTGCATGGTCGAGTTGCCAGAAGAAAGCCATTACTGCCACAAAGAATCTCGCCTTCAATACGCCAAACAGCACAGAGACAAGGCTCAAAACTTCTGGAACAAGCTAATTTGGAGTGATGAGACAAAAATCGAACTTTTTGGCCACAAGCATTAAACGTAAAATTTGGAAAGGTGTCACTGATGATGTGGGGAGGTGTGAGCTTCAAAGGCACAGGAAACTTGGACAAAGTTGAAGGAAAGATGAACGCAGCACATCATCAACAAATACTGGAGGCAAATTTGCACTCATCAGCCAGGAAGCTGCGCATGGGACGTACATGGACTTTCCAACATGACAACAATCCAAAACACAAGGCCAAGTCGACCTGTCATTGGCTAGAGCAGAAAAAAGTGAAGGTTCTGGAGTGGCCATCTCAGTCTCCAGACCTCAATATCATTGAGCCACTCTGGGGAGGTCTCAAGTGCACAGTACATGCAAGACAGCCCAGGAATTTACAGGAACTGGAGACTTTTTGCCAAGAAGAATGGGCAGTTTTACCATCTGAGAAAATAAAGAGCCTCATCCACAACTACCACAAAAGACTTCAAGCTGTTATTGATGTTAGAGGGGGCAATACACGGTATTAAGAACTGGGGTATGTGAACTTTTGAACATTTAATGTCATTTTAATGTTTTTGGTTGTCATTATGATTTAAAAAGAGAAAACACAGACGTTTGACAATAAATGGCTTCAACCAACCACTAACCATGAGTGAAGAAAAAGTTTTTCTGTTATCACTCATATTCTCTGAAAAAAGGCCAAAAAAACAAATAATCTGCCAGGTATGTAAACTTTTTAGCACAACTGTACTTCATTTTACTTGTCTTCGTCACATACAGAAAATAATCAATTGCGATACAGACACTTTCATACCGACATTTTCAACCTATAAAATACTGTATGTACTACATGTCATGCTTCAGTTAGATCCTATTTCCAACATTATGCAGTCATACTAATACTCTAACAGGGAAAATGAATAATTTCCATGCTAAAGTAGGAGCACATTAATGTATATTGTATAACCATGCCTTTAAATTATGTCATACATAGAATATGGTATATAATAAGTAACTCAGTTCATATCATATATGAACAAATATGAACAAAAAATTGTCCATTTTTATCTTGGCTCTTATTATTTTGTGAGAGTTGTGCCACCATGTTGTGTCAGCAATCAACTAACATTTATTATATATGAATGTGATCCTAAGTAGCTATATTTCATAAATCTGGTCATAAATAGCGAAATAAAAATATTTGTTGTCTTATAAATGGCAAGTTAAGCAGCTATTCTATGGTTTCATGACAAGTTATCACAGAAGTGATATCCTTACTATCCTATTTATGTCTATAATGGTGATTAATGGTCCATATGTGACCACCCCGTGGGAGAGGGTGAACAGTAGCATTTTGAGGATTCTGTTTGTGTGTTGTGATATTGTGTTGAATTGGTTTCAAGACAAATTGGAAGGTCAATTAAGTGGGAACACATCTGTACTTCTTTTAGATATAGTTAGGTTTTCGTTATATTCACATTTGTGCCTGCTTTACTTCCGTAGCGAATCCGTCTAAGGCTAAGGCCCCATGGCTGTAAAAAGACACTGTGGAAAAGACTGTGGCAGAAACGCATCACATTTTTTTTTCTGCAGTGTTTTTCACAGAAAGGACTTTCTGCCTCTATTATACCTATAGAGAAAAAAACAGATTTTCCATAGGTATAATTGACATGTTGCAGATTTTTTTTCTGCAATGTGCGGGTGGGATTAACCAGAATCCCATTCACTTTGCAGGTAATATAAAACACAGCAAAGGATTCATCAAAAAAAATGGTCACATATCATAATCCATCTTTTTTGATAGATTAGTTGTTGGGTATCTGTCATAAAAGCTGTCAGTTTGAGTCCATTTTTGGTGGATCAGTTTTTCTTTTCAATTCTTCGTTCTGAGTATGCACAAAGAAGAAATTGGATGGATTGCAAAATGGCCACAAACAGATTACTATCAGTTGGTAATCTGTTTGTGTCTGCCTTACATAGACCTCAATGTTAAAAAAAAAAAAAAAAATGGATTTGTTGCTGTCGTGTATCATTATTTTTTGGATGGAGCAAAAGTGCTGCAAGTTTAACTTTTGTCTCCATTCAAAGGAGTAGATACACGGCAGGAACGCTCCAAATAAATACCTGCGGATCACAAAAACTGATTCCATACGGAGACACCAATGCTGATGTGAACCCAACCTTAGGTTTGTGTCTTAAATAGCTTTTGCTTGCATTTTGACATTGAAAAAATTGAAATTGTTCAGTATGAGTAATCCTCTACATTTTCAAGTTAGGCTATGTAAGTGATTAACCTGTAGCACCCCTTTACAGTAGAACTTTATACATTCAAAGGTACTGAACTACACCCACTTATCCCCACAGTGGATGGACTGCCAGATTGTTGTCAGTCCGTCCGTTGAGATCCCTAGCAATCGGGAGAACAGAAACCCGAAAGTTCCACATGCATGCCTCCTGCATGTGAATGAAAGTGCTCCAATTGGTGCACTCCTGCAAGTGAAATGGTGCTCCAGTCAATTCTATGGGGCTTCTGGACCAGAAGTGCCAGAAGCACTATAGAAGTGAATGGAGCGCCCGTTGGTCAGGCACACTAGTGCTTAATTCACATGAAAGAGCCATGGGGGACTTTGTGATCCCAGCAAGCTGACACTAATCCCCTATATTGTCTTTAATGATAAAACCCCTTTAAATGCTGCATACAGCTATTATCCCTAAACAAACTGGAACACAGAGGAAACAAATGTGTCAGATACTAACATGCAAAGAATAGGCATGACTGGTTATAGCCAAGCTGCAGTCAGGATGATAGAGGGAGGAGGATGCATGGTAACATAAGGACTGATGTAGCAAAATGTAAAATTACATTGATAACTTACTGTGCCGTGCTAACTTGTCTCAGAAGACTACAAAAGCCATTGAAATGTATTAAAAATGTCGAGTTAATACTATGTACCAGGTATAGTGACCTGGAATAGTAAATGTACTTCTTTTCATTAGAGTGTTCCTGCAATTATGTTTTTATTTATTTTTTACTAAATTATGTACAGTAGTATATGAAAATATGGGAAAATATGTAATATATAAGGATTATGTTAGCATGTCATGATATTATATTGAATAGATTTAAGCAAAGTTTAGGGTGGGCACATTTATATCATTTTCAGCTTACAGAACATTAGTTTTCAGTTCTTTTTTCTTTAACTCTTTTGAAAACTCCTCATTGGCTAAAAAGTTGGTCTTTGGTAACTGAAGACAAAAGAAGAGCAGAAAGAAATAAAGAGAAGGCAGGGGACATCTCACAGTCTCTATGTCTGTGTGAGAAACTGTGTGAGCTAATTAGTCAGAGTTCACACAACAGCTTTTCAGCTCCATATCAGGAAGAGAACTCCCACTCATCACCATTACAGAAGAAAAATATGAAGGAGGAGAAGATTGCATGTACAAATCTGCAGGTTAGACACAATTACCACACCAGGTCTAGCTGCTTTGTTAAAAAAAAAATTTTAATTGGCAGGTGCTTGTAAAGTGTACCACTTTTCGTAAGATGTTTTAGGAAAATAGCTCATAACAGTTTTGTTCAGGTCATTCATTTTTGCTAATATTTGGAACTTAATTTAAGTAAGACAGTAGACCAATATGTTCAACAGTATGTCATGATCATGACAATGTACTGAACTAATAGTTTTATGACAAATTAGACTGCCAAAACTAATTCAAGCTAAGCTAAACTAAGTTACGGATGGACACATCTATAATACTACAAAACCTTTGATATAATGTAATTACTGTATACCTGCTACCTGCAGAAGATGATCACCAGTAGTAGAAGAACGAAAGAAACTTGAAAGGATATTGTCCAGAGAGGAATAGGCAAGATACAGGGAAAGTGTGACTGTATTTAACAGTCAGCTCTCTCAAACTAGACTTTTGCCAGGGATTGTCTTGAGCCACTGTAACATATTTGCCAGTAAGGATTTCTGCGCCATCCTCCGGCTGCATGCTATGGCGCAGGAGGCGTGTTCATTTATGATCCTGTGCTCCTGGGTCTCCTGTTGTTTTAGCACAGCTGAGTATTAGTTGCAGTGTGCCAGTCCAGCCAGGGCTCTGAGATCCTCTGGTTTCTAAAGAGTTAATGTTTGGTGCTCTTTTGATTGACATCCTTCCTTGCCAATCAAGCCTGGGGCAGATTCCTGATACCCTTTATATAATTTTCCAACCCTGTCTTGATTGCTTGCTATAAGTCTCTCTGAGCATGCTAAGCGTTATACTGTTTTCTCTGATTATCTATATTCTGACCTTGGCTATTCTATTTGACTACTCTTCTGGTTCTGATTTTGTACTTCGATGCCTGACTGGTTCTGACCCTTGGCTCTCTTGATTACCCATTCCTGTTTGTTTGTCTTATCTACGTTTTGTGTATTCACTTGTATTATAGGAAGGGACTGTCGCCCAGTTGTCCTCTACCACTTAGGGTAGATGAGGCAAGTAGGGACAGGTAGTGGGTCAAGCATTAGGACTCACTGTCTCCGTCGTTCCACTTCCTCCCAGGTTCCAGCAGCAGCTACTGGGGAATTGCTTAATTGGCAATTCCCTAACAGAATAGCAAGCCCAAAAATACCTTCTGCCATTTCTTCCTTCCTGATTGGCATGGCTTCTATTCAGGACCTTGCAACTCGGATGGAGAGTTTGGCAGGCCTGGTGACTGAGCTGGTTAATCAGGTTCATACCCTTACCCAGAACCAAGCTGAGGCTGCTGCGTCAACCCCTGCATTTTTTTCCCTTCCCAGGGTTAAGATGTTACTCCCGGATTGTTTTTCAGGGGACTGAGAAAAATTTGAGATGTTGCGGGAGTCATGTTGTTTATATTTTTGGGTTAACCCTCAGTCCCAGATGGTAGGGGTGGTTATTTCTCTCTTGCAGGGGGATCCACAGGCTTGGGCTCTTAAACTTCCCCCTGGGGCAGAGGAGTGGACAGATCTAGAAAAATTTCAAGTTCCTGGGTGCTATTTATGCTGAGCCAGACCACATTGGGCTTGCAGAATCACAACTCCTTCCCATTCGGCAGGGCAAACGCTCCGCTAAGGTGTATTGCTCAGAGTTTCATAAATATAACATAATGGCAGGTTGGCGCGAGTCTGCTTTGAGGGCTCTTTTCAAACAGGGTCTGAATGATTCTGTTAAGGATGTTTGGGTAGGTCACCCTAATCCCCCTACCTTAGAGCAGGCCATGACCTTAGCTGTCTGCATTGACCGGAGACTCTGGGACTGACGAAAATAGAGAGTAGGGTCTGATTCCTCTAAGGCTTCTGTCTATTCCTCTCCTTCTGATACGGTCTCCGAAATAATATCTGCCTGTATTGTGGTAAACCAGGTCATCTCATCCGAGACTGCTCCATCAAACGCCACACACTTGAGGAAAACTCCAGTGCCTCAGTGGTAATCGGAAAAAACACTCAGGCAATCAGGTAGCTTCCAAAAATTGTCATAAATTGATGCTACCTGTGTCTCTGTCCTTTGGGGACAAATCTGTATCTGGCCAGGCTCTAGTGGATTCTGGAGCTACAGCTAACTTTGTTAATTTGTCATATATTTCTGCTTTAGGGTTAGATCTTTTGTTATTGGACACTCCATTGTCGGTTACTGGAGCAGATTTTACCCCATTGGCCAGTGATGGAATCCGATTCAAAACTCCATTAATCGGTTTGAAAGTGGGCTCTGTACATTTAGAGGTCATAAGTTTTTTGGTTATGGAAGGTCTGGCTTCGGATATGATTTTGGGGCTTCCCTGGTTAGTCCTCCATAACTCCGTTTTTGATTGGTCCAAGAGAGAGTTGGTGAAATGGAGAGATCAGTGCTGTTCTCATTGCATTGCTTTGCACACCTGAGTCAGTGAGGAGACGGTCTTACCTGATTTTCTGTCTGATTTTTAGGATGTGTTTGAACAAAAATCTTCTGGAGGGTTGCCCCCGCATAGACCATACGATTGTGGGATTGATCTCTTTCCTGATTCCAAATACCCCAAGGGAAGTATTTTTAACCTTTCCGCTCCAGAACATGAGGCTATACGGGAATATATTCAGGATAGCCTTCAGAAGGGACATATCCGTCCTTCTAATTCCCCCATGGGAGCTGGGTTTTTTGTTGAGGAAAAAAGATGGTGGTTTATGGCCATGCATCGATTATTGTGAGTTGAATAAAATTACGGTCAGAAATCAGTACCCTCTCCCTCTGATTCCAGATCTTTTAACCGGTTAAGGACCGTACCTAAAAGTGCCTTATGTTCCAGGCCTCATTTTTCAAAACTGACATGTGTCACTTTATATGGAAATAACTTTGAGACACTATAACTTACACAAGAGATTTTGAGATTGTTTTTATTCATAAAAAATTAGGAAATTTGATGGAAATTTGGGAAAAAAAAAATCGCAATTTTCAAAATGTGAAATGCTCTGCTTTTCAGACAGATAGATATACCACCAAAATACATGAATAAATATTATCTACCATATCTCTGCTTTATATAGGCATCATCTTTTAATTGTCCTTTAATATATTTTGGATGTTAGAAGGCTTACAAGTGTAACAGCGATTTTCCAGATTTACAAGAAAATTTCCCAAACCCATTTTTTAGGCACCACTTCAGTTCTGAAGAGGATTATAAAGGACTATATATTAGAAACCCTCATAAATCACTCCATTTTCAAAACTGCACCCCTCAAATAGTTCAAAACAGCATTTGGGAAATTTGTTAACCCTTTAAGCATTTCACCGGGAATTAAAACAATATGGAGGTGAAATTTAGACATTTCATTTTTATCCAATAACACATTCATTTATCCCTAAAATTAATACATTCACAAAGGGTTAAAGGAGAAAATGTATCTCACAGTTTGTTATGCAATTTCTCCCAAGCACAGAAATACCCCACATGTGGGTGTAAACTGATTTTTGGGCACACAGCAGTGCACAGAAGAAAAGGAATGACACTTGGCATTTGAAAAGCAGATTTTGCTGGGATAGTTTTCAGGTGCCATGTCTCATTTGCAGAGCCCCTAGAGTAGTAATACATTGGAAACCACCCAAAAGTGACCCCATTTTGGAAACTGCACCCCTGACATAATTTATCAAGGGGTATAGTGAGCATTTTGACCCCACAGCCGTTTCACAGATTTTATTAACATTGGGATGTGTAAATGAAAAATTACTAAAACATCAGTTTATCCCCCAAAATTTTCATTTTCACAAGGAGTTAAAGGAGAAAAAGCACCCCACAGTTTGTTAAACAATTTCTCCTGAACACGGCAATACCCTATATGTGCTAGTAATCTGCTGTATGGATACATGGCGGGGCTCGGAATGGAAAGAGTGCTATTTGACTTTTGAAGGGCAGATTTTGTTGGAATAGTTTTCAGGTGCCTTGTCGCATTTGCAGAGCTCCTAAAGTACCAATACAATGGAAACCCCCAAAAGTGACCCCATTTTGTAAACTACACCCCTCACAGAACATATAAAAGGGTATAGTGAGCATTTTGACCCCACAACCGTTTCACAGATTTTATTAACATTGGGACATGAAAATGAAAAATTACTTTCTTTCCAATAAACCATCAATTTAGCACCAAATTTTTAACTTTCACAAGAGGATAAAGGAGAAAAAGCACCCCAAAGTTTGAATACAGGAATACTCCCCATGTGCTTGTAATCTGCTGTATGGAAACATGGCAAGGCTCAGAATGGAAAGAGCGCTATTGTTATGTCTCTGCCTGTTCGGGTCTCTGTGCCACCCTCTGCTCGCACGCTGCAGCGTAGGAGGCATCCTCAGTTTGATTCTTTGCTTAGGATTCTGGATGCTTAGTCTGAACACGGTCCTAGTTTCCTTGCTGTGTAAATGATTCCCAGCCACACCCGTGTTCTGAGCATTGTTTCTCTCTGGACCGCATAGAGTTAATCTTTACCTTGCCTGTGTGATTAACAGCCTGTGTATCTATCAGGTCTGGGTGCTGGGCCCAGACTTTCTATATACGGGATGTCACATTCACAGCAAGTTGCTGGTTATTGCACTGACTTTGCCTGCTTTCATATTTGTACCTTTGATTTTTACCTTGCTATTATCCCTGACCTTTGGCTTGCCTTGTGACTACTCTCTTGGATTTCAATTTGGTACCACTATTGCTTCTCTGGTTGTGACCCCTGGCTTGTTTACTATTCTTTTATGTTGTTTGTCTTGTTCTGTGTGTCACTTTACTCAGTATAGGGCTTGTCTTCAAGTTGTCCCTTTACCGTTTAGGGTAAACTGAGGCAATAGGAAGGGACAGTGTCTGGGGTGAGATTAGGGCCATTTTGGTGCCCAATACGTTATACCCACTTTGTGTCATCAGAGACATACACTCATAAAACTATTAAGTAGGCTATCCTGAGTACAAAAAAGTTATATATGTGGATGTAAACTGCTGCTTGGGGACACAACAGGGCTCAGAAGGGAAGGAGCAATGCACTTTTTGGCTTTTGGAGTACAGATTTAGAGGGACTTTCTGGACGACATGTTGTTTTTGCAGATCCCTGGAGGTTCCAGTAAATTGGAATTCCCCAAGAAGAGACCCCATCTTGTAGGGGCAATTTTAGGGTCTCTGCAAATATGACATGGTGTCCAAAATCCAACAATCTAAATCTACGCTCCAAAAGCGACATAGCGCTCCATCACATTTGTGCCTTGCTGTGTGCTCAAATGGCAGTTTATGCCCCACATGTATGACACTGGTGTACCCAGGATAATGTAATTAATGTCATATGTGGGTATAAACTGCCATTTCGGCACAGCCAGGCACAGAAGGGAAGGAGCGCTATTTTGGTTTTTGAAGCACA
Source organism: Leptodactylus fallax (assembly GCA_947044405.1). Taxonomy (NCBI): domain Eukaryota; kingdom Metazoa; phylum Chordata; class Amphibia; order Anura; family Leptodactylidae; genus Leptodactylus; species Leptodactylus fallax. The sequence goes on along the minus strand of CAMRHE010000789.1, from coordinate 216,859 downwards.
GTTTGGTTTTTGGACATCATGCCACTTTTGTAGAGCCCCTGAATTGCCAGTAAAGCGGAATCCGCAAACTTGTGCCCCCAATCTGGAAACTACACCACTGAAGGGATTTATCAAGTGGAGTAGCGAGCATTTTTAATCCTTCAGTACTGCATTCATTTAATTTCAATAAATGATTGCGCAGCTGATAATGAAAAGGGCAAATTGCCATTTTTCCAGAGATCTACCATTTCATTGCCCAATATTTTGTGCCCAGTTTGTGTCAGCAGACACAAACACTCCAAAAACTGTTAAGTGGGTATCCCGCACACAACAGCTTTTGGAGCGTTCATCTCTGATATAAGCAGGTCACAACATATTATGCACTGAAATTACATATTCCTGGAAAAAATTGTCATTTTCACCTTTCACAATCAGCTGCATATTCATTTCTGGAGAATAAATTATACCAACACTTGGGGGTTAAAAATGCTCACTGTACCCCTGGATAAATTCCTTTCGAGGGAGGGGGTGTAGTTTCCAAAATGGGTACACATGTCAGGAAATTCCACTTTACTGGCATTTCAGGAGCTCTGCAAAAGTGTCATGACGTCCAAAAGCTAAACTGTCTAAATCTGTGCGCCAAAAACCAAATAGCGCTCATTCCCTTCTGTGCCCAGCTGTGCCCAAACAGCAGTTTATACCCACATATGACATTAAATATGTTATCCTGGGTACAACATGTGGGCATAAACTGCAGTTTGGGCACACAGCAGGGGGCAGATGTGAAGGAGCGCTATGTGGCTTTTGGAGTGCAGATTCAGATGTTTGGTATCTGGACGCCATGTCATGTTTGCAGAGCTTCTAAGGTACCAGAAAAGTGGAATCCCCTAAGGAGAGACACCATTTTGAAAATTGCAGTCCTCAAAGAAATTATCAAGGGGTGTAGTCAGCATTAGTATCCCAGGCGAGATTGCACAACGGATAGTGAAAAGTGAATACATAAGCTGTACGGAGTACATTGGGAACACCAAAATCCCTACTATGTTCCCAATAGCTCCTATGATTGGGGGGTCACTCTGGGGGTCACTTTTAGTTTATTTTCCCTAATAAGCTCTAAAATTGGAGTTTCCCCTGATATACGCTCGCACAGATTATACATTCCCTTCCTGACGCAGCCAGTTATGTTTTAATGATTTGGCGATTTTGGGGTTTTTTGTCTACACATTGTACAAGCTATATCTTTTTTATTTTCCTTGTGATGTAGCCATATGAGGGCTGATTTTTTAGCGGTATGAGATGCTTTTTTTAATGACACGGTTTTAGTGGATGCACATAACTTATTGAATAAATTATATTAACTCTTTCTGGGTGGATTAAAAAAAAACATCAATTCTGGCATTGTGTTTTACCTTTTAATTTTTTTTGCCATGCAGCTTAAAACATAAGTAACATGTTACATTTATTCTGCAGGTGGGTACGATTACGGTGATACCTCATTTATTTTGTTTTTTCATGCGATACTAATTCTGCAGAACAAAAACCCATTTGTGGACATAAATCAATTGTTTTTGCATCAACATCTTCTGAGATGTGTAACATTTTTATTTTTTGGTTGACAGAGTTTGTTGAGGGCTTATTTTTTGTGGGATGATCTGTGCTTTTCGTTGGTATTATTTTGAGGTACATATGAGTTTTTGATCACTTTTTATAGCATTTTTTGTAAGCGAGATAGCCAAAAATCATTACTTCTTGTGTTTTTTTCCCGTTTTTTTCCCCGACATTCACCGTGTACGTTAAATACTGTTTCAGTTTTATTGAACAGGTTGTTACAGACGTGGCAATACCAAATATATATTGTTTTTATTAATTTTTAGGTTTTTTTTATAGGAAAAGGGAATTTTTGGGACTTTATAACTTTATAACTTATTAACTATTAATTTTTTTACACACTTTTTTTTTTTAAACATTTCTTATTGCTGGCCGTAAATCTACTATTAGGCGGACTTCAGAGACCAGGACCTCTGGCCAAAAATTTACGGCCGGTGGTCATCAACCAATTAAATCAGATAGTGGGTGCCCACTGGTTCTCTAAAATTGATCTCCGTGGGACCTACAATCTGATTTGGATCAGAGGAGGGGGATGAATGGAAGACTGTGTTTAACACCCCGGAGGGATACTTTGAATATTTGGCAATGCCCTTCGGGTTGTGTAATGCACCAGCAGTCTTTCAGCATTTTATCAACGATGTGTTTAGAGACCTGCTTGGCTGTTATGTGATTGTGTATTTGGACGTCAAACTGATTTTCTCTCCTGACTGGGCCACACATATTGAACATGTCAGAAGTGTTTTGTTACTATTACGTCAAAACTGTCTCTTTGCCAAATTGTCCAAGTGCTTGTTTGGAGTTCAAAGGGTCACCTTCCTCGGTTATGTCATAACTCCCGACTCCTTTTGAATAGATCCTATAAAGGTCACGGCTCTTAAAAATTGGGAACGGCATTCCAGTCTTAAGGTGCTGCAACGCTTTTTGGGGTTTTCCAATTATTATCAAAAATGTATTAAAGATTTCTCTATCGTAGCTAAGATCTCATGAAAAAAGGTGCCGATCTGACCAATTGGACTCCTGAGGCTGAGCAATCATTTGAACTACTAAAACAAAGTTTTGTTGCCTGAGTGAGACCTAGATTGCCCTTTTGTTGTTGAAGTTGATGCCGCTGAAATGGGAGTGGGTGCAGTATTGTCTCAGGTCCCCAGAACCCTCACATGTCTACAACCTATGGCCTTCTTTTCGAGAAAATTTTCCCTTTCGGAACGCAATTATGATACTGGTAATCGTGAACTCCTAGCCATTAAGTGGGTGTTCGAAGAGTGGAGGCAAATCCTCGAGGGGGCTAAACATCAGATCACTGTAATTACTGACCATAAGAATTTATTGTATTTGGCAGTGCTAAGCGACTGTCTCCTAGACAAGCTCGCTGGACACTGTTCTTCACACGTTTCAATATTGTCGTGACTTATCGTCCAGGTACTAAACATGTATGAGTGGATGCTCTATCTTGCAGTTTACATGTCAGCGGTACCCCTAAGAATGTCCCAGAAAAGATCCTGTCTCCAGGAGTGGTAGTTGTCACTATGAATCCTGATCTTGCTTCTCCTGCTATTAACTTGCAAGATTTGGCTCCCAGAAATACCCCCAATAGGAAACTATTTGTACCCCCCAATCTTTGCCTTCGTGTACTGGGGGAGATTCATTGTTCAACTCTAGCGGGACATCCTGGCATCGCTGGTACTAAATATCTTCTCTCCCACTTGTACTGGTAGCCCCTTTGGTCTCGGGATGTAGATAAATTTGTATCTGCCTGTGAAGTGTGTGCTAGGATGAAGGTACCTAGGAGGTTACCAGAGGGCCTCTCCCTATACCCAAAAGACCATGGTCCCATCTTTCAATGGACTTCATAACCGATTTGCCTTGTTCCCAAGGGAAAACAGTAATATGGGTGGTGGTAGATGGATTTTCTAAGATGTGTCATCTTATACCCCTTAAAAAGCTTCCAACTGCTCGACTCTTAGCCTCGCTTTTTATTAATCATATACTTCGCCTGCATGGTATACCAGAAATTATTGTGTCGGTTTGGGGAGTACAATTTATTTTTAGGTTTTGGAAGGAATTTTGTGGTCGTCTGGGGGTCTCTTTGTCTTTCTCCTCCATGTTTCATTCAGAGACCAATGGAGAGACTCAATCAGACTTTGAAGCAATATCTGAGGTGTTTTGTGTTCGATGCTCAGGAGAAATGGAAAAAAGTTTCTTCCCCTGGCAGAGTTTGCAATAAATAACAGTGAGAACTCCACCACTAAGATGTCTCCTTTCTTTTGCAATTATGATTTTAATCCCCGGTACTCGTCTCTCCATAGTACTGAATCGGTAAATCCTACCGCTGAACAAATTTATCAGCGACTGAGTGTAGTCTGGGCCCAGACTCTGCAGAGCATAGTTAAAGCCCAAGAGTATCAAAGACGCCAGGCAAAGATGCTTATCTGGTAAATATAAGGTGGGAGATCGAGTTTGGTTATCCACTAAGAATCTGCGTCTTAGGGTTCCGTCTGGAAAATTCGCTCCACGCTACATTGGGTCGTATATTGTTACTAAAATCATAAATCCTGTCTCATTTAAATTACAACTTCTTAGCTCATTATGAATTCCCTTTTGAAAAAGTATATCACACCTGTCCTAACATTGTCCAGTCCACCAGCCCCTTTGGTGGTTCTGGGGAACTGAAGTACAAGGTGGAGAAAGTTCTGTAGAGTACCTCATACACTGGAAGGGTTTTGGCCCTGAGGAGCGGTGTGGGTCTCTGGCAAAGACCTTCATGCTCCACGTCTAATTAGCCTGTTCCATCAGCAGAATCCAGGGTCTGGTGGCCCCTCGTAAAAGTGGGGGTACTGTAACATCTTTGCCCGTTCGTATTTCTGCTCCATCCTCTGGCTGCATGCTACGGTGCAGGAGCTATGTCCATTTATGATCCTCTGCTCCTGGGCCTCCTGCAGTTTTAGCACAGCTGAGTATTCATTACATTGTGCCAGTCCAGCCAGGGCTCTGAGTTCCTCTATTTTCTAAAGAGTTAACTTTTGATTGACATCCTTCCTTGCCAATCAAGCCTGGGGCGGATTCCTGATACCCTTTATATAGTTTTCCAACCCTCTCTTGGTTGCTTGCTATTAGTCTCTCTGAGCATGCTAAGCGTTATACTGTTTCCTGTGATTATCTACAGTGACCTTGGATTTTCCCTTTGAGTATTCTTCTGGTTCTGATTTTGTAATTCGCTGCCTGACTGGTTCTGACCCTTGGTTCTCTTGATTACCTGTTCCTGTTTGTTTGTCTTGTCTACCTTTTGTGTATTCACTTGTGTTATAGGAAGGGACTGTTGCCCAGTTGTCCTCTACTGCTTAGGGTAGTTGAGGCAAGTAGGTAGAGACAGGGGGTGGGTCAAGCATCAGGACTCACTGTCTCCGTCGTTACATTTCCTCCCAGGTTCCAGCAGCAGCTACTGGGGAATTGCTTAATTGGCAATTTCCTAACAGCCACACTGGTTATGCTATGTTCTCATCTGTGCCTTGGTGTCCATTGTTCTGGTCTGTCACAGAATCATAACAACAGACAAATGTACCGCTAAAACAGCTGACACCAACTGTGTCTGTTGTTCTTAAGTGAAATCAGAGACTCAGGAGAGACTCCAACCAGATGTGAATCCAACCTTAGCAGTGTCTAAGGGATTTCAGGTAAATCCCCAGGTTGCATCTCTATGGTAGTTGCTGACTAGCAGAGCAGACAGATAAAGCATACTAAGTATTTATTATAAAACGCCAAAGACAGAGACTATATAAAGTCTAAAGGAAGTGCTGGAAGTCTATAGATGGCAGGCAAAAATGGTTACAACAGACTAGAGTTAAACATTAGAGGAAACAGAGGGAAAATCTGAAAATATGTCAGGATCAGACAGGGGTCATAATACTAGGATATAACAGAATAAAGTACTCCCAGGGCCCAGAATATACAATACAATAAATAGCCTAGCAGTTAGGCCTGCATCAGGTCCAATAGAACATCAAGTGTTCTGACTGGTCCACAGACTGACCCATCTGATTGACCATCCAGTGCGACTAACAGTTTGGCTCAGTGGCCATGACCTTCAGCTTGACTGAATAGCTGTAAACATTATGCACTAGGTACAGTGCTGGCCAAAAGTATTGGCACCACTGCAATTCTGTCAGAAAATACTCAATTTCTTCCAGAAACTGATTGCAATCACAAATGCTTTGGTAATAATATCTTCATTTATTTTGCTTGCAATGAAAAAACACAAAAGAGAATGAAAAAAGTCAAATCATTGATCATTTTACACAAAACTCCAAAAATGGGCCGGACAAAAGTATTGGCACCCACAGCCTAATACTTGGTAGCACAACCTTTAGACAAAATAACTGCGAACAACCGCTTCCGGTAACCATCAATGAGTTTCTTACAATGCTCTGCTGGAATTTTAGACCATTCTTCTTTGGCAAATTTCTCCAGGTCCCTGAGATTTGAAGGGTGCCTTTTCCAAACTGCCATTTTGAGATCTCTCCACAGATGTTCTATGGGATTCAGGTCTGGACTCATTGCTGGCCACTTTAGAAGTCTCCAGTGCTTTCTCTCAAACCATTTTCTAGTGCTTTTTGAAGTGTGTTTTGGGTCATTGTCCTGCTGGAAGACCCATGACCTCTGAGGGAGACCCAGCTTTCTCACACTGGGCCCTACATTATGCTGCAAAATTTGTTGGTAGTCTTCAGACTTCATAATGCCATGCACACGGTCAAGCAGTCCAGTGCCAGAGGCAGCAAAGCAACCCCAAAACATCAGGGAACCTCCGCCATGTTTGACTATAGGGACTGTGTTCTTTTCTTTGAAGGCCTCTTTTTTTTTCCTGTAAACTCTATGTTGATGCCTTTTCCCAAAAAGCTCTACTTTTGTCTCATCTGACCAGAGAACATTCTTCCAAAAAGTTTTTGGCTTTCTCAGGTAAGTTTTGGCAAACTCCAGCCTGGCTTTTTTATGTCTCTGGGTCAGAAGTGGGGTCTTCCTGGGTATCCTACCATAGAGTCCCTTTTCATTCAGACGCCGACGGATAGTATGGGTTGACACTGTTGTACCCTCGGACTGCAGGGCAGCTAGAACTTGTTTGGATGTTAGTCGAGGTTCTTTAGCCACCATCCGCACAATCTTTCGTTGAAATCTCTCGTCAATTTTTCTTTTCCGTCCACATCTAGGGAGGTTAGCCACAGTGCCATGGGCTTTAAACTTCTTGATGACACTGCGCACGGTAGACACAGGAGCATTCAGGTCTTTGGAGATGGACTTGTAGCCTTGAGATTGCTCATGCTGCCTCACAATTTTGCTTCTCAAGTCCTCAGACAGTTCTTTGGTCTTCTTTCTTTTCTCCATGATCAATGTGGTACACACAAGGACACAGCACAGAGGTTGAGTCAACTTTAATCCATTTCAACTGGCTGCAAGTGTGATTTAGTTATTGCCACCACCTGTTATGTGACACAGGTAAGTAACAGGTGCTGTTATTTACACAAATTAGAGAAGCATCACCTGATTTTTCAAAGGGTGCCAATACTTTTGTCCACCCCCTTTTTTATGTTTGGTGTGGAATTATATCCAATTTGGCTTTTTGACAATTCTTTTTGTGGTTTTCCATTGACGACAAATTAAATGAAGATATTATTACCAAAGCATTTGTGATTGCAATCAGTTTCTGGAAGAAATTGAGTATTATCTGACAGAATTGCAGGGGTGCCAATACTTTTGGCCAGCACTGTATCTCTGTCACTAACGATCAGGAGGCTGGAACTGCAGCTGACAGTGGGATAAAGAATTTACAGAAAAAATTTATTCATTGAATGAATGGCGACAATGTGCCTGAAGAGGGATGTGTTGACCATGCAAAATGTAATCAATGCATGTCAATCTACTTGTAATAACTTGGTTTATTCCTCTTCAGAAGAAAGCACTCGCAGTGCCCTACATTGTTCTACTAACCTCTGCTTTTCATATTTTTTTTTGTCTCACATGTCACAATATACCTGACAAATATATGATGCAGTTAAAAAATGTCCATTTTAGCATGTGGTAATCTTCAATAACATTGCTATTTTATATAATTAAATTAAATTACAAAATATCTCAGTGTTAAAATACAGAAAATATAATAATGTTATAGTTAGAAATAGTTATTTTAGATTACCTTTGCATGCAAAATAAAAAAATTCCTGAGGGTGTGCACATGATAAATTTCAAAGCAACAAAAGGGCTTTGGATGAAATACTATCTTTCCAAAGAAACGGTATGCCATGAAAGTCTTCCCTGAGGATATTTGGATAACAAATTCACCCTAGTACCATCTTAGAAGGGGAACAGAAAGCAGATATCTGTGACATCACAGAATCCTAAATGTGGAATAACTAATTCTAACTTGCAGAATATATTTTTATTTGTGTATTTAGATGTGCAGAAAAAAGCACACTATATGTGAGTTCTTTAGAAAATTCACAGTATATACAGTACATGATAAGGTACCCTCCATACATTAATTGCCAATTTCCAAATATTTTTAGTAATCCTTTCTGTTTTTTCTGAATTGAGCTAAACTTTGAAAGCTTTTGTTTGAAAAATGTGTTTACAATGTATATTTTCATATCAATAATAATTCCCTTACATTTAATTGCATATCAAGAAATAATGTGCTTTAAAATGACATTGAAAAAAATTAAATAAATAGGAAAAACGAATTGTATGTTCTTATGAATTGATGTGCTAAGAATTAATTTCAGGAGGCTCCATCTGCATCTGTCATTTAACCACTTCCAGACCACCCATTGGGTTTTTGCGTCCGGAAGGTGGTTGTCTAGTTCTGCAAGGATGTACCGGTACGTCCAAGCAGAACTCAGCAGCTGCACGAAACTGGGAGGTGGCTGTAACTTCAGCCGGAGCTCCCAGAGAGAAGACAGTTAAGGTTTAGGTGATCTGCCGGCATCAGAGCCTGTTAGAGCTGCTGAGTCCTACAGGACCCAGATCAGCTCTATAGTATTGTGCAAGCAACGTACAGGAGGTTGTATTCCTCCTACAACTGGGGCTAAATGTAGCAGACCCAGTTACAGGGGAAATCAGTCTCCCCAACAAAAAAAAAAAAGTGATCAGATGCCCCCAAAGGTCTATTATGACCTTATGGGAACACAATGTAAAAAAAAAAAAAAAAAAAAAAAATAAATTAATAGAAAAGTTTAAAAAAAGTAAATAAAATAATTAAAAAAAATAAATAAAATAATACGCAAATAAAACTCCCTTATTAAAGGTTATAGCCCCACCCCTGATGACACCATACAAAATAAAAATTACCGTAATGGAGAGTAAAACCTATTTTATAAAGTTTGTTTGTAGCACTTTGTGTTATTAAATAAAAAAAAAAATAAAAAAATGAAAAGTGAAAAACAGTCACGTTTTCCCTCCTCTTTTGTGTATATTTTCCCAGATATAAAAAAAAAATTAAAACACATGCAAAAATAAAAACAACATAAAAATAAAGTCTTATGTGTCACCGAAAAAAGACGCAGAAATTAGTTGAATAACGCAAATTGTAAAAATGTTATAGCCCTCTAAAACCGCACATACAAAAAACTTGAAAATGTTCCTGGTCTGGAAGAGGGGTAAAGCATCCGGTATGGAAGTGGTTAAAGGGGTTTACCAGGCAAAAAAATAATTTTTCAAAAAAGGTCTGTTAGTGCTATTAATAGGTTAATAAGTGCAATCAATTACCTTTAGCAGTGTTTTGAGTGATTTCTGCATTTCTAAGGGAGCTCCTGGCAACTTCTGCATTTGTTTACATGGGTAGCTTCCTGTTCTGTTTTCCTACAACTACCATGATGCCTACACTTAGAACTGACTCACACCACCTCCCTCTTTCAATCCCTCCCCCACCCTTTTTCACTCACACCCTCTCCCCTATTTCCCTAGCTAGACTGCCCACTACTGGCCCTTCCTAACTGACTCAACCTCCCCCATCCCATCATACTTACCTGTCTTCTGAGCAGGATCTTCTTGGCATGGGACTTCACTTGTTCTGGGCACTCCAGCTCTATTGCGGAGGTATGGGCGGTCAGCAGACATCAAGAACAGGAGGTGCCGGCCACCCAGAACAAGTGACCTCCCGTGCCCAGAAGATCCAGACAGGAAGACAGGTAAGTATGATGGGAAGGTGGTTTAGTATTGGTGATGTTCTGTTTCCGGAAAAGGGGAAATGAAACGTCACCTGAAAAATCGGAAAATGTGCCTGGGGCGGTCACAGGACCACCCCGGTGATCTAGGTAAATATAGATTTTTGGTAACCTAAGTAATTTAGAAGGCAGGCAGGGGTGGGTAGCTTAGATTAGAAAGATCATTTTATCTAGGACAACCCTTTTAATGACAATAGAATAACTGTAGTGTGAATGTACCCTTATGCATACGTTTGTTGTGCTGAATATTTCAGAACTCTGTGAAACAAGACACCTCCATATTTTTAATGTTTCTTTTTAATAAAAAAAAAATGCCAGATTTATTGTAAGATTGTAACATTCCTAAATTATTAGCATGAAAATAAAGAATTACATATGTCAGATGGTCATATTTAAAGGGATTGTCTGCTTTAGAAAACCAATTATCAGATTCCCTTTTCTCAGCATTTCAATACATTACCCAAAGAAGAGAGCAGATACCAAGATCATCCAGACTACTTAAATGAGCAGTATGTAATACATTATTTCTCTTGTGCTGGCGCTGGAAGGCAATTGACCATTTACTGTTGGTTTTACTTGTAGATAAGAAATGTGGGATCTTAGCAATAGAACAACCTGATCAGCTTATTTTTACTTACAAAAAATGATTGCAAAAATCAACATTGGACCAAGACCCCCAAGTTGCAAAACATAAACATTGTGTAATAGGATACCTACTTTATTATCCATGATTAATCCATGCATGTTTGTTTTTACCCATTTCAGTGTATTTTGGTATGGCAAATTCACTTGAAATTTCAAGTCTTAGTAACAGAATTAATTTATTGTATAAGTTCAATTTATAGCATACTAAATGCTAAACTATGTACAGTCCATCCAATATTAAGTATTGAAATAATCTAGGATATTCATTTATTAATTATACCTATTTAAATGTTAATAAGAATTTACTAAAGGCAGTTTATTTTGCTTCATCTTTTGTTTTGTATATAATTAGTCTAGGGCTTGGTAATCCTTTATGCATTTTCTTTTGTTTGAAAAGCTCATTTGCATATTTGAAGTATGAAATTCTGTCTGGTGTCTTTGTTTAAGGACGAACAAAAATCTTGAACATGCTAATCAAAGTGAATACTTTTTGTGATATCTCACTTCTGACATTTGAGGATAGCTTCATGCAAATGAGCAATGTGTCTGAATTTCAACAGAAGAATATCAAACACATATGATTGGAATACAATTGTCCCTCTGTATTGACAGAAGTCCTTCATGTGCCTTTTCTCAAGTGCAAATTCGTCTTAGATAAGTTAACTTTTGAAGTATACTATTCTTTGGATTTGGATATCAGTAGTGTAGTTCTTGCTGATATCAGTATTCTTGTCAACTAGCATTATATCAACGAAACTGTTCTGTTGCTTCTTATGAAGAGAGACATCACTTTAAGCTAAGAAGTTTTCCGATACATATGCCGTCTGCCATACAATTAATGTGCCTACTTTTGTAAAGGAAATTTAGATGAACATCTTATCTCTACAGTCATGTATGAAGTAGAACCAACGTCCTTTGTTTCTAGGCTAATGATAAGATAAGTTCAGATCATCAGTACAGTAGTGTACAATAAGTGTTCATAATGTCATTAATAATGGATATACTGTAAATTCCTACGATGTCCATTACTACCAACAGTTAAAAATGCTACTTGTATATATTTGATGTCATCCTATAATAGAAAATATATTACTTTATAACAAGACAGACAAGATACTTAGAAACAGAGCCTACAAAAGTTACCATTACATACTGTAGTACTGTAGAGTTTACCAGGATTATAAAACATGGCTGAATTCTTCTCAGGAAGTGACATAACATCCCCATTTTCTTATATAATCCCTATTCCAAAAAAAGTTGGGATGCTATGTAAAATGTAAAGAAAATTCAATGATTTGGAAATCTCAAATAACCATATTGTATTGACAATAGAACATATAATACATTTCAAAAGTTGAAAGTTAAACATTTTTCCATTTCATTTGAAAAAATGAAATAATGAAATTAAATAATTTAGAAATTGATGGTAGTAAGACATCTCAAGAAAGCTGTGAGAAGGTTAATAAAATAGCTGGAAGAGTAAGTGGTACTAATGAAAAACAGCTTGAGGGTCAATTACACATGACTGTGTAACATGTTGGAAAGGAGTCTTTCAGAAGCAAATATGGTCAAAGGTTCACCAATGTGTACAAAACTGCATCTAAAAATTGTAGAACAATTTCAGAAAAATGTTTCCTCATCATAAAATTGCAAAGACTTTGTATATCTTACCATCTACTGTACATAATATTATCAAATAATTCAGAGAATCTGCAGAAATCCAATGCACAATGCAACGACAAGGCTGACTGTTAATAATGGTTGCCCTTAATCTACAGGCACTCAGACAGCACTGCATTAAAAATAGGCATGAATAGGTAATGCAAATCACTGCATGGGATCAGAAATACTTGCAGAAATCATTCTATATGAACACAGTTCGCAACAAATTAAAGTTAAAGTATTATGCAAAGGAGAAGCCATATATCAGCACAATGCAGAAATACTGCCATCTTTGGGCCAAAGCTCATTTAAAATGGACCGAAGTAAAATGGAAAACTGTTCTGTGGTCAGATGAATCAAATTTTGAATTACTTATCTAAACTACAAACACTATGTCTCGATGACTCAAGAGAGGGACCATCCACAGTTCAAAATCTGATGGTATGGAATTGAATTAGTGCCTATGGTATTGGCAGTTTACACATCTTAAAAGGCACTATCAATTGCATACAGTGTTTTAGAACAACACATGCTGTCATCCAGATAATGTCTCTTTCAGTGAAGGCCTTGAATATTGCAGAAGAAGATTAGCAGTGCTGAGCCGGCCTGCCTGTAGTCAAGACCTTTCACTAATAGAAAACATTTGGTGCATTATGAAATGAAAAATCTGACAAAGAAGACCCAGAACTGTTGAGCAGCTAGAATTCTACATGAGAAAAGAATGGGACAACATTGCTCTTCCAAATCTCCAGCAATTGGTCTCCTTACTTTCGCAGACGTTTACAGACTGTTGTGAAAAGAAGAATGGACATGTGTCCTATGTTCAATTGTGAATAAAATATGGTTATATGGGATTTCTAAATCATTGAATTTTTTTTTCACACTCTATCCCAAGTTTTTTTTGGAATTGTGGTTGTGAAATGACAGACATTTGGAAAACTGAAGTACACCATTATAAGACAGTGGGGTCCATCAGGCACTGTTGGTGTCTATCAGTTGACAGATCTGATAATACTTTTTTCAGTTTTAAGAGAAAATAAGTTTATAAGAAACCAGTAAGTGCAAGAGGATATGTGAACTCAGCTTAAAGGGGTTTTCTGGGCAAATTTTTTTCTTTTTTTAAAAGCTCTGTTAGTGGGTTAATAAGTACACCCATATACCTTTAGCTGTGTTTTGAGTGATTTCTGTGTTTCTCTGGGAGCTCATGGCATCTTCTGCATTTGTTTACATGGTGTAACTTCCTGTCCTTCTATCCTATAACTAGCATAATGCTTTGCTCCCTCCCCTGCCCTTACAACCCCTCTCTGTCTCCCTAGCTAGCCCGCTAACTACTAGCCCTTACCAACTAACTAACTCAGCCCACCGCTCCCCCCACCCCAACACATAATACTTACCTGTCTTCCTGTCTCCTCCTCTTCTCGACGTGTCCTGGAGCGCTGCAGGCCTCCCATGCTGCCTGGAGCCGGGCCCAACGTCACTTCCGGAGATGATGTCATGGCTCAGCTCCGGACCAGAAGCAAGAGAAAATAGGCAAGTATTGTGTGCCAGGCACTATTGCACGTGCGTGGGGAGCTGGCACACAGAAGAAGAGAAGGTGGCCTTCCCTGGATGATGCGTCAGCCCGGGTCCAGAGGAAATGGTACGTACAATGGGACTGGGGGGGCGAGGCCTTTACACTGACTTAACGAGTCAGGATTTGGATTATACCTATGACCCGTTACATCAGGGGAAAGGTAAAAAATGTAATATATGTAGGTCACATTACCTACATATATTACTGAAAAACTATACAATATGGGAAAAAAGATATATTAAAAAGTTGGAGTGGGGGGCAAGGGGGACTTAGCCAAGAATTATCAATTTATCCTGGACAACTCCTTTAAACCTGTAAATTCACTCTACTCACAGCATTAATCTGTTGAGGTAGCATATTCCAATTGTTTTAGCGATCACTCTGCTTTTTTTATATGTTCTTAAAACTAACATCAGCAGGAAGTAAAGGACTGCAGTAAATCACCTCCTACTCTGCTATATATTGAGATGGATGGGGTGTGTAGCTTTCATTACACACATTCATTTCATTACAGCTTTCAATGTTTAATTATAAGTTAGTAGCTTAAAGTTACACACTGAGCTGTATATCTTGTAGAGGTTTTAATTAGTTATCTCATTATTAGCCTGTTTAATTATGGTTAAAGACTATTTGACAAAATATGTATAAACCACTGTAGTATTTGAATGTATATATATATATATATATATATATATATATATATATAAAAGCATGTCATATAGTGTGTCAATAAAGCACAACTACTATATTCTGCAGAGGATTTTTTGTATTATAATCTTTCATACAGAAATAAGTGCTACTTTGGCAATATGTAAATGTATTATAGATAACAAGTTAGTCTCCTCGCTTGGCTGTGCTTCAAGGTACAGTACACTAAGTAAAAATTGTATTAGAAAGAAAAGATCCACATTTTGACATGTATCATGTATCATATAGCCGACCATCAGTTTTAGTCTTTGACAAAGCTTTTGGTTATCACATTATTTGCATCTTCTACAGTAAATAATTAAACTATTCACATCCAGAAGTAATTCAGCTACAGTATGCGGTGTGTTTTTCTATCACTACATCCCTACTTGTCATCCCCTTCAGTAATGTTCATGAACAATTGCTTTATTATTATAATAGATATTACAATTTAGGGTTTTTAGTTTTTTTGATTATACAAACATCTTCTGTGAAATAGACACATCTCTGTTTTACCTGTGACCCTTATGGGAAATGCCCAACAAAGTGCTTGAAAGTAGAATATATAAAATCATATGAGACTCCTGTATAATACATCTATGTCAAGGAGGATCATCTTGCGAGCAGAGGTAGGTTGGGTTTGGGTTAGAATTTTTTTTTTCTTTTTGCTGTATCTAGTATTCTCTATTATTTAGATGAAGTACAGAAGAAAGAGAAACAACAGTCTCCTGCAAAGGCAAAAAGAGGGACTGTCAAGCATCAGATTACAGACACAGGCACAGTTTTCTGCATATTGTACCTGTTATTGTGCAATGAGAACAACGCATCCTTCTGTTTTTCATCTTCTTCTTGAATTCTTCAAGCTGTGAAGTCAGTGACAAGAGCAGAAGCTCTGTATTTACTTCATGGGAAAAGGACTTGATATAATAATTCTCAAGCCCCAAAACATCTGCAAACTTGAAGTTTGGTAAGACCCACCTTTTTCAACAATTTATTCAGGATTAATCACCATAGGTGACAACAGTGTAAATAAGACTTCACTATTTGTTCGGTCCCTGCTCCTCACAATGCTCAGCTGATTGACTGTTAGGAATCTCAGTGTGCTAAACAGCTAGCTGCTGTTGCCTTATATGCCCACATATGACTCTTCTGCGAATTTTTAGAGCTCTGCTATGCTGATCCAATCAGCAGCTGAGGAGGAATATTTAAACTCTGTTCCTGCCCACTCAAGTGTCTACTATTAATTTCTACTTTAGTGAGGCTCTGAACTCTGATCATTAGATTGCTGTATTACCGACCATTGGCCTCTTACTGGAAATTCACTTGTCTTCTGATTTTGGCTCTGACAAAATTGGATTGACCTATTGGCTTGGACATGTTCACTCTTCTGATTGATCTATCCACCCTGTGTGTTTGTTGTGGGTTCTGGTTTGACTTAAGTTTGTAGAGCATTTATTTATTATACTAGTTTCTGTGGTGATAACTTGGGTCCAAATTCAGCACAAGTCTATCTATTTGCAGCTGGCACTGGTGAGGAAGTTTAGGTGCCCAGGATCTATCTCTCAGTGCAGTGTGAGAGTTAGATCACTTATTCTACTACTCTCTGTTGTCAGCCATATCCTACAATTTTTGATATTTGCTACAGTAATATTACTGTATCATAACACTGACATCCATTCTTAAAGGGAGTCTCTCAGCAGAATGCAGCATATATCATCCCAGCCCTGCAGATAAAAAGGTTAGGGTCACTTGAATCAAACAGTGTTTTCTACCTGTGAATCAGTATCTTCTTTTGAAGCAATATGCAAATGAGATCACAAAACATCAGCTTACTGTATATAGCTGGTTATCTCATAACACACATATCTGGACATGTCCAGCAAAGAGGAGAGGTGAAGAGGATCACAACTATAAACTCAGTCACTTATACTGTATTACTCAGCTGAGTTTTCTTATGTCATTTGCAGGAATGAACAGATAATTAAGAAGTCGCCTGAACATATAATTTAAAGAATATCACACAGCACAGATCTTAACAACTGAAGACTATTGCCATGAGTGAGAAATGGCGAGGTACTGTAAAGGATTTTATGCTATTTGGCTGCATAATTTATTTGTATATTTCATATAATTGTGTTCCATATTAATATTCTTTATAATGTCAACCCCAAACAATGTCCAACTCATGAGATTCTATTTCAGTCAAAACCGTTGTCTATTTTAGCAGCAAGCTAAAGTTATCCTTTAATTACTATAAAAAGTAGTCACACTTACAAAATGAAGCAGTTTCGATGCTAAAGAATCTTTTTTATTATTCTCACCGGTACCTTCGTCACATTGTGTGAACATGTTTAAAAAGTCTTTATCAACATATCTCCTGCTGTCACACTATGGAAACAAAAATATGTATTGTTGTACTATGCAATTAATGTATCAGCAGGATGTTTCAGAAAAGGTTTCTGTTGTTTTCATGTAAATTAGAAAGAGCATTTAGAAAAATAAAAACACATTTCAAGAAATGTAAATCCTAGAAAAAAAAAAGTTCAAATTCTGAAATGACAATTAATGAAAACTTTAGTGTTCTGTTGTAAAATACTATGCAAGGAAAATACACATTGAACCTTGAAGCATGCCATACATTAACTATTTATGTGTTTGAATGGTAAAAATCATAGAAATCAGCATAAATTCCGTGTAAAATTTATAGCTACAGCCAATCATCCTTCATAGGAATGATTGTGATAAATATGTACTAAACTTATGAATCAGAAGTAGAAATGCTTGCATATGCTTTGATTTGGGGTAGCCACTGAAACCTAGATAGGATGCATGCAAAAAAAAAAAAAAATGTTATTCACATGATATTAAATTACAGACTGATCACTCACACCAAACAAACAGGGCTGTTCCATTATGACAACAACCAACATTCTTGGAGCCGATAGTGCTGAGCTCTGAGAAAGAATGTCCTGACAAAGGACCCTGTGTGCACCTGACTAGATTTAATAGCAGACGGGATGGGTGACCTACTGTGTGAACTGTGGTCTGGGAATCTATTCAGGCCATAACCAGAAACTTACATTTCGTATACGCTACAAGGTGCCATAATGGCACACACATTGCAATGAAGAAATGCTTTGCATGTTAATACTCCAGAGATATCAATGAAATTACAGAAGCACATATACTGTACATTATGCTACTTTAGACCAGGGGTCAGCAAACCTCAGCATTCCAGCTTCTGTGAAACTACAAATCCCAGCATGCTCCATTCGCTTCTATAGGAGTCTCAAGAGTAGCAGAACAATTATGCATGCGAGGAGTTGTAATTTTACAATAGCTGGGGTACTGAAGGTTGCCAACCCCCACTTCAGACTCTTGTAGACTACTCTTGTAGACTACACAGTATTAGCGAAGTACATTACTGTGTATGATGTAGTACTGTGCATGCTGCTACACCAGACCCACATATTATACTATACACTTATACTATATATGAGTGCCAGGTAACATAATACTGTCAGGGTATAATACAGGGATCTGGTGTAGCAGCATGAACACTACTACTTTACACACAGTACCACTTTAATCATCTGTAGTATATGTAAACTACAAGTTCTTGGGGAAAATTGATCAGTACTACTTTTTGCACATTACCACTGTTTCTCTAAATTAGAGAACTGTGCATGAAATAGTAATAGGCATATTCCACTAAGTGCTTGCATTTTACATATACCTACTACAAGGGATTAGAGAGGTACTGTGTGTGAACTAGTACTGTGCATGCTACTAAAGAACAGCAAGATACAGCAACCCCTTGATCTAAAGAGCAGTCAGCAACTCTGTGCTGCTCCCTACCTAGTGCAAGAGTGGTGATTTACACACTGTATGCACTCTGTTTCTGTTCTGCTGCAATGATGAAACAGATAAGAACATTCTCAACAGGGGCCACAGAAGGGAACTATCCAACTCTCTTGGAGATGATTGACAATGGGGAGATCCACACAGAAGGTCCTGACAAAAGGCTGCTCCAGGACCTTGTGTGCTCTGCAATACCATGGACCGAACTAGAAGGAGATGGCTGACAGGGGACCCCCGCTGCCATAGGGTTTGGTGCAGATGCACCGTTCACAGATATAATTTCTATGTCCCATTGTGCTAACATCCTGAGATTGTGTTGCTATTGTAAAAGTTGTTTAAGGCCTTATTTAAAAGTTCAAAATCTGCAGATGTGTGAGGTCCATGACAATCATAAACTGCATGTAGACCAATTTTTTTTAATGGTTGCATTTAGACCTCTGTTCTTTTCTACAGAACATTGTGGAATGCTCTATCAAAAGGATATGAAATTATTAAAAAAAAGATGATCTGTTATTCATGGATGTAAATAATTGATCAACCACGCATCTTAGCAAAATGAGGATAAGGTGCGGTCTGAATATCACGGACCTCACACATCCAGAGATAGTGGATGTGTGAATGAGGCCTAACTTGTGATAATAAAAGAGGAGAGGTAAAGAAGGACACATCTGTAGCCCATATACCACACACACATGGACACAAGTCTCAAACATTCACATACACGTGGGAAACATACTATGCATGATCCACTCATACACTTTCACATCAAGTGGCAGTTGTTCACATTAATATACAGTCATGGCCAAAAGTTTTGAGAATGACACAAATATTATATTTTCACATGATCTGCTGCCCTCTGGTTTTTATGTGTGTTTGTCAGATGTTTTGATCACATACAGAAATAGAATTGCATTCATATTATGAGTAACAGAAGCTTATATTGACAGTTAGAATGAGTTAATGCAGCAAGTCAATATTTGCAGTGTTGACCCTTCTTCTTCAGGACCTCTGCAATTCTCCCTGGCATGCTCTCAATCAACTTCTGCACCAAATCCTGACTGATAGCAGTCCATTCTTGCAGAATCAATGCTTTAATTTTGTCTGAATTTGTTGGTTTTTGTTTGTCCACCCGTCTCTTGATGATTGACCACAAGTTCTCAATGGGATTAAGATCTGGGGAGTTTCCAGGCCATGGACCCAAAATCTCTATGTTTTGTTCCCTGAGCCATTTAGTTATCACCTTTGCTTTATGGCAAGGTGCTCCATCATGCTGGAAAAGGCATTGTTGAGCGCCAAACTGCTCTTGGACGGTTGGGAGAAGTTGCTCTTGGAGGACATTCTGGTACCATTCTTTATTCATTGGTGTTTTTTTAGGCAAGACTATCAGAGAGCCGATTCCCTTGGCTGAGAAGCAACCCCACACATGAATGGTTTCAGGATGCTTTACAGTTGGCATGAGACAAGACTGGTGGTAGTGCTCACCTCTTCTTCTCCGAATAAGCTGTTTTCCAGATGTTCCAAACAATTGAAAAGGGGATTCATCAGAGAAAATGACTTTACCCCAGTCCTCAGCAGTCCACTCCCTGTACCTTTTGCAGAATATCAGTCTGTCCCTGATGTTTTTTCTGGAGAGAAGTGGCTTCTTTGCTGCCCTCCTTGAGACCAGGCCTTGCTCCAAGAGTCTCCGCCTCACAGTGCGTGCAGATGCACTCATACCTGCCTGCTGCCATTCCTCAGCAAGCTCTGCACTGCTGGTAGCCCGATCCCGCAGCTGAAACACTTTTAAGAGACGGTCCTGCCGCTTGCTGGTCTTTCTTGGGCACCCTGGAGCCTTTTTGGCACCAATGGAACCTCTCTCCTTGAAGTTTTTGATGATGCGATAGTTGACTGAGGTGCAATCTTTCTAGCTGCAATAGTCTTCCCAGTTAGGCCATTTTTGTGCAGTGCAATGATGACTGCACGTGTTTCTTTAGAGATAACCATGGTTAACAGAAGAGAAACAATGATGGCAAGCACCAGCCTCCTTTTAAAGTGTCCAGTGGTGTCATTCTTACTTAATCATGACAGATTGATCTCCAGCTCTGTCCTCATCAACACCCACACCTGTGTTAATGGAGCAATCACTGAAACGATGTTAGGTGGTCCTTTTAAGGCAGGGCTGCAATGATGTTGAAATGTGTTTTGGGGGATAAAGTTCATTTTCTAGGCAAGTATTGACTTTGCAAGTAATTGCTGTTAAGCTGATCACTCTTTATAACATTCTGGAGTATATGCAAATTGCCATTAGAAAAACTGAAGCAGTAGACTTTGTAAAAATTAATATTTGTATCATTCTCAAAACTTTTGGCCATGACTATAGTTACACAGTTAATAAGGTTGAAACAAGATGCAAGTTCAACCTAGAATCCTACAGTGTTGATCCAGAAGAAAGCAAAACCTCCTATGAGGTGGATGCCACTTCATCTATATTAGGGGGAAATTGAATGTGTATTTTAATTACTTCTCAGTACAAGTAATTCATACTTCATTAAGCTTTAGAAGATGAATCCAATTTTTTTAAACTAAAAAGGCACCAAAAAGTCAAGTACTTGACCCAATTATTTGTGTAAGAAAATAAGTGCAATATCACCTGCAGCTTACTTTTAATGTATAGTATTTTGAAATGTGTAGTTTTCTTCTATGCATATTGCCCTTGTGTACTGTAAGGTATACAGCTAACACTTTTATTTTTGCAGGAAAAATGAAAAATTAACTGCAAGGATTCATTCAACCAGAAGGCTACATAATGCTGACTGCATATAAATTATGCCATCTCAGTTTACATGTCTGAATATGTTTATTAGTTGTCGAAAAGAATCAACAAGAATCACATAAATAAAACATTTATTCATATGCTCACAAGATAGATACTAGATAATCAAAACATTTGCATCCATAAGACACCTATTTTCCTCTTACATCTTTCATATGGATATATTTGCAGTTTGTGTTTACTGTGAAATTGCTGGGCTTAGTACCAAATCAGTGAAATTGCAGTAATGCAAATTTAATGGCTAAATAAAAGCCCCTTAAGTGAACAATCTGCATTTTATATTTTTACATTGTGAGATGTCAAAGTTTTGTGCTAAATATATACAGTAGAGCATGTTTTTTAACTCCCAAGTTTACTGGTGAATAACACTAGTAAAACCGAATACCTTACAGAAATAACACAAACTTTATCCAATTAATAACTTTAAACACAATGCGCCATCGTAACTTTGGGGGAAGATGTATCAATATTGGAGGTAAGGACTGGCTTGTTATGTAAAAAAAATGAGTGAAAAATAAGTTTTAAAACTTCACAAAGAACAGAGTCGGAGATGCGTGAATTGTGCTCTAGGGTGTATGCATGTAGAAGGCAGCAAACATGGTGAGCATGACATCAGAAATTTGGCAGAACATGTTTGAGATGTTAGACACATTAGACACTTTCTTTCTTTTCCCATTGGTCACTTCACGGCTAGCAATATTGATTCATCTTTTCCCAAAGTTACGATGGCAAAAATTGAGAGTTAAAAAACATGCTATACTGTATATACTTAGTACAAAACTTTGATATCTCACAATGTAAAAATATATATATACAGTAAAATATCCCCAGAAGACCACCACTTTGAGAAGTTCCCCCTACCACCCAGAATATTTTATTTTGTGACTACCAACCTTCTTTCTCACCAAGTACCATTTTGGCAAATGTTTGTATGGGAACCCCATTAAAAAGATGGCAAATCAGACTTACATGTGCTGTAAATCGTACTGTGGGGAGAATGGGAGTAGTTTTTTTTTTTTTTTTACTTACTGTAGTTTACCTCAGGGGTACCCCTGATGTTGGTGCAGGATTGAGGACTCAGGAGATAATGAGGAACAGTGCAAATAACTCATGTACTACTGAAGGCTTCAACAAGGCAGGTAAACAACAGTATGACAATCTTCCACAGAAATGGAGACACAGTCTTGGACACCACTTGGCTAGAGCGAAGGCTTGTAGATGGCTTTCTTTGGGATCAGTCAGTGTCACTTACAAAAGGACATACAATAGATGAAATAGAACAGGTGCAAAAATGGGTTACAAAAATGATGGAGGGTCTGAAACATATGAGGAGAGACTTAATTTGTGTAACCTTAAGGAAAGGAGGAAAAGTAGGACATGACTGAAATCTTTAAATATGTAAATAAGGTTTGGGGTGGAAGGTTTTTAATAAAAAAATTAAAAAACACAAGAACAAGGGGGCACAATCATCTGAAATTAGTTGGGGGAAGATCAGAACCAATGCCAGAAAATATTATTTTACTGAAAGAGTAGCACAAACTTCCAGCTGATGTGGAAAATATACAGCAAGTGAAGTTAAATATGCCTGGGATAACCATGGACCATGGTCTTGTTCTGCCATCAATCCTCTATGTTTCTATGTCTCTATAGTTCTGGCAGCCAATTCAAAATAGTGTGTTATTTCTCTTTCACAAAAATATATAGACCTTTGGTTAAACTGTGGGGTGGAAGTTCTTACATAGTTACATAGTAGATGAGGTTGGATGAAGACACCAGTCCATCAAGTCCAACCTATAACCCTACAGTACCCTACAGTGTTGATCCAGAGATTTTAAAGGTTGCTAGGCCTGGCCTTAGGCTCATAGTTCCTTGTTGTAGCTATGAGGTCCATCCAAAAAAATCTCCTTATAGTAATTCACAAAAGTCCCAAAAAGTGAGCTAATCTCCTGTTTGACTGCAATATTGACACTGGTCTTAACCTGTGCTTTGTAAACCTTTTACTTTGAGAGGACCACTGCCATAAAATACTCTTTTTCTGTGCATAATTGGGTAGTAGGCTCAAATGGATTTCCCTATACATGTACAAGATTTACTAATCATAATGTGTTGAAATTCGGTTGCGATGTGCAGAAAATCGAGCACATGGCATGAGTCAGATTTAGAAAAAAAAGAGTATAAGAGGAGTAAAATCTGTAAAAATGTATAAAAAAAATGCCAATAGCATATTGCGGTAGTCACTGTAAACCAGTCATGAGCTAGCATAAGGAAGAGCAACCAGTTATTTATATCATCCATTGTAAATTGATCGACTACACCAAGATAAGTCCACATGTATTAACCCATTCCTGACATCCGCTGTAATGGTATGTCGGGTATTTAAATATGGCAGCCACTCAGGAGTATTATACAACAGAGACCCAGCGTTAATACCCACGTACTGTGCCTCCTTTGTTGTGGATTGCTGGTCCCCAGAACGAGATCCAAGGCCGGCAGTCCATTGCAATGACAATGGAGTCTATTGAAGGCTCCCAGTTTTATCTGGCATTGATTTGTAAACAATGTATGCATTACATTAGTGATCAGACTCCCTGGGGTTTCAAGACAGTAAAAAAAAAAAATAAAAAAAAATTAAAAAGAAATAAAGAAATAAAAATTAAAATCACTCTTTTTCCCTAGAACACATATAAATTCAAAAATAATTTGAAATACATACACATTAGGTATCTCTGTGCCTGAAAATGCCCGGTCTACAAACTCAAATAAAATATTTTTCTCATATGGTTAACATCGTAGGGGGAAAAAAAAAATCAAGAGTCAAATTGCTTCTTTTTTGCTGTTTCGCCTTTCATAAAATTTTGAATACAACTAAAATATACATCTGGCCTTGCAAAAAAAGACACCTTATGCATCCCTGTACACAGAAATGTAAAGAAGTTATGGGTGTCAGAATATGATGATTCCAAAAACTTTTTTTTTTATTTTGCAAAATTTTGGATTTTTTAAAGGGGTTTAAATGGGAAAAAAGGATATAAATTCGGTATCGCTCAGCTATCTAATTTTGGCTGCACAGTGAATGCTGTAAAAACAAAGCCTGTAAGAATGTCGCTGTCTCCAATTCCACCCATTTCTAATTTTTTTTCCAGCTTCTCAGTACATCATAAGGAATATTAAATAGTACCCTTACAAAGTACCATTTGTCCTGCAAACAATAAGCCCTCATATGGCTCTGTGAATGGAAAATAAAAAAAATTATGGGGTTTGGAAGGCAGGGAGTCAAAAACAAAAATCTAAAAAATGTACAGGAAGAGGTTAAAAGTAGTACTGTATCATTTTACCCATAGTATAAACTTTAGGCTAGGCTGAGCTGTGACACATTTATGTCTGCATATACCTTCTTTAATAAATCTGTCAAAATATTCAACACATTAAATGGGTTTTCAGGACTTTTAAATTGATAACTTATCCTTAGAAAAGGTCATCAATTGAAGATCCATGAGGGTCCAACAGCCAGGACCCCTGCAGATCAGCTCTTTAAAGCTGCAGCTTCTGCTTCAGAGGACATGTGACATTAAGACCATCAGTGACGAATGGTGATCACAGCTCAGTCTCATTCAAGTGAATAGACTGAGCTGCGATTTCAGGCAGAACTGCTGTACAAATGTATGGCACTGTACTTAGTACTGAAGTGGGTGCTGCGCACACCCAAACTCTGCAGCCTCTTCAAACCGCTGATTGGTCAGAACCTGGTGTCAGACTCCTGCTGATCTTTCATTTATGAAGTACTTTAAGGATAAGCCTGGAAATCCCCTTTAATAAATCCACTCTTAAAGGGCTAGATCATGCATGGCCAAATGTGTCCTCAGTCTTTAAATCACAGTGTTCCCTAAGGTATTCAAGGTACTTTCCCCAAAAAGGTTCCTAGCTTTCTTTTACTATATATATGCTTACTGTATACTTTGACCTCCCATGTTTGACCTTGACCCCATTATTTAAGTTCATACCTGTGCTGCCTGCCCTGATCTCAGCCTGATTACCCTTCTGACCCTGTGCTGACTGCCTTGACCTATTGATGATTGTATTGTATGACCATGTTTCTACCTGTCTCCTTAGTGCATCTGGGTCAGCTGTCACTAATAACGGGACAAGTCCTAGAGGTAGTGATGTGGTAATCCGCTTC
Organism: Leptodactylus fallax; assembly: GCA_947044405.1. Taxonomy (NCBI): domain Eukaryota; kingdom Metazoa; phylum Chordata; class Amphibia; order Anura; family Leptodactylidae; genus Leptodactylus; species Leptodactylus fallax. The sequence goes on along the minus strand of CAMRHE010000789.1, from coordinate 191,648 downwards.
AAAATATGGGCATTATTCAAATAAGGGTGAATACCAGGGGACCACTTAGACAGCACCCTCAGAAGTAGTCCAAAACCTTACTGGTTTAGTGACACAGCGTTTCCACATTCATTGGGGTAGATTTATTAAAACTCATTTTTCAGGAGCAGAATAAAAAATGAAAGCAGCGCTGTAATTGGTTGCTATGGTCAACTAAGACAGTTTTGCTTTTAGACAGTTTTAATCAACCTGCCCCACTGTGTGACACAGTAAACCATAAACACTTTTCATCCCACTGTTGCAAATTGCCTTTCATGAGATGAGTTTTGCTGCAAATGGTTAATGAATATTTTGCACAGAACATTATACACTATGTGTGGATAGGCTCTATTCCATGTCGGATCTTGTACATCTGTTTTAGTTGTGACCAGCAAGCCACCATGTCAGACCTATATAATTCCCCTAGAAAACCAAATTGTAATCCCAGCAGCGCAGCCTTAGCTTCCATTGATATTTTTAGAATTCTCTAAAGATGGTTTAATTTTTGACCCAGTGACAAAACCTGTCCTACTGTTTTTCTCCCAGTTACCTATGCACTTGGTGCTTTGGGAAACCAAAATGCTGTTCTTGAGTTTGAGACAGTATAGAAGTCATTCTCCACTGTCATGCTGTGGTACCTCAACCATTGCAGATTATAGTGCTCAGGTTAGGGTGGGTGCTATTGTATGTTTGACTTCATAAACTTAAACAAAGAACTTAATCAAAAAGGCAATATAACTATAATGAATCCTTGTGTTCTTGTGAAGGCCAGTATGTTGCTTCTACAGTTATTCTAGGGTCATATATTGAGAAGATATCTTCGAGTTTCCACAAGGATACCATCCTCTTAATTGGGGATATTTTTTTCATGCACAGTACATTCAAAAGTATGTTCTCTTTGTTTAAATGGAGGTTCCAAAATATAAATTTTTCACTACATATACACTACAGACCAAAAGTTTGGACACACCTTCTCATTCCAAGAGTTTTCTGTATTTTCATGACTATAAAAATTGTAGATTCACACTGAAGGCATCACAACTATGAATTAACACATGTGGAATTATATACTTAACAAAAAAGTGTGAAACAACTGAAAATATGTCTTATATTCTAGGTTCTTCAAAGTAGCCACCTTTTGCTTTGATTACTGCTTTGCACACTCTTGGCATTCTCTTGATGAGCCTCAAGAGGTAGTCACCTGAAATGGTTTTCACTTCACAGGTGTGCCCTGTCAGATTTAATAGGTGGGATTTCTTGCCTTATAAATGGGGTTGGGACCATCAGTTGTGTTGTTCAGAAGTCAGGTGGATACACAGCTGTTAGTCCTACTGAATGGAGTGTTAGAATTTGTATTATGGCAAGAAAAAAAGCAGCTAAGTAAAGAAAAACCAGTGGCCATCATTACTTTAAGAAATGAAGGTCAGTCAGTCCGAAAAATTGGGAAAACTTTGAAAGTGTCCCCAAGTGCAGTGGCCAAAACCATCAAGCGCTACAAAGAAACTGGCTCACATGAGGACCGCCCCCAGGAAAGGAAGACCAAGAGTCACCTCTGCTGCGGAGGATAAATTCATCCGAGTCACCAGCCTCAGAAATCGCAGGTTAACAACAGCTCAGATTAGAGACCAGGTCAATGCCACACAGAGTTCTAGCAGCAGACACATCTCTACAACAACTGTTAAGAGGAGACTGTGTGCAGCAGGCCTTCATGGTAAAATAGCTGCTAGGAAACCACTGCTAAGGACAGGCAACAAGCAGAAGAGACTTGTTTGGGCTAAAGAACACAAGGAATGGACATTAGACCTGTGGAAATCTGTGCTTTGGTCTGATGAGTCCAAATTTGAGATCTTTGGTTCCAACCACCGTGTCTTTGTGCGACGCAGAAAAGGTGAACGAATGGACTCTACATGCCTGGTTCCCACCGTGAAGCATGGAGGAGGAGGTGTGATGGTGTGGGGTGCTTTGCTGGTGACACTGTTGGGGATTTATTCAAAATTGAAGGAATACTGAACCAGCATGGTTACCACAGCATCTTGCAGCGGCATGCTATTCCATCCGGTTTGCGTTTAGTTGGACCATCATTTATTTTTCAACAGGACAATGACCCCAACACACCTCCAGACTGTGTAAGGGCTATCTGACCAAGAAGGAGAGTGATGGGGTGCTACGCCAGATGACCTGGCCTCCACAGTCACCAGACCTGAACCCAATCGAGATGGTTTGGGGTGAGCTGGACCGCAGAGTGAAGGCAAAAGGGCCAACAAGTGCTAAGCATCTCTGGGAACTCCTTCAAGACTGTTGGAAGACCATTTCAGGTGACTACCTCTTGAAGCTCATCAAGAGAATGCCAAGAGTGTGCAAAGCAGTAATCAAAGCAAAAGGTGGCTACTTTGAAGAACCTAGAATATAAGATATATTTTCAGTTGTTTCACACTTTTTTGTTAAGTTTATAATTCCACATGTGTTAAGGCATCAAAACTATGAATTAAGTGTGAATCTACAATTTTTATAGTCATGAAAATACAGAAAACTCTTGGAATGAGAAGGTGTGTCCAAACTTTTGGTCTGTACTGTATATCAAATATATTCTTATTAAAATTACAGACCAACTGCCTGTGGCCATATGTTAGCAATGTGGACACAAGTATCATCCTATTTGCCTCTGATTCTTTGCACTTGATTCTATTACTGAAGAAGATTGTTGTAAATGTACTTAACATTCCTGTGCTTGGTGACAATGGTAGTATATTAATTTCTTAAGTATGGCAAATCACCAAGTAATGACAATATGAAAACTTGCAGATTCCAATAACAATTTTTATAGTGTGTTTGGATTATGGCAGTTAGAATATATGACTCCGATATGAAAAAAGATAAGATCCCCATGGTCAGTGCAGTATACTTTAATAATGCATTCACCAAACATAAAAGAGAAGTAGTTTTATGGCAAGTACCATATTAATTCAGCAGCAGGTGTGATTATCATGCTAACTACACCACTGGCTGCTTCGAGTCATATTACTACATCTGGTGCATGGTAACATCTCTTGGGTGATTATATTGCTGTAATAAACACATCTCTCTAATGACCTATTTCCTAATTAAGTATTATAATGCCTTCTATTAACAGATGCATGAATTCCAAGCATATTTCTTTAGAGGAAAATTCCCACAAATAAACATACTCTATGAGTCTTTCTCTCCATGCAGCTCTTTGTTTTTCTCACTATTTCCACTTCCAACACCAGCTGCTTTGTCTCCATTAGGGAAAGGGTGCATGGAAAAAAATAGTGAGCAAGAAGACTTTGTCCAAAGACTCAAATTTGCTAAATGTCCTTAAGGACGCATATTTTGAGTCTGAGTCAAATCCAGAAAAAGAAACCATTTTATGGCATCAAATTAGTTGTTTAAGATAAATTAGAGTAAAACAATATGAAAGACAAAGTTAAATGTTATGTCCACCTTTCCAGTCAGTTGTAATTCCCCAGTTTTGTTTGTGTAATATATAATATAGTATATACAGTATGTTGGCAATAAAGTCACGCAACCCAGTTTGATTTTAAGGCTACATGAACACGAACATTGTAGAAAATGGCCGTAAAAAATGGATGCACTATATGTTTTATTTACAAACGTTTTGCATCTGTGGGGAAGCCATTTTCACAGATCCCTCATAGTCTATTTACGGATCCATGAAAACAGACATACATTTTTAATGGACAGTCAAAAAAATGGAAATGTGAATAGCCGCATTGAAATCGATGTGTTCTAAAAATAGCCATTACACAGACATTTTTCACCATTGTATACATGAAGCCTAAGACTAGCTGGTAAATGCTTAGACTTGTAGTCTTGTTCATTATAACAGTGAAGTTGATACAGAGTTTTGAGCCCCTGTCTTAAGATGAAAAGGGGCTCTGACATCTGTTTACACCTGTTTTTTTTTAAAGGAAGCATGAACTGCAAAATAAACATGTAAAGTGAACATAATTACATTTATTAAGACTCAGTTTTTAAAATTATTGATATTTCATTCTAGTCCACATTCCCTCTCTTAGGTCAGTTACTGAATATATTTCAAAAATATGAAATGTCAGAACAATACTTGAGACAATGACATATTTCAACTTTTATTAATCAGAAGTTTACGTACACATGGGTTATATTGAGTAGCATTGACTTTCTATTGTCTAATGTTGGCGAATTGCTTTGGGTAGCCTTTCACATGCTTCTCACAATAGTTTGATGGAATTTTGGCCCATTTTTTTCTGATAAAACTGTTGCAATTTAAGTGGGTTTGTATGTACACATTTTTCTAGTTCTGCTCATAAATTTTCTATGGAATTGAGGTCAGCAGTTTGTGATACACACTATATTACCTCAACTTTGTTTTTCTTAAGCCATTTTGCCATAACATTGGAACTAAGTCATTGTCCATTTGGAAGACCAATTTGCGCCCGAGCTTGAACTTCATATCTCATCTTTTGATATGTTGTTTTAATATCTCCAAACAAATTTCCTTCCTCCTAATATTATCTATTTTGTGAAGTGCACCAGTCCTTTCTGCAGCAAAACACCCCCATGACATTATGCTGTCACCCACATGCTGCACATTTGGGATGATGTTCTTTGACTTACAAGCCTCTCCCTTTTTCCTCCATACATAACAATGTTAATTATGGCCATACAAGTTTTCTTTCAACAGACTAGAGGACATTTCTCCAGAAAATAAGATCTTTGTGCACATGTGCCGTTGCAAAGTGTAGATTGGCTTTTTATAGCAGTGTTGAAACAGTGGCCTCTTCCTTGTTGGGCAAGCTTTTAGATCATGTCTATATAGGACATGTTTTACTATTGATATAGATTAAAAAAGCACTTACAGTTAACCGATTTGTAGATTTTTTTGGATGTCATCTTTCAGTTTACAAATACTGATGCAAATTATTGACTATCTCTTTATAAGGATATTGAACTTTTTAGTGAACTTTTTAGTGAGGTTTCATAAAAATCTTTCTTGCACGTATAATTCTCCTCCCCATGATAAAGTCCTGGTTTTATAAAAAGGTACAGTATATTTTTTTCCCTTTTCTCTAGTTTATGTAATCGTAATCTTTGTATATTTTTAAATACAATATATTTAAAAGATTTCAGAAAATTTGGGGAATTTGTAGTTCCATATTTTTGGCTACTTGTTTAGTTCTTGCAGTGCCTGGTAGTATTTTGTAGCCGTTAGGTAGGTCACATTTACCAGGAAATTTTGATGTAGATGTCTACACATGTATTTCTTGCAGAGTCAGTTGCTTCTGTGCTAGTTAGGTAGGGTACATTTACCAGGAAATTTTGATATCTTTGTCCACACATATATTTCTTGCAGTTCCAGATTTTTGTGTGCTAGTTACATAGAATACATTTACAATATAGCAAATTGCAAACCTGCTGCACTTACAAGTCCATTATTAATTTCCATATAACCACTGCGTGGGAGTAAAAAGACACGGGCAGACATCTTTACTCAAAACATTTTTAATGTTGAAAAGCTTCAAAAAGTGGTTATACAGTGAATGATTACACAAGCAGTTTGTATCCAGTGCTTACCATCCATTTTCCCATAGACATACAAGTTACTCTCACTTTAACATTACTATTTTTTTCCCCTTAGAAAGATAATAGAAAGATAGAAATGGGTTAGATAGATTGCCAGGAGCCCTGACATTGTCACACACTATGTTTTAAGCCAATTCAAACTCCAAATTTCAATGAAGTTATTCAGCCTGAAAAAAATCATGGGACCAAACCACCCAAACTGGAAACATGACAAATGTTCAGATGTTCATATCTATGCTTGATCATACAGAAAGTTGATATAAAAGCCTGATCTACCTTAGAACAATATTCAATATATGTATGAAGCCTTTCACTACTCTGGACCTCAGGCATACTACCATTAACATCTTTACTACACTATACCACCAATGATATTGGTATAGGGTCCTTTAGCACTTTAAACCACCAGCTAAAATTAACCCCTTACAATCTGGCTTCCGCTCCCTGCACTCTACTGAAACGGCCTCTCACAAAAGTCTCCAATGATCTCCTGAAAATTAAATCCAAATGTGACTTCTCTATTCTTATTCTTCTAGATCTCTCAGTAGCATTTGACATTGTTAACCATCAACTCCTCCTCACTATACTGCGCTCTGTCGGCCTCACGGACACTGCGCTCTCCTGGCTCACCTCTTATCTCTCTGACCGCACTTTCTGTGCATAATTTGTGGGTTCTGTTTCTGCTCCCCTTCCTCTTGCCGTTGGGGTTTCACAGGGCTCGGTCCTAGGCCCCCTGCTCTTCTCCCTCTACACAGCCCCCATTGGACAAACCATCACCAGATTTGGCTTCCAGTACCATCTTTATGCTGATGACACCCAATTATATATGTAATTCCGTGTCATCACCCCTGCACTAATACAGAACACCAGTGACTGTCTCTCTTTTGTCTCAAATATCATGTCTTTTGCTCTATCTGAAACGGAATCTCTCAAAGACTGAACTACTGCTGTTTCCACCATCTAATAGATCTGTCCCTGATAGCTCCATTGCAGTCTCTGGCCTTACCTTATCTCCTAAGCAGTATGCCCGCTGCCTCGGGGTTATGTTTGACTCAGACCTTTCCTTCACCCCCCCATATCCAATCACTCGCACGCTCATGTCATCTCTACCTCAAAAATATCTCCAGAATACGTCCTTTCCTTACCAGAGATACACTAAAGGTACTTATTGTTGCCCTGATTCACTCTTACCTTGACTACTGTAACTCCTTACTAATCGGTCTTCCCCTTACTAAACTCTCCCCTCTACAATCTATCTGAATGCGACGGCCAGCCTCATCTATCAGTCTAGACACTACAGTGATGCCTCTGGTCTGTGCCGGTCACTACATTGGCTGCCTATTCAATACAGAATACAATATAAACTTATTGCCCTCATCCACAAGGCTCTCCATAATGCTGCACCTCCCTACATTTCCTCCCTCATCTCTGTCCCAACCCGTGCTCTCTGTTCACTCAATGACCTAAGACTTCTATTATCAGAACCTCCCACGCTCATATACAAGTCTTCTCCCGAGTTGCACCACTTCTCTGGAATGCGCTATTCCGGACTATCAGATTAACTTTCAATTTCCACAGCTTTAAGCGCAAACTAAAGACATATCTTTTCAGACAGGCCTATCACAATTCCTAATGTAAACCATTCCATAGTTAGATTCCCTAAAATGTACCCTCTGTTCACGCTCCAACATTACCTCACAGGATATGATGCCATATCAGAGTAACTTTATATGTCCAGGCACCATCTGCATGTTAAAGGACACGACTGTTGACGGCTCATACAGCTTTATATATGTGTAATGACAGTAACCTCTATTACAAAATTGTCTGACCATTGTATAAGCAATGTTACCTCTGATGCCACCCCTGCTACCTCTTGTGTCACCCCCTCTACCTCATAGATTGTAAGCTCTTGCGAGCAGGGCCCTCAGTCCCAGTGTGTGAATTGACTATGTCTTTGTAATGTATCTCTTTTGTAAGTACTTGAACCCTACAAATTGTACAGTGCTGCGGAATATGTTGGTGCTATGTAAATAAAACGTATTATTATTATTATCATTATTACTCCTTCACAATCCTCATTCACTAGGGTACTTCATGATTTATCTTAGACCTCTAGACCACCTCATATGTTATCATCACTTCTTCATTTTAATCCTTTCATGCCTCATCCAATTTTTGTTTTTGCATTTCCATTTTTCCCTTTCCCCATTCCAAGAGCCATACTTGTTTCATTTTTCAGTTCACAGAGTCACATGATGGCTTATTGTTTGTGAAACAGATTGTACTTTGTAATGGCATGATTCAATATCCTGTGCAATGCACTGGGAAGCTAGAAAAAATTCAGAATGAGGTGGAATTGGAAAAAAAAAAAAACGTATTTGTGGCAATTTCTTATGGGTTTAGTTTTTACAGCATTCACTATGTGGTAAAAATGACGTTACCTGTATTCTGTGGGCCAGTACGATCACAGCAATACCAAATTTATATAGTAATGTAATGTTTTGATACCTTTTAAAAAATTCAAAACTTTGCAAAATAGAAAAAAAAATAATTTGTGTCGCCATATTGTGACACCTTTAACTTTTTATATTTATGTGTATGGAGCTGGGTAAGGAGTCTTTTTATGTGAGACAAGATAACATTTTTATTGATACCATTTTGGGGAAGTTTTGATGGTTTGATTCTTTTTTATTCCATTTTTATAGGAGGCAAAGTGTTGAAAAAAACAGCCATTTTGATTTCTTCCCCACGACACCGTTTACCGTATGGGATAAATATTTTTATATTTTAATAGTTCAGACATTTTTGAGCTTGGGGATCCCTAAAGTGCTTATGTTTAATATTGTTTATTTATTTTTATATGTGCTCTAGGGAAAGGGAAATTTGAACTTTTGTGTTTTGTGTGGTTTTTTTATACTTTTAAAAACTTTTTTAGTTTTTCTTTTACTTTTATTTTCAGACCCCCTTGAACCCTATGGGGTCGTATCGCTCATACTATACACTGCAATACTGATATATTGCAGTGTACAGGAAAATCCATTCACTTCTATTACATGATGCCTACAGCAGAATGTAATAGAACTATGGTACTGACAAGTCTGGGAACCTTCAATAGGCTCCCAGCTGTCATGACTACAGATCGCCGCCCTCCGTTGATGATCCGGAAGGCAGCGATTGGTCAAAGATGGCGGCGCCCACGACGCCTGTGCACTTTAGATGCTGCGGTCGTAATTAACTGTGGCATCTAAAGTGTTAACAGCTGCAGTCAGTGTTGGCTTTGATCACTGCTGTTAGCGGTCGGTGCTGGCTGTGTTATACAGCCAGCATCCGCTATGGATGAAGAAGGTTCCGCTCCTGAACCCTCTCTATACACCCCATCAAGCAGAATCACGTACAGTCATGGCCAAAAGTTTTGAGAATGACACAAATATTATATTTTCACATGATCTGCTGCCCTCTGGTTTTTATGTGTGTTTGTCAGATGTTTTTATCACATACAGAAATATAATTGCATTCATATTATGAGTAACAGAAGCTTATATTGACAGTTAGAATGAGTTAATGCAGCAAGTCAATATTTGCAGTGTTGACCCTTCTTCTTCAGGACCTCTGCAATTCTCCCTGGCATGTTCTCAATCAATTTCTGTACCAAATCCTGACTGATAGCAGTCCATTCTTGCAGAATCAATGCTTTAATTTTGTCTGAATTTGTTGGTTTTTGTTTGTCCACCCGTCTCTTGATGATTGACCACAAGTTCTCAATGGGATTAAGATCTGGGGAGTTTCCAGGCCATGGACACAAAATCTCTATGTTTTGTTCCCTGAGCCATTTAGTTATCACCTTTGCTTTATGGCAAGGTGCTCCATCATGCTGGAAAAGGCATTGTTGAGCGCCAAACTGCTCTTGGACGGTTGGGAGAAGTTGCTCTTGGAGGACATTCTGGTACCATTCTTTATTCATGGCTGTGTTTTTAGGCAAGACTGTGAGAGAGCCGATTCCCTTGGCTGAGAAGCAACCCCACACATGAATGGTTTCAGGATGCTTTACAATTGGCATGAGACAAGACTGGTGGTAGCGCTCACCTCTTCTTCTCCGAATAAGCTGTTTTCCAGATGTTCCAAACAATCGAAAAGGGGATTCATCAGAGAAAATGACTTTATCCCAGTCCTCAGCAGTCCACTCCCTGTACCTTTTGCAGAATATCAGTCTGTCCCTGATGTTTTTTCTGGAGAGAAGTGGCTTCTTTGCTGCCCTCCTTGAGACCAGGCCTTGCTCCAAGAGTCTCCGCCTCACAGTGCGTGCAGATGCACTCACACCTGCCTGCTGCCATTCCTCAGCAAGCTCTGCACTGCTGGTAGCCCGATCCCGCAGCTGAAACACTTTTAAGAGACGGTCCTGCCGCTTGCTGGTCTTTCTTGGGCGCCCTGGAGCCTTTTTGGCACCAATGGAACCTCTCTCCTTGAAGTTCTTGATGATGCGATAGATTGTTGACTGAGGTGCAATCTTTCTAGCTGCAATACTCTTCCCAGTTAGGCCATTTTTGTGCAGTGCAATGATGACTGCACGTGTTTCTTTAGAGATAACCATGGTTAACAGAAGAGAAACAATGATGGCAAGCACCAGCCTCCTTTTAAAGTGTTCAGTGGTGTCATTCTTACTTAATCATGACAGATTGATCTCCAGCCCTGTCCTCATCAACACCCACACCTGTGTTAATGGAGCAATCACTGAAACGATGTTAGGTGGTCCTTTTAAGGCAGGGCTGCAATGATGTTGAAATGTGTTTTGGGGGATAAAGTTCATTTTCTAGGCAAATATTGACTTTGCAAGTAATTGCTGTTAAGCTGATCACTCTTTATAACATTCTGGAGTATATGCAAATTGCCATTAGAAAAACCGAAGCAGTAGACTTTGTAAAAATTAATATTTGTATCATTCTCAAAACTTTTGGCCATGACTGTATATTCACATGATTTTCCATGAAAGGGTTAATAAACCACAAGAGAGACTTGTTGGAGCGGGAGGAATGTATGAGCAAAAAACTCTGAGAGGAGTCTTAATTTATCTGGATGCTATATTTAAAATTTGTCTATAGTTTATAGTGTATACAAATATGTTCCTGTCCTTTCTTACTTTTCTCTTATCTCATAAACTTGCAGACTGTGTTGCATGAAATCTGTCATGAAATGCTTATCCTATATGTTTCTATGGGGGCAATGGTAGGTGGGCTTTGCTAGAATATCACAATATTGTATTAAACTTATTTAATGATAAATTATTAGCCAAATTACTGCAAAGGTAAGGATAAATAGACCTCTAGTTTCTACAATTTATATTAGTTTTATTATGTATTACTGCTTTTGCAAATAAAACATCACTTTTTGAAAATTAGTGATTTTCCTGGGGCCACTGTTTAACTTTTTTATTGTTGTTGTAGATAGGTACGGGCTCTTTATTATTTTATTATTATTTTTTTTTTGGGGAAAGCGAATTGACCAAAATACGTTAATTTGTGCATTGTGTTATAATTTTTTTATACAGCATTCACCATAGGGGTTAAATAATGCTTTTTTTTTTGGTTGTAGGGGGGATTATATGAACATGGGAATACCTAACATGTTTGTCTATTTTTTGTGTACATTATGTATTTTTTAATTGCAAAATTGTTTTTTTTATTATTTGTTTATTATTCTTTATTTTAAACTTTCTTTTTTTTTTTTTTTAACTTTTTAAATGTCCCACAAGGGGAATTGAAGCTGGGATCTCAGTTCCCCAGTGCAATGTACTGCAATACATAGTATTGCAGAACATCACACATTAGATCCCTATGGGAACTGTGCTTAGGCAGTCAGGAGACCTTTGCCCGGCCTCTTGGCTGCCATGGCAACCCTTTGGAACCCTTGATCTTGCCCCCGGACCCTCTGGATGCCAGGTTCACTATTGATCATGGCATCCAGGGGGTTAATCCACTGGAGTCAGAGTATCTTTCAACTCCAGCAGCTAGTCCTAGGCCTCGGCTCTATAACAGCCGAGTGCTGGAGATAATGTCACAGGTCATACAATTACAGCGCTGAGTGTTAACTATATGATCAGTGCAACATAATAGTACGGCACAGAGCAGGAAGGGGTTAAAAATTACGGACACCTGACGCACCCCATTATAGTCAATGGGGTCAGTCGGACCCAAACAGCAGAGATGCAACGCTAGAGTGAACCTAGTGTTAAACTATGTGGATACTGTATAAATTCTAGTTAATATTTACTATTACCTGGAAACTATGTGACACTTTTTCCGTGAGTGACAATGTTTATTTGGTGTTTGTTTGGATAAAAATGCTTTAAGGGAACACAACAACAGTCCCTAACTATCCTCAGTAGCTTTCTACAAAGGCTCAGAGAGAACACAAACTCAGTATCCTGTATATCACTGGTAGCTGATGTAACCATATCTTCACTTCAGATATTTACTTTGCAGTACTTTGTCATTATGTTCCTGCATTGTTGTAACAGGTTGGGACAGACTTACTAATACAGTAGAAAAGCAAGAAAGTACAATCTAGACTAGACAGTCTTAAACTCTATCAGATTTATCAAGGAATCTAATACTGAATGAAAAATATGATGTACTCGTATATCTAGACTGTCAAATTTTACACCATCTATTAATAGGCTTAGTTTATGATTTTAAAAAAAATGTACTAAAATTGTGGAACTTTATTGGCACATAGTGCCACATCTAAACTTTATTATAGTCAGTCGGTCCCCATAGCACAGATAATAACCTGTGATAAGAGGTAGGGGGTAGAGAGGCAGAGAGGGGTCAAGGGCTGGTTCTGATCATATGACCCAGTGGTTGGAACTAGGCTAAAACTCCCAGGGGGTCCATCATCAAGAATCCTCTGGATCAATTAACGTAATTTTAACTCCACAGACAACACTTTTAAGACTTGCATCACTTTCCTGAGAGCATCAGAAAATGTCTAAAGCTAAGGTCCCACGTGGCATCCCGCAGCAAAAAAGCGCTGCAGGAAAAGCCTAGGGGGCAACGCATCATGGTTCTTCCCGTTGCACTTTGCACAGAAAGTTTGCAAAGGTTTCCTCTACAGACTTTCTGCTTCAATTATATCTATAGGGAAAGCGCCGGCATTTCTGTAGATATAATTGACATGCTGTGATTTCCAAAACCACAACGGTTTTGGAAATCGTCGTGTGTCCGAACGGCGTATTTTCCCACAAAGTGGGGATGGGATTCACTAGAATCCCACTCACTTTGCTGTGACGGTAAAATGCTGCAGTTTTTGCCGCGGCATTTATGCCGCGTCAACCGCGGCGTTTATGCCATGTGGGGCCCCGGCCTAAAACTGTTAAAAAGTGTGGTGTAAAGCATGTTCAGCAGGTTTTATAAATTCTGGTACAATAATAGATCTTCTGCATTGTCTTCTGCTGCTGCAATTCAAGTAAAAATTCAGATGTGAGACGTATGCATGTCATGGACATCTAAACCTATTTGTGAGCCACATATAGACCTGATGATTTACCACTGGACAGAACTGTAACAGGGGTTCTCTGTGTTTATGCAAATCCAACAACTCAGGATCTCAGAAACTATGGTACATCATTGAAATATTATGCGGCAGTTTTCTTTGAACCAGGGATTCACCTTGCAAATATAAGTTTGCAATATGAAATTTACATATTTGTTAAGGAGTATTCGTTATAAGCATTCTATATTCTTTGGAAAATTCATGAGTTTTTGATACATAAAATGAAATGGCATCTTGTTGAAGAACTGAATGTGTTCTATTTTCTGATGCTCTATTCAAATTCACAGCGACAGCTTATATTTTTTTTTGTAATCGCATTTTCAGAGATTGATATGAAATGAAAGAGGTGTGAAGTATTACAGTGCTTATGTTGCTCAGGAACTGTTGACAGTTTGGCATACCTAATATGCTGATTAGAAACAAGCCAAACCATTTTTAAATATTGATTTCACATTATAATCTCAAAGCACTTTAAATGAAATGTATCAAATAAATGTGCAAGTTACATTGTTTGTCATAGTCCAGCAAGCCAAGCGGCTTGTGGATATTTCAATGCATTACTAGGGTACAATGTACACGGAGGAAAAATGAATGCATTCGCAAGATTTATTTTACTTTTTATCTCTTTGTACACACCCATACCTACTGTACAATATGTTCCGCTTTTATTGCTGGAATAAAAACCCAACTCATAAGACTGATGTATTGCTACCTGCTGTATGTAAGATACCAGGTATCATATACAGTTGAAACCAGACGTTTACATACACTATATAAAAAGACACATATGCATGTTTTTCTTAATATCTGACATGAAATCAGAATAAACCTTTCAGGTTTTAGGTCAGTTAGGATTACCAAAATTATTTATATTTCCCAAATGCCAGAATAATGAGAGAGAGAGAATTTTTAAGGCATTTTTATTACTTTCTGCAAAGTCAAAACTTTACATACATTTCATTAGTCTTCCATTGCCCTTAAACAATATGACTTGGGTCAAACATTTTGCATCTCCTTCCACAAACTTCTCACAATAGTTTGTAGGAATTTGAGCCCATTCCTCCTGACTGAACTGGTGTAACTGAGCCATGTTTGTAGGCCACCTTGCTTGCATCTGCCTTTTTCAGCTTTGCCCATAGATTTTTAATAGGATTGAGATCAGGGCTTTATGATGGCCACTCCAAAACATTGACTTTGTTATCCTTAAACTACTTTGTAACCAGTTTGGCAGTATGCTTCGGGTCATTGTCCATTTGGAAGACCCATTTGCGCCCAAGCTTTAAATTCCTGGCTGATGTCTTGAGATGTTGCTTCAGTATTGCCACATAATGTTGTTTCCTCATGATGCCAGTCTCTCCTGCAGCAAAACAACCTCACAACATGATGCTGCCACCCCGTGTTTCACAGTTGGAATGGTGTTCTTAGGCTTGCAAGCTTCTCCCTTTTTCCTCCAAACGTAAAGATGGTCATTATGGCCAAACAGTGCAATTTTAGTTTCGTCAAGTCACAGGACATATCTGTAAAAATGAAGGTCTTTGTTCCTGTGTGCATTTGCAAACATTAATCTGGCTTTTTTTATGTTTCTTTTGGAGTATTGGCTTCTTCCTGGCAGAGTGGTCTTTCAGCCCATGTAGATACAATACTCTTTCATTGTGGATAATGACACACTCTTACCAGCTTCAGCCAGCATCTTCACAATGTCTTTTGCTTTTGTTCTTGGGTTGATATGCACATTTCATACCAAAGCACATTCATTTCTGGGACACAGAACACGTCTCCTTCCTGAGCGGTATGATGGCTGGACATTCTCATCTTGTTTGTACTTGCATATAATTGTTTGTACAGATGAACGAGGCACCTTCAGATATCTGGAAATTACACCCAAGGATGAACCAGACTTGTGCAAGTACACAATTATCTTCCTGATATCTTGGCCGATTTCTTTAGACTTTCCCATGATGTTACACAAAGAAGCAGTGTGTTTCAGGTGTGCCTTAAAATACATCCACAGGTGTGTCTCTAATTAACTCAGATATTGCCAAAAAAAAAAACAAATCAGAAGCTTCCAAAGACATGACATCATCATATGGGCTGTCACAAATTGTTTAAAGCCATAGTAATCTTAGTGTATGTAAACTTTTGACTTTGCAGAATGTAATAAAAATGTCTTAAAAAATTCTCTCTCTCTCTCATTATTCTGGCATTTGGCAAATGTAAATAATTTTGGTAATCCTAATTGACCTAAAACGGGAAAGGTGTCTTTTTATGTAAACTTCTGATTTCAACTTTATATACTGTAGTTTATATTCGAAAATACACACATCCACCATATAGCCAGACTGCATGGTTCTGCAGGTCTACACATGCCAAATATATTCTAAGTATATCAATTATTTCTTCTGGTCATATATTAATCACACAAGTGCTCAAGTACCACAGAGCTTGAAACTGTGCCATATATATATATATTTAATAAATCTGGGTACATCAACTCAACCATGGCTACTAGCCATATCAACTTTCACACTTACTTCCCCATCTGCTTTTCAAATATGTAGTGACCAACTTTAACCCCTTCTAGCAGCAGGCATTTGTTGATTTTCGTTTTTGACTCTCCACCTTCCAAACCCCATAACTTTTTTTATTTTTCCGTTCACAGAGAAATATGAGGGCTTAATGTTTGCGGGACAAATTGTTCTTCATAATTTGATATTCTGTACAATGTACTTTGAAGCTGGAAAAAATTCAGAATGTGGTGGAATTAGAGAAAAAATGCATTTATGTAAATTTCTTACTGGCTGTTTTTATGGCATTCACTGTGCAGCCAAAATTACATGTCACTTGTATTCTATGGGTCGGTACGATTCCAGAATATCAAATTTATATAGTTTTATTTCCATTTTAACCTCTTAAAAAAAATCAAAAACTTTGCAAAAAAATGTTTTTTTTTTCTTAGAGTCACCATATTGTATATGTTGTATTTGTATTTGTATTGCTTATCTTTGCATTGCATATCTTTGCTTCTGTAACACACTTAATTTCCCCATGGTGGGACTATTAAAGGATTTATTATTATTATTATCATTATTAGAGATGAGCGACTTTCTCAAAAGTTCGATTCAGTAGTTCGATTTGAAGTTCCAAAAAAATTAGCTTCGATCCGAATTACTTCGCGGCGAATAAACAGCTATTTCCGGCCTGCAGAGAGCCGGGGTGGGCAACAAAATGGCAGAAGCCCTTGGATGCCACGGTCATGTCTCTCTCTCTCTCTCCAGCACGGACAAGTTTTATTCATGTGGAAGGATCTGCTAACAAGCAAAGACACACCTACCCAATGACATCACTAGAGAATATCATGTGACTGTCTGATGTCACAAAGGTCCTTACTAAATATTTGTTACCGCGAAGCATCAGGAAATCCGGAATTGTGGCGAATCGAAGATTACCTGAAATTCAGATCGAATTCCACTTCTGCAGAATCGATTCGCTCATCTCTAATTATTATTATATTCTGACACCAGTAACTTTTGGGTGTCTTTTTTTGCAGAACCAGATTTTACGTACGTTTTAGTTAAACCATTTTGGGGAATGTCTATTCCCTTAAAATGGGCGGTTTGGCTCTTTTGATTTTCAGACACAGGGTTACCTAATGTGTATGTTTTTCAAAGTATTTTCTTACTTTTATATGTGTTCTAGGGAAAGGGGGGGCTAATGCAATGCAATGCATTGTAAATTACTAGCACTTCTATTACAGGCTGCATAGAGCAGCCTGTAATAGAAGTTAATGCCAGACAATCATGGGAGCCTTCAGTAGGATTCCAGCTGTCATGGCAATGGATCATTGGCCCCAGATCTCATTCCAGGTGCTGCCGATCCTCCCCAAAATGGCAGCACCCTAGTCAGCTTTGACTGATGATTGCAGGCATTAGCGCTACATCTTTGCTGCATAATAAGCTCCTAAGCTGCCGTATTTGAATACTCAACATCCGCCATAATAGTAAGGGAAGTGGATGTGGGGAAAGGGTTAATGGGAAACTTTAGGGTATTTTTTTCACCCTAAACTGTTCCTAGCGTGTGGAGCATCAAATAATGACCTTTCCTGTGGTTCCCCTCACTGCGATTTCTGTTGTTGAAATGTCATGTTAAAAGCTTTTAAAACATTAGCTTGGCATATGCAAATTTACCTTAACTAGTTACAGGTGGCAGGAAGCATCCATCATTGCGCTAAATCACACCCTGCACAGCAGGACTGACATGCCGCTGTCAGACGTCAGCCTAATACCCTGATACCATGATTGAGTGTGATGACTACATGACTTCCTTATTAATTGTAATAGGAGCGAACATGGTCTTAGCAGGTTGTCATACTGTTCTTGTCAGAATATTATTTACTGACACATTACCGGAAAATTTATATTAGTATGTATTATGTAGACAAATCAGCATACAAATTGCATCATACAAAGTATGGGTGTCTTCATGAGTCATGATCATTATAAACTGGTAAAAAAAATAAGGTGTAAATTTCACCTATGTCAATGAAGAAAGGTGAAGACATGCTCAAATTAAGGGCAATTTCACACAACAGTATTTAGGTCAATATGTTGTATCAGTATTTGTAAGCCAAAAACAGGAATAGATCCAAAACACAGAAGATGTACAGATACTTCACCTCTGTGTAGGTTCCACTCCTGGTTTTGAACAAAAAAATGCCCTAACCAATTTCCAGCTTGTATGTTCAGTATGTCTTACTAAAGGTTCTATTTTCTTTCAGGTTGGGTCCTTACACTGCTGCTCTGGGGCAATTTACTGTTTATTGCAATTAAAAAAAAAAAAATGTACTTCACCTGTACTTGCTACTAAACCACTGCAATTTGTGATCATCGCCTCCTGACCCACTACCACCCCATGGGTGCAATATGATAACCCAGTCTTATACTTTAGCCTAGAGTCCGAGTAATTTATTAAATAGATACGGTTTTAAACAGAGAAAAAAAAATACCCCATAGCATCTTTGTACATACTTGGTTTAACAATTAAGAGCAACGCTTGTGATATGATATTATTAAAGCATTTGACAATAATCTGCATATCTGTAGGCAATGAACTGTGAAACAAAACACTATGCTAATTTATCATTCAGTATTTTTTGTTAGCTGCTTGCCTTGTGAGAATTAGTATATGTCTGTGCTGTAAGATTAATTTCCATTATTTGATATATTAGACTTACTGTAGGTTTAAATACACATGCAGTTTTCACTAAGACCTCATATCCCATACAAAAATTTAAGAAGTTGTCATTTGTGGGGTTTCCACAGACCTCCAAAGCACATTAGAGGGAAGGGGCTGCTGAATTTTTCAAAGCACCATTCGCTCTCAGCTATCATGGCCTTTCTTTAAGTAGAAAAAAGCTAAACGAAGCTATCTTTATATCTCCTGGGTGGTGTGAGAGTAACCCATGGGAGCTGAATTGGCACTTCTCTTATTCTATCAATTAGTAGGGGTCACAGAGTATATCATAGAGATAGAAGTATGGGAACACATTTTAAAATAGCGCCTTCATACCAATTAAAATTATATATGTTTGTGTATTGCTAGACATACAGTACATATGTGTGTATTGTCTTTGTCTTTTCGGTAAAGATAATTCAAATGCTTATAGTTTCTATTGTTATTGTATATTAAGAGCAGTTGGTAATAATTTTACAATTTATTCGGTATGTAATATTTACTTTGCTTATAAAAAATCCTAACTTTCTTACCAATTTTTCATTAATTAACTGTATACCTACGTGATGGATCCTTTTGGCCTCATTAAATTTCATAGAGTTTTATGGACATCTATGCCAAGAGCTTTCTCAGTGCCTGACATTGACAGTATTGTGAAGATATAGCAGATTTACTGTAGAACACAACATACCATACATGAAAACACTGTATATTTTATGAATGCCATATATTAAACTTAATTTACTAGAAAGTGGACAATCCATTTAAAAAGATTATACCAAAATGGACATTTACTGCCTATCCACAGAATAAGTGATAAATGCCTAAATACTGGTAGCCCTAATAGTGCTTAAATGTTTATGTCAGCCCCATAGACATTAAAAATAATAGTATAAGGCATGTTCGGCAAGCACTTCATTCTACTTCCATTTTACTGCACTTATGAAATTAGTGGGCTTCCCAGAGGTTGAGCCCCTCAAAAAAGCAAACATTTTTCAGCTAACCACAGGTCATTGTGGCACCTCCTTTAATTGTATATTAAATACATTTAGCCTGTCTGCAGTTTTTGTTTTTGTTGTACTTCCAGTATTTAAGAGAATAAGTGAGAAAACCTTGGCACACAATGTCCTTGTCTCCTGCAGTGTCTCAGCTTATTTTCCAGACACATTATTGTGGATTTAGAAATATTGTTTGATGTACATGTGACTTTCTGTTGTATCTCAGTTGAAATTAATAAACTATCTCTTTGTTGCTTTGGATACAGTATTGTTCAAAAGTTTTGGCAGGTGTGGAAAATAAGAAGGTCTTAAAAAATATAAGTGTTAATAGTTATTTTTGTCAATTAACAAAAGTGATTGAATGAGGAGAATAGAAATCAAGTCAATATTTGGTGTAACTGCTAGAGATGAGCAAATTGAAGATGACGAAGTGGAATTCGATCCGAATTTCAGGAAATCTTTGATTCGTATCGAATATGGATTTCCTCATGCTTCGTGGTATCGAATTGCTTTTTAAACTAAGGACAAGTTGGAATAGCCTTTATAAAGGCTAATCTACTCTTACCTTTGCCGTTGCATCACGCCCCCTGAAATGTCCTGGACCTCCTTGCTCGTGCAGTAAAATAATCAAAATGGCCGCCGGACATGCGCAGAGCCGCACGGAATTGAAGCAATTTTTTTGGAAAATTCTACGAAGCTGCCAAATCTAATTTTTGAGAAATCTGCTCATCTCTAGTGACTGCCCTTTGGAGGAGGAGTTCTGGAAGTGATGATATGGCCCCTCACTCTAATACCAATGAAGAAGGAGGCAGAAGGATTTGTGCAAGCCTACAACCACAGAAGATCTGCACTTAGTTCTCTAAGATGTCTGAAACATCCTCCC
Source organism: Leptodactylus fallax (assembly GCA_947044405.1). Lineage (NCBI taxonomy): Eukaryota > Metazoa > Chordata > Amphibia > Anura > Leptodactylidae > Leptodactylus > Leptodactylus fallax. Next base: position 171,368 of record CAMRHE010000789.1, on the reverse strand, counting down.
TGAAGCATTCCTTCCAAAACTATGTGCAGGTGTACTAAGAAGAATTGATGCTGTTTTGAAGGCAAAAAGTGGTCAGACCAAATATTGATGTGATTAAAATTTCTCTTTTGTTCATTCACTTTATTCTGTTAATTGATAAAAATAAACTATTATCACTTTTTTTTAATAGTATTTTTGCTTTATAGCATTTTTTCCACACCTACCTAAAACTTTGGCTCAGTACTATTCTTATTTTATTTATTATGCTTACTTGTATAGCGCCATCATATTCCACAGCGCTTTACAGGCATTGTCAGCCACTGTCCCATATAGGACTCACAATCTACATTCCCTATCAGTATGACTTTGGAGTGTGGGAGGAAACCAGAGTACCCGGAGGAAACCCACACAAACACGGGGAGAACATACAAACTCCTTGTAGATGTTGTCCTCAACAGGATTAGAATTCAGGACTCCAGTGCTGCAAGGCTGCAGTGCTAACCACTGAGCCACCGTGCCGCTTACTCCTTTGCAATCACAAAACAATGAAGCAATACAGCAATCATTGTATTTTATAGATATGCAAATCAGTCAGCGAGTTCATTTAGGGCAAGTCAGATTTGCTATATTTTCTTACAGGCAACTATGACCTGGTGCGGATTAAGGGTACCATGGGCCCCAGGCTGTTCAGAAAGCACAGGCTCCCCCCATTCATGCCAAAGATCCCTGTGACAGAATAATATTTAAAGAAATCGAAGCAATCCCTGGAAATATGATACCATTGTGTTTAAGTCATCTACATATAGTAGAAGTATAAGCACAACGTTTTTCCCTCCGGGCCTTCTTCATATGTAAATGTAAATGGACAGTCCATCAGTGATAGAAAAAACAATGCTAAAAAATACAAAGACCACTTAAACAGTTCAGAGCCTTAAGATTAATGGATACTTTTTATGAAACAGTAACTTTGTTGTTTATGTAATCAAATGTTCGTGCGATCTCACATATGTTTGGGGAGACCATCCAGCGGGTCTGAGACTGCATCAAACAACATAAATCCAATATTAAGTGCCAAAATCTATTGTTGCCCATTCCAGCCCATTTTACTCAACTCAAACATCACATTTCCCAATTCAGGCTCTAGGTCAGGGGTGTCAAACTCATTTTCACCGGGGGCCACTTCAGCCTCACGGGGTACCTTGAAGGGCCAAGATTATTTTACACGTGTATAAATGTAACTTCTCCTTAACAGTTAAGTGAGCTATTAGACAGCATATAATATAAACAGGCGCCATAGCCCCTATTTATAGCGCCCCATTTACACACACTATAATGTTCCACAGCAGTCCCTACACACTGTATTATGACTTGCAGCTGCCCCTGCACACGGTATTATGCACGGTATTATGCTCTCTAGTGGCCCCTGCACACGGTATTATGCTACATATTGGCCCCTGCACACGGTATGATGCTCCACAGTGGCCACTGCACACGGTATGATGCTCCATAATGGCCCTGCACTGGTATTATTCTCCATTGTGGCCCCTGCACTTGTATTATGCTCCATAGTGGCCCCTGTACTGGTATTATGCTCCACAGTGGTCCCTGCACGGGGTATTATGCCCCATAGTGGCCAAACCATGAACTACTATTATTCTTCCCTTTCTGCATCCCATAGCAGAAGGAGAAGCGGGGGCGGCCACGAGCAGACGCGGGGTAGGTAAATAAATAGGCCGTGACCTGTCTATGTCTCAGCATAGGCGGCACGATGACGTCATTGTATTACCGTCTGCGCTGAGATGCGACGTCTCTTAAACCAGCCCAGGACAGGCCCCGCTCAGCTCTGTTTTTTTTTTTAAAGCGGCCTGTCCTGGGCTGGTTTACATTGAATAGAAAAATGCCGCCCCCCAGACAGTGAGGGACAGTGCCGCCTGAGGCAATAAAGATGGCGGCCGCCCAGGGGCGCACCGCTAATGAGGCGAAGTGAGGCGGCCGCCATCTTTATTGCTCTTGTATTGCGTGAGGCCGGGCCGGATAACAGAAGGCAGCGGGCCAGATTCGGCCCGCGGGCCTTGTGTTTGACACCTGTGTTCTAGGTGATCAAACAAGTCTCAGCCTCGTTGGGAAGGTAACTATATCCAAATTCTTAAAAAAAACGTGAAATATATTGGATTCATAAATTGCAGGCCCTGTAACCAAAAGGTCTTAATAGGGAATACGAACTGTACAGTTTCTTATAACTGTCAATTTTAATATCTAGAGTCTACCTGATACTATATTTGAAATATACAGTACTAGTTTTGCCTTTACAGACCCACTAAGTGTCGGCTCAAGTTAGTATAAAAAGTGGACAGTAGAAGTTTAGAAACAGGTGATTTTGAGCAACAAGATGAAAGTCAATAGACTGGGCCCTGATAGGTGCAATTTTGTATGGAAGAAAAAGCTGTATTCATACCCAAGTGAGTCGACCAGTATGCACCAACATTGGAAACGTGTAGAAGAGAGTTGGGATCAGATTTCGGTTGAGACGTGCTTGAATCTGATCAAAATTATGCACAGAAGGATTCAGGCAGTGTTGAAAGTCAAAGGTGGATTTACAAAACAATAAAAATATAATAGAAATTTAAATTTAGATTTTTAGGAACAAAACAATAACTATGCAGTTACATAACAAGAATCTGCATAACTAATCATATGCTAAATAGTTGCAAGTCAAATTTATGTATGAGATTGCCAAGATGATTGTCCTTAAAATGATGGTAGTCTCACGTTCGAAGCTGTAGTGGATGGTGAGATATGGAACCAGAAAGTCAAAAGTTTCAAACATTGTTACCCTTTTGCTCATCAGTATATATTTCGCCCCTAACGGTGATGCAGACAAAGGATGAAAATGTCAATCATTGCCTAAGGGATAGCATTGGGTAGAGGAACACTTGCAGAAATTTGTAAGCAAATCAGGCTAGGCATATTCATTAACAATTTGTGCATTCTACAATGTTTTATCAGTTTGTGGCCGCAAAGGTAACCCAAATAATATTATGAATCAAGACTCCTGTTCCAGGCAACTAAGAGAGTGATGATGACTAGCAAAACCTTAAAGAGGTCTCATATTGATATTTGCTATGTACTTTGCATACTCTTGCACAATAATTAGGTTTTCTTTGTTTTATATGCCTGTATCACATACTCTGTTAATTTATCTTAATCCTATATTTTTGGGTATAATTTTATCCTGCCAAAGTTTATAGTGCAATATTATTGGACACATTTGTACAAGTCTTTAAATTACAGTAGCAGTTGTGGCCATGACAGTATTTAATTAAAACTTGTTATTCTTAATGCAATTTTAAATTTGATATTAAAATGGTCCATGAACACTTCACTTAAACCTCTATATTAAACACAGTCAATAAAATTTAGAATTTTTATTGTGCTGATGTAGAGGTAAAAATTATTTTACCTGAAAGAATTTTATGATGTCTGTTGAAAAGAATATTAACCTGTTAAGAGTTTGTGTAGCGTTTAAGTAAAATCCTATAGACACCCTAAACTGATATTCACAGTTCACCGACAATGACTTTATTTTTAATTTAAAATGGCAAATGTTCACTCAGCCCCTCACTATAGGCATTTAAATAAATGAGTCTAATGTTTTCACTGCTTAATACATACACTGACATATAGATGGTTTGCAGCAACACAATGTAACAAAAAGTCATATTTGCAATCACATAATACCGCAAGAATACAATTATTATTGATGCACATTGCTATTTTAATATCATATCACAACACTCTACATTTCTCTGTTATGTATTGTAGCATATTTAACATTTTCACACTCACATCAGACTTGAGAATTTAATTTTTAAAGAGCAGAGATGCAGGTGGCATAATGTATGCCACAAAGATTTATTTAGGGACAGGAATCTCTCTCCTTGAGGAGAACACCAGTGAAGGTGTGTAGAGTTTTGGATTTCCTTTTGCCCTCTACTAAGCATCTACATATCACAAGGCATTATGGGAAAAGGAGCAGGGAAGCTCATACGCCCTCTGTTGGATGTAACAGATCCTCAATTTGCCTTTTGATTCACCGAGTCTTGAGACAGCAAATGGGATTTTAGCCAAGCCAATTTCACTTATCTGCATACAGCGCCGTTTCGGGATTTTTGTCCCTCATCAGTGCAGAGCAAAGCAAACTGGCTGGCTTTGTGAGAGGCAATTAGTGGCTTAGGGACAGGAATCTCTCACATTGAGGAGAGCACCAGTGAAGGTGTGTAGAGTTTTGAATTGCCTTTTGCCCTCTACTAAGCATCTACATATAATTTGCTGTCTCAAGACTCAGTGAGTCAAAAAGCAAATTGAGGATCTGTTACATCCAACAGAGGGCGTATGAGCTTCCCTGCTCCTTTTCCCATAATGCAAAGATTTATTAACACTTAAACTCTTTTTGGTATCATACTACGTCCATGTATTTGTTTGACAATATTTAATTTTACTTACCAAACTGTTGTTAAGAATGTCCTAAAAATACACTTAGGCAAAAGTCCCACGTTGTGGAAAAGCAGCTTTTTTTGTTGCAGATTATGCAGCGTTTTTTTGAGCCAAAGCCAGGAGTGGATTGAGCAGAAGGAAGAAGTATAAGAAATTCCTTTATATTACACATTCCTTTTGTAGCCAATCTTGGCTTTGGCTCAAAAACCCGCAACAAAATGTGCAACAAAAAAAGCTGCATTTCTGCAACGTGGGGCCTTAGCCTAAAACAGGCCTATTACATTCCCTTTAAGGGGTGTTCCAGTTAATTTTTGTAACCCCTGGAGAGTCTTAAGATAATAAACAGTGTTTACTCACCTGTTTATTCAGCTGGGAATCCAGGGGAGAGTCTCCATTTGGGTTCCCGATGTTCCTGACCTTTGGCCTGAACAGAAGCACATCAGCCAATCAGTGGGTGAGAAATGATGATGTGTGCAAAGAAAGGATCAGTGCTCAGCAACTGACTGTCTGATACACTTGTGCACAGAAAAACAAACACCAGGGACCCAATCAGAGACTTCCAGATGGATCCCCAGCCAAAATAACAGGTGAGCAGGCAGTGTTTATTATATTATGCCTCCCTAAGGGTTAAAAAAACTAAGCTGAAACACATATTTAATCTAATGCTTTTACATTTAGCCCCCTTTTCACTATTCCTCAGGATCTGATCCCTTTTCCAACATTAACCACTACACTGCATGTACTTAAAATACACTTCAAATCTGTGCATACATATGTACTGGCTGGTGACTGGCTCATGTAGTATTATCTATATTAGTCATCTTTATTAAAAATGTCTGGACTATTGTACAAGCAATTTCAGGTTTTGTGTACTGTCATTTCATCATGGATTGTAAGGAGCAGGAACGTCACTACTATTATTTCAATTGTTTAGATTGTTGCTCTGTAATGCTTAATTTTGCACCTGTGTCTGGACTGGCTAAACTCAGACCCAAACATTTTAGGTTCACCCTTTCTACTCCTTAAGCCCAGTCTGGAGAAGACCGAATACTTTTTTTTATATAAAATCCTGATGAATTGAAGATCTCAGTTTTGAGGTTGAAATGTGTAGCGTGTTATGAAATGAGAATCTAATTCTTCACAGCTCTTGTAGTCCAACTCTGCCTTGTTTAGGTCCAAGTAAGATTTTTTTCTTTATTGACTATAATGTCTACTGTCAACTTCAGAATCCTGCAGTCATGGTTGCTCTATGTATCCTGACAAGATACGTAACCTTAAAGAAGCAACATCTCTCATTCTTATTGTTTTACTGTAATCAACAGCACTGTACACCATAGCTCTGATTTTTGAAGTCTAAAGATAAGCTTTAATAAAGAGACAATTTAGCTTCCATTGTTACCCAAATTGCCTTGTATGATGGCTCTTACTCATACTGTATGTTCAGCATGTTTTAGGTTGGTAAAACATCTTTGGTTCACATAATTGTGTCACTATCTATCAATTATACTAGTTGTTGCTTATAATTATGCACATGTAATGACACTTTTATTTGTTACACTGTTCTGATTACCTAAAATGCTGTATATCCTGTTTGTTAATTCCTCATGCCACATAGAGACAACCTGTTCTCTTTTTTATAACCCTCTCTTGCACTTTTTTAAATATCTTTCCTCTTAGCTAAAACAGAACTATTCCACATGGACAGGAGCTTGTACCATTCAATTTCATAGCAGCTATTTAGTCATTAGTTGTTCAGTTAGCTAGTTCAGTCTTTGCATACCACACAGTCCACCATGGTTATTATATATTTTGCTATCTCCCAACTGAATGCATACTTACCACATGAGGATATAGAAAATAACTAAAAAAAACACTGAAAACTTTGTTATCTTATGGGAACATTTTAATTTGCAGTTACATTTTATATTCAATTATAAAAAAACAAAACAACAATTTACTTACATGTCAGTCAGACATAAATACCACCCTAGGGTTTAAGTAATTTGTTCCACAGAACACTTTGTGAATTGAATGCGAGGCAAAAGGGAATTTTTAGATAAATATTTTACATCACTATTTACTGCACGCAAGGATCGAACTGGCCCATCGGGGTACCGGTGAATCCCCCAGTGGGTCTCACACCATTAAATGGTCCAGCTGGCCCCCAAATTCTTTCTTAGTAGGCCGATACTGGCTGGATTAGTTCAGCCGGTAATGACTGCTATTAACTTACCAAGATCCCCATTCCTGCCCACGTCCTCCTTTACTTCCTCATCAGGGGACCTGACCACTCTTTCCCTTGTTTCTGTATTGAAAGCTGTTTCTGCCTCTCATTGAATATTACTGTGTAAGGGAGTACAGGGCTGTGTAAAATGTAGAGAAAATGAGGGTAGGGGAGGGTCACTTCAAATAGTGATAACTTGGACATTATGAAACGTACAAACTTTCTATTGGTGTCATATGAAAGAGGATATCACAGGTTGAAAACACAGTCAGGATTATATTTATATGCAGCTGTATAATATATATAACATAAAATTCCAATCCTGACTGTGTATTCAACCAGTGATATCTCTGGAAATAATTTAGATAACCCTTAGTATCATGTGAAAAAAGAGAATCTCCTCGCTTTCATAGGACACCAAAAACAAGTATGTACGTTTTCTAATGTCTGAGATATGACTGTTTGAAGTGACCCTCCCCTACCCTCATTTTATCTACATTTTACACAGTCCCATACTCCCGTACTACAAACACATTAACATTCAGTGAGAGGCAGAAACAGCTCTCAATATAGAAACAAGGAAAAAAGTGAAAAAATTCAGGATTTCACAGAAAGGAGACAAAATTTGTTAACAAAGTGTATTACAAAATTAATTCATGACACAAATACTGCCAAAAAATCAAAAGTTGTCTTAACCACTTCAGTACTGGGCAATTTCTGGTTCAGGACCAGAAACATTTTCGGGTTTTTTTTATTTACGGTTTTTATAGTTTGCGTTATTCAACTAATTTCTGTGTCTTTTTTCGGTGACACATAGGGCTTTATTTATATGTTTTTATTTTCGCATGTTTTTTTAACTAAATTAAAACAATTGAGGGCTTACATCTTTTTAAAAAAAGCATTCCTTGGCTGCAGTAAATTCCCACTGCCATCATTTTATCCATTGTTCTGATCCATCATGGGATCATAACAAGAGACTATAACAATATGGTGTCATGGTACCCTCTATGTGTCTTACTATTGACAGCTGGCCACCATTGCCGTGGTGTTGTGAAAGATAAACCTAGACTGCTACAGAATAGAACTATATCATTTTCAGTGATGAATTTAGCTAATGAATGTATTTTAATATAAATTTGAAACAGCTTCCAAATAAGGTCCTTAGTTTTACAATATGTCATAATACTTATTGCACTCATTGCAGCTCTTCCTTTGGTAGCAGAAACATACCATTAAGTAGTGTAGAACTAATTCTTTGCAGCTCATGGAATTCTCTAGATATATTGCATACAAGATAAAAATGAGTAACATGGTAAATACTCAATTAAATAGCTCATAGGCAAAGGTATCCAACAGAGGCAAAAAAGAAATATGAGCAAATTTAAAAATTGACGCCAAGGTTTTTGCACTTGAGTTAAAAGCGATATTTAGACTGTATCTTTCCTGCAGAGATTGGAAGTGTCACCTCCAGGATGATCACACTCCAATGGCCCAGAAACAAAATCAAAGCAGCTTTTGAACATGGATTCCTGCCTTCCAAATCACCTGGCTAGTTAAAGCCCTGCTGGTTTTAATGAAGATCCTAAATGAATTGTTAATGAATGAATGCAATTAACATTTCTTGTAATTGAATACTTCAGAGTTGGGTGATAGATGATGTTTTTTAAACTTTGAAAGTAAAGAGGGAGTTTAAACACCCTTCCACTTATATATAACTTTTCTTTCTATCGTTATCTGCTTGTTTTCCAACAATATGTATTTCTTATCAGTTTTACTGTTTTATTTCTAAAGGTGTTATAAGCTCAATGCATAGTCAATAAAATGTACAAAAATGTATCAATTGTATGCAGTATACAAGGAAAAGGTTATAGGAATATATATTGGCTAAGTAATACAGTATACTTAGTAATAATAAATGATGTATGTGGTCTTCACATCTATTTTTTTGCCTATATTTGAACATAATTTATCAAATATTAAAATAAAAATTAATTACAGTAAATTGCTTCGGTAGAAAGGAAAATTAATGACACCTAATTACGACTCTAAAATTAAATCCGGTAAAAATGAACAAAACAAAACCGATTTAGATTTAACTAGAAGTGATTCAAATATAGTATTATTATTATTATTATTATTAACCCCTTAAGGGCACAAATTTGTGAACTGGCCAAGAATTTCCCGAAAGGTTACGTTAACCACAATGTTGGATGTTAGTAATATTATTGATAAGTCTACAAAATTAAATCTCTGACTCTTTCTATCAAATGCACATTAACACTTAACTTTTGTTTGTTAAAAAAAATAATATACAATTTTTTGTAACAAAAAATCGAGTGTTACGGTACCTCTGTCTTTCAGTGGTATAAATATTTTACCATAGACATGAATGTAGATTGAATTTTCATGATATATGCTTCAAAAATATTCAATGTGATGATAACGAAGTCTTTCTTCAGTTCTGAGATAATGAATTAGGGGCGTCTTATTGTACTTAAAGCATACCTCCAATTCTAAAACAAGTTTTTTTAAATGAATAGTGTTAGGATTCAGATGCAAGGCCACAATAAAATGGTTGGTTAAGAACAGACTTTAGAAGAGCTGCAGCAGAAATGGGCTGACAACTGCGAGCAATAGAATATGCTACCTAAATGCAACACACCTCTGCGAGCCAACACCAGCCCTAGATGCCTTCACCAGAGCTCATCGCTAGAAGAGATGGACTTTGGCTGATTCTGGAGACCGGAATTGTCACCAAAACAGAAAGGTATACAACAAATAGATGCACTGCCGCAGAAACCAAACACCAAATCCACACACTTACTCATAGGGACAGAGAACACAGAATGGTCGTCAAATCACAACTCAGTAGCTGAAGAGGGCAACGAGGAACCAAATCGTCCAGTAAACAAGCCAAAAGTCGAATCCAATCAGGAACGCCAAAACCAAATCGCCAGACAGAGAGGAATCCAAAAACGTAGCCAGAGGTCAGTATAGGAGTAACAATACAAAGTCAGGAGAAAACTAGCAGATAGCAAAATGAGCTAATAGTCCGCACATGAGTCAAGAGAGCATGGCCTTTTATAGGCCTCCTCTGCTGCTAACTGGACCAAGCCAGGAAGCCTCTGGAACCTCAAAAGCTTCCCAGGTTGTCTAGGTACTGTTAAAGGTGCAGCAGCCGGATAGAGAATCCTGACAAATAATACATATGAGTATAGGAAACTTTGTAATATATCTTATTAAAGAAATATGTTTCCTTCTCCACTTATCAGGCTCAGATACATTTTAGATTTAGATTTTAGAAATCTATGGACAGAGCAGTGGAGGAGGAAACTACTAGAAATGGCACACAAGTAGCTGCAGCTGCTAAACTCTGCTGCACTGTGAGTCAGGAAGTTCTTTTAATGACATGCTTCAAGATAAGATTCTTCCATGTCATAGAATGACTCAGTAAAAAAAATTAGCTAACAGACAGCCGCCTCCTTCTCCCACTACCCTCTCCTTAGACTTGTTTGTGTTACTTGAATAAGGAGATGTATTATATATAAAGAATTTGAGTGAAAATGAGTGCAGCCTAAAAGGAAAATATTTCTTTAGTAAAATATATTACAAAGTTTCTTATATTCACCTGCACTATTCATTTATGAAAAGTTACTTTATAATAGGTCTCTTTAAGGCTATTCTTGAGGATCTGCTTGTGACAAATCTGGCATGTGTTTATAAAAGGATCTGTGGCAGAATCCCAACAGTGATGCCTGAATTTCTGTTCTGGGTGTGCCAGCAGATTCATTCAAGGATTCAAACCATTCAATAAATCTAATGTACATGGGAATAATCCATGACTTTTCAAGTGGAATCTGTGTGAATAATGTGTATGCATAAAATGCCCTATTCACTTCCACTGGATGTGGAATCTTAGCATATTTGATAAAAAAATTTAGGCAAGGAATACTCACCTAAATCCTAATTAAATCATGAACTTGTGAACATAGTTTAAGATTGGATTTTTACACTGGATGGATGGATCTAGATTTGGGAGTAAAATGTATATGAACTGATGAAAAAAAATAACTTTTAGGAAATCAGACATTTTGGAAATGAAATTACACACTATAATATATACTATAAACAATGTAATATTTAAATAACATATTACTTCCAAAGGGTGATTTTAAAATATTGCTTATTTTACTGCAAAAACATAATAGAGCGATCTTGTGAAATAATATATTCTGGTTACTCAGGGTAAATAGGGAGAAAGCATAATAATAAGGGTTTAAACTAAACACAGACATTTTCATAGTGCTTTATTATGCAGTAGAACTAGAGCCTTGAGTAAAAACAAATTAACTTTACTTCCTTACTAAATCTTATGACAGCGTTTTCTAACTTTAGCCATCAGACCCCCTACTTAAACAATGAAGTCTTTCATTAAATTACTGACAAATCACAGGTGCTCCTGGATAGATGACTGAGCGCCTGATTAATCCACCTTTTGTGAGAGTATGTTCTCTCTTGAGGAGGCTTAATCGTAACAGACATTACTAAATTTGATGTTTAAAGTAAAAAAAAACTACTATAATTTAATGTACTGAGAAATGCATAAAGACAGCGTAGCTTGCTAGAGGAGCTCAAAAGAATTCTTAAAGCGGAATATCAAATGTGGACTTCTCCATTTTATTGTAAGGAATTATAAAATCTAAGAATCTCTAGAAATACAGTAGCAACAGTATGTAAAACACAAATGTTCATACTGTAGCTAGAAATAAGGACACAAATGTCCAAAATATAGAAATTCCTGGGCATGGACCATTTGTCATTTTAGGCTAGGGCCCCACATAGCAAAACAACTAAAAAATTCTAAAACACATTCTGTAGCATTCATTGAGTTTTTGCTGCATTTTCATTTGCGTTTTTTTCTTCTCCTATTAAATCTATAGGCTAAACACTTGCGATTCCTCATCTACAGTTAACATGCTGCATTTTTTTAAAAAACAGCTTATCTGCAGTTTTTTCGGCAATGTGTGGATGAGATTAACCAAAATATCAGTCAGTTTGCTGGTACTGTAAAAGACAGCATTTTTTTCTGCTGTGTTTCTTCAGCATGCAACCGTAGCCTTAACCTGGATGCCAAAAAAATCTATATTTTTATAATATGAAGAAATGCTGTACTTTCACAATTTTTTCATTCTCATATAGTATAAGGTTGCAAAAAAAGTTGATATTTAAAAAAAAAATAAATTAAAATAGTAAAGTACTAAGGGCTAAATCTAAAAGTAAGAATGGATCATTATTTTAGATTAGTTTTACACAGATCTTAAACTCCATGAACATTTAATACAAAATTACTGCGGGGGCTTGCTCAACTAAGTGGCTGCTAAATAAGTGAAGTTAAAAAACAGTGTTGGTTGTGTTGAGTGTGATTTGTTGGACTGCTAAAGTGATTGCACATTGAGTATAGCAAGTTCTTTTCTGTGTGCAGTTCGTGTTAGAAGTACTGACAGAATTTAAAACCCTTTTTTCCTTTGCTTTGCACCTAATTGAGGGGAGGGGTTATTGTACCCAGGTGCTTTAGTTAGAAGCCAAGGACTCACTGAGCTTGCTCATTGCTGTGGCTTACTTTACTAAGTGGCTGCTGACTAAGCAGGAGTGAACATATGTGAACATAAGTAACCTACTTTACTTTCCTACTTTTACTGTTTATTGTAGCTTGGGTAATAGTCCGCAAGATTGGAAATTTACATCAGTCTGTTATATATATACACTACTAGAGAAAGAGTAACTGAGTGTACCTTTGTGGCAGATGTGAGCATGTTGACCATCTGGAAGCTTGAATTAGACATCTGGAAGAGCAAAATGCAAAAATGACAATCTTGAGTGAAGCATGCTGTTCAATTAGTAAGCAGTTCGTGGGATAAATATGGAGGTTGGAGAGCTCGAGAGACATCAGAAGGACCAGGTAAGGAGCTGGGTGAATACAGATAGAAAGGGTAGAAGGAACTCCAACAAAAGAAAGGCCACTCCTATTTCTGTTCAACCAAACAAAATTTCCAAGTTGGGTGATGATGTGAGGATGTCAAAAATGGTATCCCTAGCGGAAACTGCTCTCCCTAACAGCCAGAAGTACAGTTCTATTAGTAGAGGGGAGCACGGCAGTTAGTGTTTATAGGGGACTCAATCATCAGGAAGATGTATAGAATAATCTGTCACTAAGACCACTTCAACTGAATTGTTTGTTTTCTCTCTGATGCCAGGGTTCAAGCTTGTGATAGAATGGGAAACAAACAGCTGTTGTGATCCATGTGGGTACCAATGACAAGATAAATGGTAGGTGGAGGCTCCTTAAGAATACTTTTAGAAAAAAAAAGGATCCAAACTCAAGAGAAGGAACTCCAAGGTTGTATTCTCTAGAATACTGCCTGTGCCATGTGCAACACAAGAAAGGCAGCAGGAGCTTAGGGAGTTAAATGCATGACTCAAGTCTTGGCACAGGAAAGAAGGGTTTGGGTTCCTAGAGCACTGGGCTGACTTTTCATTGAAGTACAAGCTGCTTTAGAAAATTAACTTGCACCTGAATGGAAGGGGGTCTGCTGTGATGGGGGATAGAATGCCAACTGCCACCCCATAGTATTTAAACTAGGAATGAGGGGGGAGGGCCAGGCAGACAATACACAGTAAGATAGGTTAGAGATGTGACAGACTGTAGAGGTGGGTGGAGAAGTGGATTGTGTGGGGGGATTAGAACAGTTGCTTAGGATAATCTGACCGTAAAAGTTCAAGAATGCACATTTCTGGAAATGAATGTGTGAGTTTGGATGGCAAGTTAAAATGTATGTTCACAAATGCCAGAAGCCTAGCAAGCAAACTGGGGGAGCTTGAGGTCCTGATCCATGACAAACACATTGATGTAGTTGGTGTGGCTAGAGACATGGATAGTTTCCTCACATGATTGGGCTACCTAGCATTGGTCGCTAAAGGTAAGCTTACAGTCCACAAATAATCCCCAAATTTTTTTCAGCGTCAGTCTTACCCATATTTACATAATCATATATTTTATTTCCTCGACCAAAATGCATAAACTTAGATTTGACTAGATTAGACTTTATTTGTCTCTGCCCTTTTTTTCAGCTTCCCTTGATCTCCTCTGTAATATTCTACTATGCTTCTCAGTTTTTATTACTTTGCAAAGTAATAATAGCGCTGCCATTTTTCCAAGGATCGCCAGCACCCGGAGCATTAGTATGACAGCCGGGAGCCTTGAGAAGGCTCCCAGGCTTGTCTTTAGTATCTTTCTATCGCAGGCTGCTCTATGCAGCCTGCTATAGAAATACTGTTTTTTTTGCAATGCATTGCAATGCATTAGCATTGTAATGCATTACATTAGTGATCAGACCCCCTGGGGTTCAAGACCCCTAGGGGGTCTAATAAATGCAAAAAAAAAAAAATATATAAAAAAAATAAAAAATATTAAAAATTCAAATCACCCCCTTTCCCTAGAACACATATAAAGGTTCTTAAATACTGTGAAACACATACACATTATGTATCCCTGTGTCTGAGAATGCCCGGTCTACAAATATATAAAAATATTTTTTCACTGTTTTGCTTCTGATAAAAATTTGAAAAGTGATCAAAGCAATAGCAATTCCTCAAAATGGTATAGCTAAAAAGTACATCTGGTCCCGCAAAAAAAGATGCCCTATGCATCCCCGTACACGGAAGTATAAAAAAGTTAAGGGTAGTCAGAATATGGTGACTTTTAGAAAAAAAAAAATTTAGCACAGTTTTGGATTTTTGTTAAGGGGTTAAAATGTAAATAAAACCATATAAATTTGGTATCCCCGGAATTGTACTGAAACATAGAATACACATGTCATTTTGGCTGCACAGTGAACGCTGTAAAAACGAAGCCCATAAGGAAGTCGCTCAAATGCACTTTTTCTTCAAATCCACCTCATTCTGAATTTTTTTCCAGCTTCCCAGTACATTGTACAGAATAATAAATGGTAGCATCACGAAGAACAATTAGTCCTGCAAACATTAAGCCCTCATATGGCTCTAAAAGCGTAAAAATAAAAAAGTTATGGAAGGGGAAGAGTCAAAAACGAAAATCGAAAAATTCCTCCAGCGGGAAGGGGTTAATATACAAATGACCTATACCAGAAATATGAGGAAAAGCTGTTTCATGTAAAATCCCCTCAAAAGACAAGGGGGCACTTGCTCCACCTAGAGAAAAAAAGGTTTACTCTCCAGAGGCGACAAAGATTCTTCACTGTAAGGACTATGAAGGCTTAGATGCCTTTTTGGAGCATCTACAGTATTGATTCTTATGGAAAAATATAGAATACTTATTTCCTTCATGGATGCCGTTTCCCATCCCCTGGTGGAACTTGATGGACATATGTCTTTTTTCAAACGTACTATGTTACTATGATGACTAAAGACATTCATCCACAGACATCTGCAGAATGTGATCATACCCATAATGCTTTTTTTTAGATGTTGACTTTTAGGCTAGGGCTACATGGTGACGTTGGCTGTGACTCCCATCGCTGCGCATCCGGAGTCTTAGTCAATCACCATGTAGCCCTAGCCTTAAAAGTATGAAAACTCAGTTAGATTATACAAATAACATACAATGAGGTGTAAGTATTTAGTTTAGTTTTTTTTTTAATAATTGGAACAAATAGAGTGAAATTTAGAAAAATTTTGAAAATTGTGTGATTTTTTATTTTTTTATTTTGCAATTGATAAATTTGACTAACCTCTCCTATTTTCCTATCCATTTTTCAAAAGTGGAGTTAGTGGCATAGAAATTTACTAACCTGCTAAATTTTTGCGCTAATAAAGAGTTACTACTTTTTGACAAGGAATTCTGGAATGCAGAGGTAGATAAAGTCCCCCTGTACACACATGGACAAAATTGTTGATACCCCTCGTTTAATAAAAGAAAAACCCACAATGGTCACAGAAATAACTTGAATCTGACAAAAGTAATAATATATAAAAATTCTATGAAAATGAACAAAAGAAAGTCAGACATTGCTTTTCAACCATGCTTCATCAGAATTTTTAAAAAAAGAAAACTCATGAAACAGGCCTGGACAGAAATGATGGTACCCTTAACTTAATATTTTGTTGCACAACCTTTTGAGGCAATCTCTGCAATCAAACGATTCCTTTAACTGTCAATGAGACTTCTGCACCTCTCAACAGGTGTTTTGGCCCACTCCTCATGAGCAAACTGCTCCAGTTGTCTCGGGTTTGAAGGGTGCCTTTTCCAGACGGCATGTTTCAGCTACTTCCAAAGATGCTCAATAGGATTTAGGTCAGGGCTCATAGAAGGCCACTTCAGAATAGTCCAATATTTTCCTCTTAGCCATTCTTGGGTGTTTTTAGCTGTGTTTTTTGGGTCATTATCCTGTTGCAAGATCCATGACCTGCTACTGAGACCAAGCTTTCTGACACTGGGCAGCACATTTCTCTCTAGAATCCCTTGATACTCTTGAGATTTCATTGTACCCTGCACAGATTCAAGACACCCTGTGCCAGATGCAACAAAGCAGCTCCTGAACATAACACAGCCTCCTCCATGTTTCACAGTAGGGACAGTGTTCTTTTCAATGATATGCTTCATTTTTCCATCTGTGAACATAGAGCTGATGTGACTTGCCAAAAATTTCGATTTTTTTGTCTCATCTGTCCATAGGACATTCTCCTAGAAGCTTTGTGGCTTGTCAACATGTAGTCTGGCAAATTCCAGTCTGGCTTTTTTATGATTTGTTTTTAACAATGGTGTCCTCCTTGGTCGTCTCCCATGAAGTTCACTTTGGCTCAAACAACGACGGATGGTGCGATCTGACACTGATGTTCCTTGAGCTTGAAGTTCACCTTTAATCTCTTTAGAAGTTTTTCTGGGCTCTTTTGTTACCATTCATATTATCCTTCTCTTTGATTTGTCATCAATTTTCCTCCTGCGGCCACGTCCATGGAGGTTGGCTGCAGTCCCATGGATCTTATAATCTGAATAATATGTACAACTGTAGTCACAGGAAGATCAAACTGCTTGGAGATGGTCTTATAACCTTTACCTTTAACATGCTTGTCTATAATTTTCTTTCTAAGCTCCTGAGGCAACACTTTCCTTCGCTTCTTCTGGTCCATGTTGAGTGTGGTACTCACCATATCACCAAACAGCACAGTGAGTATCTGTAGCCCTATATACAGGCCCACTGACTGATTACAAGATTGTAGACACCTGTGATGCTAATTAGTGGACACACCTTGATTTAACATGTCCCTTTGGTCACATTATTTTCAGGGGTACCATCATTTCTGTCCAGGCCTGTTTCATGAGTTTTCTATTTAAAAAAATTCATGTTGCAGCATGGTTGAAAAGCAATGTCTGACTTTCATTTGTTCATTTTCATAGAATTTTTAATGTATTATTAGTTTTGTCAGATTCAAGTTATTTCTTTGACCATTGTGGGTTTTTCTTTCATTAAACGAGGGGTACCAACAATTTTGTCCACGTGTGTATGTGTAAAAGTAGATGGACATCTGCTTTTACACCATCCACTCTGCTGGAAGGCTTAATTTAACATTTGGCATTGTGCATGGTGACCTTAGGCTTGTGGGCATTTTCGTGACAATGGAAACCTATGATAGTTCCTGATGCACAGTTCTGTGCTGATGTCACTTGCGGGGACATTTGGAACTCTGCAGAGAGTCATAAAAAAGAGGATAAGGGATTTTTAGTCTGGAGCTCAAAATGTTAGGCCTCATTGACAAATCTGCATCTGCGGCACGCAACCTTGTTCATTTGCTGGTAGTGTGCTGTCTGTAAAAGGAAATCCATTTTTTTATGTCATTGTCTATACTTGGTATGTCTCTGTTTCCTTGAAGAGGGGTTGACTCGTGAAAGTCATCAATTTTTTTTCAATGACCCATAGACTTTCATTGGTATGATGTATTTGTAATGCATCAGCATCAGCAACTAAAAAGCCCCTACGGTCTGCCAAAAAAAAAAAAGAAGCTGAAATGAATGGGTATATATGGTGTTGCCACGTGTACATGAAATGAAGACTTGTGAATAAGGCTTAAGTCAGTACCCACAGGTGATTAACTGCTATTTACAGTGCCTTGTGAAAGTATTCGGCCCCCTTGAACTTTTCAACCTTTTGCCACATTTCAGGCTTCAAACATAAGGATATAAAATTTAAATTTTTTGGTGAAGAATCAACAACAAGTGGGACACAATTGTGAAGTGGAACACAATGTATTGGTTATTTTAAACTTTTGTAAAAAATTAAAAACTGAAAAGTGGGGCGTGCAATATTATTCGGCCCCTTTACTTTCAGTGCAGCAAACTCACTCCAGAAGTTCAGTGAGGATCTCTGAATGATCCAATGTTGTCCTAAATGACTGATGATGATAAATATAATCCACCTGTGTGTAATCAAGTCTCCATAAAAATGCACCTGCTCTGTGATAGTCTCAGGGTTCTGTTTAAAGCGCAGAGAGCATCATGAAGACCAAGGAACACACCAGGCAGGTCCGTGATACTGTTGTGGAGAAGTTTAAAGTCGGATTTGGATACAAAAAGATTTCCCAAACTTTAAACATCCCAAGGAGCACCGTGCAAGCGATCATATTGAAATGGAAGGAGTATCAGACCACTGCAAATCTACCAAGACCCGGCCGTTCCTCTAAACTTTCATCTCAAACAAGGAGAAGACTGAGCAGAGATGCAGCCAAGAGGCCCATGATCACTCTGGATGAACTGCAGAGATCTACAGCTGAGGTGGGAGAGTCTGTCCATAGGACAACAATCAGTCGTACACTGCACAAATCTGGCCTTTATGGAAGAGTGGCAAGAAGAAAGCCATTTCTCAAAGATATCCATAAAAAGTCTCGTTTAAAGTTTGCCACAAGCCACCTGGGAGACACACCAAACATGTGGAAGAAGGTGCTGTGGTCAGATGAAACCAAAATCAAACTTTTTGGCCACAATGTAAAACGATATGTTTGGCGTAAAAGCAACACAGCTCATCACCCTGAACACACCATCCCCGCTGTCAAACATGGTGGTGGCAGCATCATGGTTTGGGCCTGCTTTTCTTCAGCAGGGACAGGAAAGATGATTAAAATTGATGGGAAGATGGATGGAGCCAAATACAGGACCATTCTGGAAGAAAACTTGTTGGAGTCTGCAAAAGACCTGAGATTGGGACGGAGATTTATCTTCCAACAAGACAATGATCCCAAACATAAAGCAAAATCTACAATGGAATGGTTCACAAATAAACGTATCCAGGTGTTAGAATGGCCAAGTCAAAGTCCAGACCTGAATCCAGCTGAGAATCTGTGAAAAGAGCTGAAAACTGCTGTTCACAAACACTCTCCATCCAACCTCACTGAGCTTGAGCTGTTTTCCAAGGAAGAATGGGCAAGAATTTCAGTCTCTCGATGTGCAAAACTGATAGAGACATACCCCAAGCGACTTGCAGCTGTAATCACAGCAAAAGGTGGTGCTACAAAGTATTAACTTAAGGGGGCCGAATAATTTGGCACGCTCCACTTTTCAGTTTTTTATTTTTTACAAAAGTTTAAAATATCCAATAAATTTCGTTCCACTTCACGATTGTGTCCCACTTGTTTATTCTTCACCAAAAAATTTAAATGTTATATCTTTATGTTTGAAGCCTGAAATGTGGCAAAAGGTTGAAAAGTTCAAGGGGGCCGAATACTTTCACAAGGCACTGTATACAATTTTTTTCAGATCATGCTCCTTGGTTGTTTTTTAGCTTAGCTCCAATAGGGAGAGGTGTGATCTGTGACTACACTTTAGCTATAGTAATCTGAGACACACCTTACGTCCTACCATTGAACTTGCTGCTTACTGATGTCATTGGAGCACTATGATATATTGCCCAGTATCATGTGAAAATGTCAGCCAGTCACTCACCTTAGATATTGTTACATCATCACAGTAAAACCTCATGCACATGGTAGATCTGTGTACATAGAGTCACTGTACATAAATTCCATACTATAGAAACATAGGCACTAGAGATGAGTGAACCGATTTGTAACGAGACGGGTTTATTATGAGTTTTCCAATACTCTCAGGTTCAACCAAGCTCTATATTTTTAGGATTTGCCACCCACAGATTATTTTCAATCTTTTCAGACCCCAGAGTATAATATTTGGAGGCTCTGGGGATGTGCTGAAAAATATAAACAGTGATACTCACCTTTTCTCACCTTGCTTATGACAAAGTGCCATAACATTGACACACCACATGCGACTGTTGAGGCCCAATGACTCGCCTTGTCATAACCAAGGAGGTCAGAAGAGACTGAAAGACGATCAAGGGAGAATACCTCACGAATATTCACAGAACAAATGTTTTCGCACTCAATGTGCTGCCATATGGCTCTGCATCATTGATTGTATTCTGTTCTAGAAGCAATGCTTATAAAGGAGCTTATGTTCATAATACAGCATCTAATGTAACATGGTAGTTTATTGATTCACATTGAGGTGCAGTATGATTTTATAGAGTTTGGCTCCCAGGTCTATACAGTAGGTGCCCTATAGAAAATAAATAAAGTGGCTATCGCTGTGTGCATCATCCAGCTTAAAAACAGGCACATATAAGAAATATCTTCATTTACATTGCTTTCCGATATTGCAGACATGCAGAACAGCCCGCATACTCTCTGCCATTTACTATGTGTTTGATATCTATACAAGGTGGATGGTTCTGTCTTTCTTTTCACTAGACACTTCATTGCCAAACTACATATGTGTTGATCCTTAACTTTGCAGTAATTTGGTTAAGGACTCAAAAAACAAAAACAAAAACACATTAAAAAGCAACATTTCCACATGCTAGTAAAACCCATGCCAGGCTGTAAGGCTGTAATGCATAACAGATCCACTGGGTGGCCACATATAAATATATATATATATATATATATATATATATATATATAATAGCATATCACAAAGAGCTGCCTCTCTCATGAATCAGTACTTGCATTTTATTCATATTAGGTCATTCCAATGCAAGTGAATCTTCTTCACTACTGGATGCAATACACATTCTAACTCAAGCATAATTATCAATATGTTTATGAACAGAGCTTACTGTTTTTTACTTTTATGTGAACCACTTAAATAGTTTGAGACAAAAAATTCAGTTGTGAAGCGGCATTTTTGGTGTAAGGATCAGGCACTCTGAAATGATGTTTGTAAATGCTAATAGAAACAGGTGGTATTTTTAAACTGGGAAGCAAGCACTGCTGAGCTCATTTATATTAGGTAATTACACTTCTCATTACCTCTTTCTGTCTATGCCAGATTGGTTGTTACTCCACAGGGAGTATATATAAGAATTGTCTTTTCAGAATTACTTAATATTTGTTTGTTAGGAATAGGCAGGCTATAAAAAGCAAGACTTAAGTGTAGTTTTTAACTCTCTCCTCAAATAAAACAATATATTACATATTTGTAATTCCTAAAGCATGCAATTGTTTATACAGTATATATAATAAATCTCGATGTGCAGATTCCCTCTAAAATAACTCATCATTTGTGATGCCTACGAACATTGCCAAAATTAAATAATACAAGTCTCATAATACCTGTGTAGCCAACACTTAATTTTATTTATTTACACAATAAAGTAGGATTATTACTTTGGAAAAACAAACAATCTTAAAAACCTCCAATATAACACAACTATTAACCACTTCAAGACACAGCTACATTATTATGGGCCATGAAGATAAAGGATTTTTGTCACTGTGTTCAAAGAGCCACAGGCTTTTTTAAAGGGTGCTTAAAGAAAAGTATAAGGTTACCACCCACTTGGAGAATCAGAGCTAGTTTACATATAATCTTCCAGGGGCCAAATGTTTTGAATGAGCGCCTCATAGAATAAATCGGCCCCACATACCACTAGTATACAAAAAAACGGAGACCGCCACAAATCAATTCTAAAAATATACTAAATTAATTTTATTACAAGAATATAAATAACAAAACAAGAAATATGATACAAGACACCCTGGCAAGATGGAAGTAGCCGAGACACAAAAGCAATTACTCCACAAAGGAGACTATCAAAAGGGCCAATAAATAGATATACACATGTAATGCACAATGGACATAAATATATAAGGTAACCAGCCTATACAAGTGCACATATACAATCCCACATAAAATACAATATGGACTCAAAAGACTACCCAAAAGGTTTTATTGGTAGTAACCCAGAGTTGTACCAGCTAAGATAAGCTCTCTCTCTCTCTCTCTCTCTCTCTCTCTCTCTCTCTCTCTCTCTCATATATATATATATATATATATATATATATATCCACAGTTAAAACTGTTTGGGCACAAATGTATAAAGTACCTAGCCTATAATAAATAGCTACAAATAGGGCAGAAGAAAGAGTACAAATATATAGTCCAGCATAAAATACAATATAAACTACCAAAAAAGATGTCCTGGCAGTAACCAAGATAGTACTAACTGTAATGAGCTCTATACCTGTGGCCATGATGCCAGTCGAATAACCAAATTGAACACAGAAACCTTGAGGTGTCTGTGGTCTTCTTTTGAATAGGTGGACAGATTTTAACCTTTTAAAGACATAGGGTAGTTTGTACATTAATGCTCGGTGACTTTTTTCATATTCTTCTCTTCCTTCCAAAATTCATAACTTTTTTATTTTTCTGCCAATATTGCTATGTGGGGTCTTATTCTTTGCATAACAAGTTGTACTGTCTTTGTTACCATTTTGGGGTACATATAATGTTTTGATTGGCTTTTATTTACATGTTTTGTGGCTCCATGTAAAATAACACACAATTCTAACATAATTTTTTGCATTTTGTTTTTACAGCGTTCACTCTCCATTAAAAATGACATGACAGCTTTGTCTGGCAGGTCATTACGAGTACGGCGATATCATATTTATATTGGCTTTTATTACGTTTTACGGCTTTTACAAACAAAACGTCCCTTTTTGAAAATGAACGATTCTCCTGGGGTCACCGTATTCTGACGCGAACAAGGGTACTTGAAGCTGGGATCTCATCCCCAGTACAATGTACTGCAATACATAGTAGCCCAGGCTCCTGGCTGCTGTGGAAACCCTTTGGAACCCACAATCTTATCGCATGGGTCCGGGGCAAGATCTTCCTTCCCTGTCGCCCCTCAGTGCAACATAATAGTACGGCACAGAGAGGAAAGGGGTTAAAAAGAAACACAACAAATTAATCAAGGGAATGACAAGAATTAAATGATTTTTTTTTTTTTCGCATTTTTTACTTGGTGACAGGGGTTTTTCCACTCTCACCAGTTTGCCTGCTCTCTCTTCTTCTCAGTTCCTGTATTCTTCAACAAACTGGTGGACGGGCTTGGACTGTACAGGATACTATGAAGTACCTCAATGGATAAAGACATTGCATTTACCATTAAAGATTATTTTATTATGATTACTAGAAATTTAATATGAATGCAGATCAAATAATGTGCACAGTAAGTCTATATTACATATATTAAAACTTACATGCTGCTAAGACCCAGGACAGAGAGTGGGATTGCATTAAGCTCAACATTTATCTCTATGAGATCACAGGCACTCTATCCACCCTGTCTGAGCTCTTATCAGCACAATGCAATAAGCTGACCCATAAGAGCAGGAGATAACAGCTCTGAGAGCAAGTGAGATCTGAGAACTCAGCCCACCTCCCCTCCAGAGTCATAATACCTGTCCTGTGATCAGTTAACAGGCCGGGGACCAAGGAAATGTTGTGTAAACAATGGGAGGAATAATTTCACATAGCAGATAAACAAAACAGCATTTATAAAGCATTGTATTTAGCAATGTATTTAGCAGGAAAACTCTTGAATTTACATAAACTAGCAGTATAGATAGGATCCTTGAGATGGGAATACCCCTTTAACCAAATGATTGCTTAATTGCTTCAATAATACACTGCTTTATTTCTGTATTGCTTATTATTAGAAAAGTGATGGCTGTTATGGAAGGATCTGCAGAGACTGCAACACTACACAGAGTGGTTATGCACAGGGCTCAACTATACTCTTACATCCTTATCAGTATAGATGAGATTTAGTTATTGAAGTTTACAAGTTACTAAGTCACATAAGTCAAAAATGTAAAAAAATACAAAATAGGTAAGAATGAGTTGATAAAGAAGTCAGTACCAAAAACAATACATTGACCAATGTGCAATCAGTAAACATATATTTTTTTCATAGTATATATGTGTATAGGGAACACAAGAAGACTTTGATACCTGGAGATATCAGGTGTAGCTGAGTGACTCATATAGAATACTGTATCTCGACTGAGGTAATAGAGATGAAACAGAAGGAAGGTAGAATAAAGAGTAAGATAGAAAAGAGCTAAAAGTCATGGAGAAGGGTTTAGTAAGAAAATAATGGAAGGGACAAGAGGGAGTTAGTTGTTAAGGGAAAACCAGAGTTACTGGTTGCTCAGTTAGTAATTTCTTGTTTATGGTATTGCCGGTTCTAAATCGCATTCATTACCAAATTTGTCACACGACAAAAATGTATATAATCATTTCCTGGTTATGATATTGCCAGTCCTAAATCAAATTCATAACCAAATTTGTCACATGGCAACGGTGCATTTAATCATTTCTTGTGTATGATATTGGCAATTCTAAACTGCATTCATTACCATTGTCAAATGACACGTATTAAATTTATTTGATGGCAATGATGCATTAACTCATTTCTTATGGATGGTATTGCAAGTTCTAAACTGCATGTATTTCCAATTTTGTCATTTGCCAATGGGGCATTTATTATTATTCGTCATTCAGCAATGGGGCATTTAATAATTTCTTTTGGTATTGCCAGTTCTAAACCACTTTCTTTACCAATTTTTCACATGGTCTCTTCAGACCCCATCGGAGTATAATAAGCAGAAGTCCTGGGGAGGTACAGTATATAAAAATAATAAACAGTCATATTCACCTTTCCTGGAATACCCTGTGGCATACAGTGCTCCTTCATGGGCATCTTCAGTCCTCTTCCAAACTTCTCTTGCCTCCTGAGAGTTTTTGGCAGCCCCAGAGGGCCATTGAGGCCTTTGGTTGGACCTCAGTGGGACATGGTGTGTACCAATGTCAAAGTGGCAAAAGAGGTCCGAGGATACTTACAAAGGAACACGGAAGGAAGTGAGAAATGAGGAAAATTGAGTATGACTGTTTATTATTTTTTGGACCTCCCCTGAATTTTCTCCTATTATACTCTGGAGTCTGAAGAGTCCCCAGAATATAATAATAGCATTTCCAAGTGCAGTTCGATGTGAAAATGGTGAGCAAACCTTGCAAAAATTAACAAAACAAATGTTGCGAGGTCGACCCATGTCTAATCATTCCTTGTGGACAATATTGCTAAAATGGTATTTATTACTAAATGTTTGGTGCATTTAATAATTTCTTGTGCAAAGTATCATCAGTTGTAAACTGCTATCATTATCAAATTTGTCACATAGCAATTGTGAATTTAATAATTTCTTGTAGTTTGCCAGTTCTAAACTGCATTTATTACCAAATTTGTGATATGGCAGGGATGGAAGACATAAAAGTTGTTGGTGGTAGTTGTGGCAGAGGGTTGGGTACTAGTAGCTGTTTTGATAGGAGGATGGCTGGAGCAACAATAACAACCAGCAACAATTTAAAAAATAAAACCCTTATGGGCTGACTTAAAGCAAGCTTGAGTGGTGCTGGTGGTGACACTGGCAGACGGCTTTTATGTGGTCATCTGCCATATCAAAGTTTTCTTTATATTATCAAACAACAAATCCATGGCACTGTACAACATCTGCAAGCAAAAACAAAACTGTGGCAGTACAAGCACATATGTTGAACTACATCTTTCCATAATCACATGGAAAGCCATCACCAGCACACTTGGCAAAATAGAATTGGCAGTGGCAAGAAATGACCATCCTACTCCTTCTCCCCGTGGTCTTTCTTGTAGCCACACCACATCCTCAACTAGTTCCAATAAATGGATAATTTTTAGCATTTTTATTTAAGTCATGTTTCTAGCTAGGCACACTACCATTTTTTTCCTAATAATGCCACACCTGTTGTACTTGTAAGTTTCCAAAATGGGATAATTTTTGCAGCTCTTCTAAAAGCTATTACTTCTTCCAGTACAACCATCATGTGTATATGGGCAGACATCTTCTCCCAAAACGGGCTAATATTTGGAGCATTTTAATTTTAAAGGCTTAAAGTATAAAATTAACAGTGCAGTGTGTGGTTAAATAAGATGTTTACTTCCACTGCTTACCATCTGTTTTCTCACATATGTTACCATTACTTTAACATTACTTTGGCTGTGTTTGCCTCAGGGAGCAAGAAATTGACTAGATAGGGTCCTAGGACTCCTTATAGAGTCATACACTATGTTTTAAACCAATTTAAACTTAGATTCTAAACAATTGTATTCGGCGCAAAACAAATCTTGGTTCCAGTCCAGATAAATCCAAAAGGAAATGAAACTATTTATAAATAATACATTTCTTTTTATTATCATTGTATAATAAATTTAAGGGCTTTTTTTTTTGGAGGATGCATTGTAGTTTATATTGGTACCATTTTTCATCTAATTTACTAATTCATTTTTTATACATATGGGGTTGGGGCAGGGTAAAAGGTAAAATTGCTGTCATTTTTTCTTTTAATGCATGGGATACAGATGTGCCTTCCCTTACCTGTACTCTTGAATAGACATGTCCAAATATATGTATCATAAGATAAGCAACTTTTCTCAACACAACATACTTTCATGATACGTTATTAAGTTGTGTTAACTATTTTTTCTATATGTGACCACCCAGTTGTGTAGGGTAAATTGCACCCTTTGAAATCTTTGGTTAGCATGTTATAATATTGTATTGAATTGGTTTCAAGACAAATTGGAATCCTTCACCTTCTGTCCTCTCAACTCCGGTTCCTGGGTGGGCTTAGCCTGTGTGGTAGACTTGTTCTAAACTGCACACTGTTATTTCTGGATTTACATACATAGATAACACTGCTGCTGAAACCTAGCCAATGAGCTGTAAACACTGAGGAGGTGTAATGAACAGTATCTGGCAAAGATAGATAAGGCAATGTATTGGGTAAAACATTTCAATAACTTCATTATCTTAAATCTACGTATATGTATACTGTATATACCTATCACTCTCTCTCTCTAATCTAATCACATACGTTATGCTTTGGAATACTTAGTGTAAGAATAAGGTCAATATACATAGAATATAAAAGGTTAAAAAATCTATCTATTCTGGTCTAGATAAGGAGTAACTTTACCAAAGAAGTAATTTCAAGAAGTTTTACTAAAGTTTAATAGGGGCATGCATTAAAGAAGGGTGACCCTCTAAAGATTTGTTTAGTTTCGGGCTCAGTTAAAAGATTTGTTTCGGGTCAAATAAGTTTGGTACAAACCAGAGCTTAAATTGGCTTAATATAACATAGTATATGACACTGTCAGGGCTCCTGGGACCTTATCTATCCAATTTCTAGCTCTCTAAATTAAGCACAGCTGAAGTTATGTCAATATAAAAGTGACATGTATGTCTATTGAAAAATGGATAGAAAGCAGTGGATAGAAACTTCTAGTTTAACCATACACTGTGCTGCCAGTTGCTTTTATGCATTTTAATTTTTAATTTAAAACACCTTTACCCTTTTTTTGAGGGAAAAAGCAATGATTTTATGTAAAAATTAGCCCATTTTGATGATTTTAAGTGCTACAGGCTTGTTATCTTAGAGAAATTTTTGCCATCAAAAACTCCCATCAAGGACGCAAATTTAAAATCAAAATGGTATTGGCATTGAAATATGCAATGGCATATGTTTTTGTAGCACTATTGCAACTGTTGCTGCTGTTTTCCAGTAAAAAATGGAGCAATTGCTTTCGATCATGCAGTGATGAATAACACATCTGTCCCTTAGCTGTCAAAATGGCTCTCCTCCTTGCAAAGAGCATCATATTCTGTCTGTGATATCAGCACTGTAAAGTCTCACCTACCACTCATTATTGGCTGAAAGGCTGTCAGGTGAGATCAGGTGGTGCCAGAACGTAACACACACGTGTCTCTTCTGTATTTTTAGAGCTCAATGCATGTCACAGTGGCCCTTTTACTTCACCTGAGATGGATCTCTTAGTATTTGGTTTTGTTACAGTTTGTTTGCCTTAGAGAGCTAGAAATTAGATAGATAGGTTCATAGGAACCCTGACAGTGTCATATACTATGCTTTAAAGGGAATCTGTCTGGTCAATCTGGGACACTAAACCACCCACAGGTCCTTACAGACCTGGGGTTTAGTGTCCCAGATCACCCTGTTGTAATGCAATCCGCAGGCACATTAAAAATAAAAAACCTTTATACTTACCTAGATAAGGGTCCGATCGACGATGTTTGGTGAGATCAGTCCGGCAGGAGCAGGGAGTACAGCGGCAGGGTGAGTATAAAGCTTTTTTATTTTTAATGCCGCCATGGATTGCGTTATGACAGGGTGATTTGGGACACTAAACCTCAGGTCCCTATGGACATGTGGGTGGTTTAGTGTCCCAAATTGCCCTGACAGATTCCCTTTAAGCCAATTTAAGTTCTGGTTCGTACTGCACATATTCGTTCCTAAACAAATTTTTAGATGTAACCACCTGAAGTTTTGCCCATCTCTACTTAAACTTTAAACAAAAGTAAACACTTTTCTTTTCTAATTTTATCTTTGCTTTCTATTTAGATTACTAATACAGCATTTAATATAAAATGTCTCCAAAGCAGAGGTGCTTTTTAATATGCATTGTACATAGTGCATGTGGATGCAGTTTAATAGTCTGCTTAAAGACAACTTAAATCATATGCCACAAACCATTCCTTTATAACAAAAGTGTTGGTTTTACAACCACTTTTATCTTCAATGTCAGAAGATTTGAAAGTCTGGCCTTCTTAAACAAAGGATACATATTCTTTATTTAAAAAAGGCAATTGACTTTAGTGAATTACAAACAATACCCTTGAATAATGAATTTTCATATTTTCCTTCGTATAAATATCAAACAATGATACAAAGTAAAGATCTTCTCACTCAAAGAAGTTGATCAAAGGCTTTCTTTGTTTTGAAGTGTTTGTTTTTGACAGATTTAGGAATGATAGAGGTTCATGCACTCACTATCCTAAGGAGTTACTTCTGAAATGTCCTCATGCTAGTTGTCAATCTACTGGTCACTGCAATTTAACAACAAAGACCATGAAAGTTGTCTGCAAGTCCCTCTGAATTAAAGCGGTTTACCTTCTCAGTGGGCCACTGCACAGTAGGCTATTAAAAAATTTAATAGACAAAAAGATTCATTAGAGTGTTTTAACTGGTTCCCTTAAACACTTGTGATAAACCTTTTATGTTATGATTTTAAATTTCAAGGTCAATTAAAAAACAATGACACACATAAAATTCAGGGTCACATGTATAAAAAAAGTAAAAACCCTCACCCAAACAAGTAAAAAAAAACCATAAATGATTATATTCCAAAATGGACTATAATGTGACAAAATATAAGTAAGGTTTTAGCAGATAGAAAAACAATTGGAAACAATAGTTTATATTTGTAGCCATCTTCAATTTGAATCTGATAACTCGCTGCACCATGATAGCTCACAATAAAAGCCATTGAAAGCAATAGAAAAAAGTTGAGTGATAAAGTGATTAGGCAGGGTTCACACTACTGTTGGATTCCATTATGAAGGTGTCCGTTAACAAAAAAAAACGGACACCTATCAGAACAGACTTTAACGGACACTAACTGATGTTAATGTGTCCATTTTTTTAACTGATCCAATTAATGAATCAGTAAAAAAGACAGACACATTAGCATCAGTTAGCATCAGTTAGTGTCTGTTTTTTTAACACTGTCCGTTTTTTTTTGTTTCTGCTTTCTGAGCATGCGCAGAAAAAAAAACAGACATAAAACAGTAACTGATGGCTATCAGTTACTGTCCATTATAAGTCCGTTACCCATAGACTTCAATGTTAAAAAAATAACGGACACTTGCTGTCCGTCAAGAACCCGTTTTTCCAAATGGAGAAAAAAGTCCTGTATGTAGGATTTTTTGTCCGCGGAAAAAAAACGGACTTCTGACGGATTGTGTGTAAACTGACACTAACGGACACAATATAAAGACCCATTGAAATGAATGGAAATTTTAATGAATTTCTGATGGTTCAGATAGTGTCCGATGCTAAAAATCTTGTAACGGACAATAGCTACAGACACTACTGACGGTCACAACGGTAATGTGAACACCCCCTTAACTGTTTACTTGCCGAGTTAAAAGTCATGTTTATTCTGGCTGCATCTGTAAACATTAAGACCAAAAATGTATGTATTGTTGTTTTCTGACTCTCACTGAGTAACTGTGAATGGAGTATGGGCTTGGAGTACAGGGCTGTGTAAAATGTAGAGAAAATGGGGGTAGGGGAGGGTCACTTCAAACAGCTAGTTGCCTAGAGTTATAAAAAGTAGAAACTTGCTTTTGTTGTCACATGAAAGAGGAGTTTGTAGTTCTACCTTTATTATTTCCATAGATGTCATTGGTTAAAACAGCCAGGATTGGATTATTTAAATGAAGCTGCCACTTACCAACCACTTACATTGATATGACTACATGTACCAGTGAAAGTGTGCCTGATTGTTCTGGAAAGTGAAGAAGCAATGTTTTATCACAAGAACCCCAAAAAACATTAAAAAATTGGGAGTATTTTCAGGTTTGCTACACTTGCCCTGGGCAGGTTTAGAATTTCCAGCAGCAACGATATAACATGGAACATGATTGACAAGGCAGTAGATGTGCAGCTGTGCAGGAATTGTAGTAGCGGCAACATTATGGAATATGATGGACAATGCAGGAGATATGTGGCTATGTTGGTAGCAGCAGAAACATGGATAACAGTAGCTGCAGCAGCAATTACAGAAGGTGTAAGCAGCAGCAGTGGCATCTCTGGGACAGTGCTATATAGCCAGTTTCCTTTGTCAGCAATGGCAGATCTATTCCTAGGTCTAAGGTGGAGGTGTGTGAAAATTCTCAAGAACCATGCCTGATTCGTTTTCACAAGTTTACTGTTTCCCACACTTGTGAAAGACAATTTTAACTTTTACTATTGTGGTGTGGCAGTGCCACCTGACGTACTGTATATCCTCTCTGACAGAATGCTGGGGGCTGGACAAGACAGTACACCGATAACAAACTAGGTCAGTTTCTGCCATTGGTCCAATCTATTAACTCAGAGGTCCATGCAGTCAGTGGTCAGTCTATCTGATGGTATGACTGAACCTGGTTGTTCAGGCTGTGTGCATCTGTTTGACAGTGGGTTTCAGGTTGGCACAGCAGGTAAAATTACTACTCCATTATGTTCAGCATACTGCATTGACTGCTGCTGTCTCTGCTGCTTCTGCTGTTTATTTGAAAGAAAAATGGCTCTGCTTGATGCACAATATGCTAATTTTGGTAGTTTTCTATAAATTCTTGATCTCCAGTGGGGAAAAAAAGTATTTAGTCAGACCTCAACTATGAGAGACAAAATGAGAAAACAAATCCAGAAAATCACATTGTCTGATTTTTTAAGAATTTATTTGCAAATTATGGTGGAAAATAAGTATTTGGCCGCCTACAAACAAGCAAGATTTCTGGCTCTCACAGACCTGTAAATTCTTCTTTAAGAGGTTCCTCTGTCCTCCACTCATTACCTGTAGTAATGGCTCCTGTTTGACATTGTTATCAGTATAAAATACACATGTCCACAACCTCAAACAGTCACACTCCAAACTTCACTATGGTGAAGACCAAAGAGCTGTGGAAGGACACCAGAAACAAAATTGTAGACCTGAATCAGGCTGGGAAGACTGAATCTGCAATAGGCAAGCAGCTTGGTGTGAAGAAATCAACTGTGGGAGCAATAATTAGAAAATGGAAGACATACAAACAAGACCACTGATAATCTCCCTCGATCAGGGGCTCCACGCAAGATCTCACCCTGTGGGGTCAAAATGATCACAAGAACGGTGAGCAAAAATCCCAGAACCACACGGAGGGACCTAGTGAATGACCTGCAGAAAGCTGGGACTAACATAACAAAGGCTACCGTCAGTAACACACTACGCCGCCAGGGACTCAGATCCTGCAGTGCCAGATGTGTCTCCCTGCTTAAGCCAGTACATATCCGGGCCCGTCTGAACTTTGCTAGGGAGCATTTGGATGTTCCAGAAGAGTACTGGGAGAATGTCATATGGTCAGATGAAACCAAAGTAGAACTGTTTGGTAGAAACACAACTCATCGTGTTTGGAGGAGAGTAAATGCTGAGTTGCATCCAAAGAACACCATACCTACTGTGAATCATGGGGGTGGCAACATCATGCTTTGGGGCTGTTTCTCTGCAAAGGGACCAGGACGACTGATCCATGTACATGAAAGAATGAATGGGGCCATGTATCGTGAGATTTTGAGTGCAAACCTCTTTCCATCAGCAAGGGCATTGAAGATGAAACGTGACTGGGTCTTTCAGCATGACAATGATCCCAAACACACAAAGGGGAATGAAGGAGTGGCTTCGTAAGAAGCATTTCAAGGTCCTGGAGTGGCCTAGCCAGTCTCCAGATCTCGACCCCATAGAAAACCTTTGGAGGGAGTTGAAAGTCCGTGTTGCCCAGCGACAGCCCCAAAACATCACTGCTCTAGAGGAGATCTGCATGGAGGAATGGGCCAACATACCAGCAACAGTGTGTGCCAACCTTGTGAAGACTTACAGAAAACGTTTGACCTCTGTTATTGCCAACAAAGGATATATAACAAAGTATTGAGATGAACTTTTGTTATTGACCAAATACTTATTTTCCACCATAATTTGCAAATAAATTCTTTAAAAATCAGACAATGTGATTTTCTGGATTTGTTTTCTCATTTTGTCTCTCATAGTTGAGGTCTACCTATGATGTCAATTACAGGCCGCCTCTCTCATCTTTTTAAGTGGGAGAAGTTGCACAATTGGTGGCTGACTAAATACTTTTTTCCCCACTGTATATGACAATTTTTTGTAGTACTGTACAAATGTTTGATGCTAAACAATGCACCAATTTTTAGTGACAATCTGTGACACTTTGACACAGACCGAAGATTAACTGTGCTATATACACAAATTGAAGAGAAAAAAAAAACACGCAACGAAGGAGTTGTTGGAATCAAATTAATCTTTATATGTTTGAATGGTGATATATGTAAGTGATTACAATATTAGAGCCACATGAAAAGTTCATTGGGAAAACTGTACAATTGAAGGAGGTCCTAGTTGGGTTGCCTTCAGCCCGGATACAAGATGAGATTTGGTTTGGCATAGAGGCATGAAGGTTCCATATGACATCCTGCCACACATTTGCCCACGGATTTGAAAGCTGGACCTGTAGATCCTGCCCACTCGTAGGTTCCCAAAGCTTGCGTTCCATAAATGCTTCATTGGTGATAAATTTAAGAACCAGGTAGGCCAAGGTAGTGTTGCAATCTGGTGCAGACATTCCTCGGAAATCCTTTCTGTTTGTGGTCAAGAATTATCCTGCTGAAAAATGCCATTTGGATGCCTTGACATGAGAGGCAACAAATGTGGCTAAGATGTTAGCGTCCCTCATATCACTACTTGGTGTGACCATCAATTAAATGCGATTTCTCCCCAAATCAAGGATTGAAATCCTGACCATGAGGCCTCCATACTCAAACTCATTTTATCGCTATACAACCTGGATATGGGTCCAGGATATAGCAGTCTAGACTGCTCATTCACCATATCACTGCAAACTAAGGTGATGGTGGCTAGATGACACCAAATTTTCATCTGCTAAGTGCCTGGAAGTGGTCAATGCAGAGACAAGCCTGTGTAATGAAGGAGCAACTTATGTTTAGATGGTTTATTAAAAAAAAGAGAAAAAAAAGTTACTTTGACACAGACTGTATTATAATGACACTATCTAAATGCTTGATGTAAAACAGTAGCCAATTAGCACCAGGATTAAATCACAATGAATTTAAATGTAAGAATTGTATACAGTGCTGGCCAAAAGTATTGGCACCCCTGCAATTCTGTCAGATAATACTCAATTTCTTCCAGAAAATGATTGCAATCACAAATGCTTTGGTAATAATATCTTCATTTAATTTGTCTTCAATGGAAAACCACAAAAAAAAAAAATAAAAAAAAAAAAAAAATAATATAAAAAAAAAAAAAAAAAAAAAGGGGGGGGAAAAAAAGTATTGGCACCCTTAAAAAAATAATTTTTATCTTTTTTATTTTTTTTTTTTAAACCCCCCCCTTACCCCCCCGGGGCACAAAACAGGGGGTGGCAAAAACTAAATCCCCCTGGCGCCCGGTTGAAATGGATTAAAGTTGATTCAACCTCTGTCCTGTGTCCTTGTGTGTACCACATTGAGCATGGAGAAAAGAAAGAAGACCAAAGAACTGTCTGAGGGCTTGAGAAGCAAAATTGTGAGGAAGCATGAGCAATCTCAAGGCTACAAGTCTATCTCCAAAGACCTGAATGCTCCTGTGTCTACCGTGCGCAGTGTCATCAAGAAGTTTAAAGTCCATGGCACTGTGGCTAACCTCCCTAGATGTGGACGGAAAAGAAAAATTGACGAGAGATTTCAACGAAAGATTGTGCAGATGGTGGCTAAAGAACCTCGACTAACATCCAAACAAGTTCTAGCTGCCCTGCAGTCCAAGGGTACAACAGCGTCAACCCGTACTATCCGTCGGCGTCTGAATGAAAAGGGACTCTATGGTAGGATACCCAGGAAGACCCCACTTCTGACCCAGAGACATAAAAAAGCCAGGCTGGAGTTTGCCAAAACTTACCTGAGAAAGCCAAAAACTTTTTGGAAGAATGTTCTCTGTCAGATGAGACAAAAGTAGAGCTTTTTGGGAAAAGGCATCAACATAGAGTTTACAGGAAAAAAAGAGGCCTTCAAAGAAAAGAACACGGTCCCTACAGTCAAACATGGCGGAGGTTCCCTGATGTTTTGGGGTTGCTTTGCTGCCTCTGGCACTGGACTGCTTGACCGTGTGCATGGCATTATGAAGTCTGAAGACTACCAACAAATTTTTCAGCATAATGTAGGCCCCAACAAAAAGAAAAAGAGGGGTTTTCAGAGGAGAGGTGTGTTTTTTAAGAGGGGGGAGACAAAAAACAAAACAAAAAAAAAAAAAAAAAGGTTTTGGTGGGAAAAAAGGAGAGTTTTTAAGGGGGGAGAAATGGGGGCAGAACCGAAACCCATAAAAAAATTTTGGGGGGGGGTTAAAAAGGGGGGTTTGGGGGGGGGCCCCTTCAAAATTCAGGGGGCTGGGGAAATTTGGCAAAAAAGAATGGTGTAAAATTCCAGCAGAGCATTGTAAGAAGCTCATTGATGGTTACCGGAAGCGGTTGTTCGCAGTTATTTTGTCTAAAGGTTGTGCTACCAAGTATTTGGCTGAGGGTGCCAATACTTTTGTCCGGCCCATTTTTGGAGTTTTGTGTAAAATGATCAATGATTTGACTTTTTTTTTCATTCTCTTTTGTGTTTTTTCATTGCAAGCCAAATAAATGAAGATATTATTACCAAAGCATTTGGGATTGCAATCATTTTCTGGAAGAAATTGAGTATTATCTGACAGAATTGCAGGGGTGCCAATACTTTTGGCCAGCACTGTAGCTGCAGTAGCACTCACTCACTCACTCACTCAGGTTGGGTTCACACTTGCGTCGGCACTCCATCTGCCACGAATTCGACCTAAATGTCGGAAAACTGGATAGGGACTGGATAGGGAAAGGTTTGCAATGCTTTTCTTAAAAACCCATTCACTTGAATGTGTTTTTAAAGCAATGCGTGGGTGTGTGCTTACACCCTCTGCGCCGCAAAGCCGTTTTTTTTTGTCGGAAACAAAGTCGGACATGCAGAACATGTCAGACATGCCGTCGCAAGTGTGAACCCACCCTCACTCATTCACTCACCGGAATGGCTGCCTTTGCTTGGCTGACTATAACACACTGACATTGACTGACTTATCTCTGTTTAAAATCTATCAATTTACTCTAAATGTTTCTTTTTCTCTTCTCCTCCATATGAAGCACAACCATTGACACTAATCTACTAATTCTATCTGTATTCTGTCTTCCACTATTTCGCATTCCTTACAAAGCAGGAGCATTTCTTGTTTGAGCTCTTATACAGTGTCTATCAGGCATCAATCCCTAATAACTGGCTGAGGGCTGCCTGCATGGTTTTATAGGTAATCCTGCTGGGCCGAAATCCAAGAATGTGCGATTCTTCTTCTCTGTCTTTTTCTGATCTGTATAATGGTGGCCATATTCCATAAGTTGCATACTTTTGGGAAATTAGGCTGCAAATAAATATTCCAATCACGTTTGTGGTTTCAACCAGACTCAGTCCAGCCTGCAAGGTCTACGGGGATCGTGGAGATACTTTTTAGTCAGGATATCATCCATTCTAAATGTGTTCACAAAAGTCATGGTAAAGCCAATGGCTTTTCTCTTGTGACAGAACATCTAAAATATCCATTATTTGGATGAACTTTTACTGATAGCAGATTCTACAGAAAAGCTAGAAGCTCACAGGGATCAGACAATCTCCCATCCAAAGAAGCTTGGATGTATTCTGAATGTAGAAAAGTGGATCCTTCATCTGAAGCACAG
This sequence comes from Leptodactylus fallax, assembly GCA_947044405.1. NCBI lineage: Eukaryota > Metazoa > Chordata > Amphibia > Anura > Leptodactylidae > Leptodactylus > Leptodactylus fallax. The sequence goes on along the minus strand of CAMRHE010000789.1, from coordinate 134,848 downwards.
AAAAAAAACCTTCCTAGGTTAGATTCTAACCTACAGGCCTCGTTCCACCAAGAAAATAAACAAATAAATCTCCTAAAGAAGATTTATTAATTCTATCTAAGAACATCTTGTAACATCTTCATAATGGATGCCATGAAGATCTCGGGTTAATGATTTCCTCTATTCAATCAATTCCTTGAAGTCACTCAAGGGTCCTACAGAATCAGATTCTTTCTTTCTGGAACTTAGATCATCATTTCTAAAGATGTAAACAGTCTGGGTTGGGGAGCAGTGTAGGGAAGGTCCGTCCAGGGATCCTGGTCCTATTTTATGAGATTAAAATCAGCAAACTACAGAGAATTAAAGGCAGTTTGGGAGACACTGAAAATATCATCCCAGATGTAAAAAGGTGCTCATATGAAGAGCATGTCCGATAACATGGCAACAATTGCATTTTTTCGCCATCAAGGGAAAAAATCTTTTAGCGTCTTTGTTACTATGTTGTGATATTGTGTTGAATCAATTTGATGAGAAATTGGAGTTTCTAGTCGTACTGGAGATCAGTTACTTGTAGACACATCTGTGCACACACTCTTCATGCATGAACTACTATACCTCATTCTTTTCATCTGCTATAGTACCCCTTCTCAATCCATTTTACTCTCTTAAACCATCTGAGCTTTAAATGCTCAATGAATTTATCTATTTCCACATACATAAAAGATGTCACTTCAGTCATTTTCCAACACCACCAATACCATGTGTACAGTTGTTTATGATTTTAACAATGTGTGTAAAATTTGTTTCCAGAATTTTTAATAAAAAAATTGACATTAAAATATAGTACTCAATTTCCCAATGTATAATCATTTTGATATTTGTGAAGTCCTAGGTGATATGGGTATAGACTGAGTTGGCTTAGGCAATATATATGTCTATTTGGTGGTGTGTATATGTGTGGTTCAGGGATTACTGTATGTATTTTTTCATGTTAATATTACATGTGCTTTTCATAACAAATGAACATACTGAGTTTAGAATGATAACCTTTTTAGCATGATTTGTCAGCTTGTCCTCCCAAAACACTACTATGTTTATATATGGAATATCTACTAGTGAAAGCTGTACAGTACACATTATTCCACAGATATCTTTTGTGCACTTATAATATACTGGTAGCTAAGATCAAAGGGAACTTGTTGATTTTGAGCCAAACGCTCATCTTTAACTGCAATTAAATTCACATCTTTGCATAGTAACATTGGAAAATACGGTACAATTGTATGGCTGATCCTCTGAAGCGCTGCTTATCTTTATAAGATTAACAGTATATAGTAATTCAAAATGACAGATACCTTATTCATTGTTGAATCAGGCTAAGCACGTGCATGCAAAGCTGCCTCACGATGTTCTTTCCAAATACTATAGTTGAGGTAACAGGACCCAAACCGAGAAATAATTGAATAAAAATTCAAATAAAGATAGAAAGAAGACAAGACATATTTGCAGATCTGCCACGGCTTCTTAAAATCTTGTACAAATCTCTTAGAGAAACAGGAACCTTGTGTTGTTTTCTTGTTGTTCAATAAAATTAAGAGGAGTGGAAATCAGCTATAAGATTGGTATTAGGATTGCTTAGTCATCATTATAGACTGATGAGTGGGGAGAGGTTTCTGCTGCAGCTGTATGCCAACATCCAACAACAAATCAGTCTAAACACCTCTTCTTTTCAAGCCAGATGTTTTAAGGACTGTATAGGAGAGAAAATGTCATATGCTTCTATGTAAATGTTATTCTTTGCCTTTCTTTAGTAACTTAAATAGATAGATAAAGGTTTGTGCAATGTGACATCTTACATTTACTGTATCTCACAACAGGCATACATAAACATAAACAATGGGACCAATTAAAAAAAAACAAAAAAAAAAAACAATATCCTATGTTACGCTATGTTAACATCCCCACTGCAGTGTCTGTTGTTCTGGTCCTTTTACAAACAATCTGACCACTAGAACAATGGACACCAACAGTGCCTGATAGACCTCATCCTAATGGGATCTGTCAGGTGTCCATTCTTTTACACTGAAACCACCAGATGAAAAAGTCAGACTGGCAGTACTTTTTCGTCCAACTATTTTCAGCAGTCATTGTGATGGAGTTTCCAAATGTTAACATAGCTTCAGTTTGATTTCAGGGTGGGATAGAAAGTAGGATATTTCAAGAAACTTCAAATATTGTGCTAAATATAACTTCATTTTATTTAATTATCGTGTTCTCAAATAAAAATATTTAAAGCTTTTGAACCTATTACAGAGGAGGAAGTATCTCAGCTACTTTCTTTTTCTCGCCCTACAACCTGCAGTATTGACCCTTTTCCCTCACACTTTCTCCAGTCTCTGTTGCCTGTTGTCACGATTTACCTCACTAAAATATTAAACATCTTTCTTCTGGTATTTTCCCATCCTCTTTCAAACATGCTGTCATAACCCCTCTAATGAAGAAATCCTCCCTTGACCTTGATCTGTGCTGCTAACTATCGACCTGTCTCTAACCTACCTTTCATCTCCAAAATCTTGGAACGCTTGGTCTATTTTCGTTTAATTCGCTATCTTTCTGCTAAATCTCTTCTTGACCCCTTACAATCTTCCTTCCGCACTCTGCACTCTACTGAAACAGCCCTCACAAAAGCCTCCAATGATTTCCTGATGGCTAAATCCAAAGGTGACTTCTCTCTTCTTATTCCTCTAGATCTCTCAGCAGCATTTGACACTGTTGATCATCAACTCCTCCTCACTATGCTCCGCTCTGTCGGGCTCACGGACACTGCTCTCTCCTGGTTCTCCTCTTATCTCTCTGACCGCACTTTCTGTGTATCATTTGCGGGCTCTGTTTCTTCCCCTCTTCCCCTTGCTGTTGGTGTTCCTCAGGTTCTAGGTCCCTTGCTCTTCTCCCTCTACACAGCCCCCATTCGACAAACCATCACTAGATTTGGCTTCCGGTACCATCTTTATGCTGATGACACCCAATTATATATGTCATCCTGTGACATCACCCCTGCTCTAATACAGAACACCAGTGACTGTCTCTCTGTTGTCTCAAATATCATGTCTTCACTCTATCTGAATCTCTCAAAGACTGAACTACTGCTGTTTCCACCATCTAATAGATCTGTCCCTGATATCTCCATTGCAGTCTCCGGCCTTACCATAACTCCTAGGCAGTATGCCCACTGCCTCGGGGTTATGTTTGACTCAGACCTTTCCTTCACCCCCCATATCCAATCACTCGCATGCTCATGTCATCTCCACCTCAAAAACATCTCCAGAATCTGCCCTTTCCTTACCAGAGATACACTAAAGACACTTATTGTTGCCCTGATTCGCTCTCGCCTTGACTACTGTAACTCCTTACTAATTGGTCTTCCCCTTACTAAACTCTCCCCTCTACAATGTATTCTGAATGCCGCGGCCAGGCTCATCTATCAGTCTAGACGCTACAGCGATACTTCCGGTCTGTGTCAGTCACTACATGGGCTGTCTATTCAATACAGAATATAATATAAACTTATCACCCTCATCCACAAGGCTCTCCATAATGCTGCACCTCCCTACATTTCCTCCCTCATCTCTGTCTATCGCCCAACCCGTACTCTCCGTTCACTCAATGACCTAAGACTAACATCCTCTATTATCAGAACCTCCCATGCTCGTATACAAGACTTCTCCTGAGTTGCACCACTTCTCTGGAATTCTCTATCCCGGACTACCACATTAACCCCCAATTTCGACAGCTTCAAGCACAAACTAAAGACATATCTTTTCAGACAGGCCTATCACTACTTCTAATGTAAACCCTTCTGTAGTTAGATTCCCTAAAACGAACCCTCTGTTCACGCTCACACAATATCTCACAGGATATGATGCCGTATCAAACTAACTTTATATGTCCAGGCAACATCTGAACGTTAAAGGACATGACTGGTGACAGATCATACAGCTTTATATACAGTATGTGTAATGACAGTAACCTCTATTACAAAATTGTCTGACCATTGTATAAGCAATGCTACCTCTGATGCCGCCCCTGCTACCTCTTGTGTCACCCCCTCTACCTCATAGATTGTAAGCTCTTGCGAGCAGGGCCCTCAGTCCCAGTGTGTGAATTGACTATTTCTTTGTAATGTATATTTTTGTCTGTACTTGACCCCTACAAATTGTACAGTGCTGTGGAATATCTTGGCGCTATATAAATAAAATGTATTATTATTATTATTATTTTTATTATTAAAAAAGGTTTATAAAAGTAACTTTTCAGAAGGAATTACATAATACTCAAAGCACAAATACATTCTGTACAATTATTTGAGATGATCCACAAACTTTATATTTTCCACCATAATTTGCAAATAAATTCTTTAAAAATCAGACAATGTGATTTTCTGGATTTGTTTTCTCATTTTGTCTCTCATAGTTGAGGTCTACCTATGATGTCAATTACAGGCCTCTCTCATCTTTTTACGTGGGAGAACTTGCACAATTGGTGGCTGACTAAATACTCTTTTCCCCACTGTATCTAATACTTTTTTGAAGCTGTCCTGGGGTAGGCTATTCCACAAGTTCACAGTCCTTACAGTGAAGAAGCCTTGTCAGCACTTGAGAGTAAATATTTTTTCTCCAGAAGGAGTTAGTGTCCTTTTGTCTTTTGAGGGGATTTTACATGGAACAGCTTTTCCCCACATTTCTTGTATGGGCTATTTATATATTTATATAGGTTTATCATATCTACCCCTTAAATGCCTATTCTCCTTTAATCCCTTCTTATAACTGAGGTCCTCCATGACCCTTATCATTTTTCTGGCCCTCCACTGAATCTTTTCCAACTCTAGGACAGTCTTTATTTGAACTGGTTCCCAGAACTAAATTGCATATATCACAAATAATTGATGATATTGCACAAATGATTTATAAAGTGGTAATATTACCTCCCTGTCCCGCAAGTCGATACCCCTTTTAATACTTTACGATATCTTGCTGGCCTTAGAAGCAGATGATTGACATTGCATGCTATAATTAACCTTTGATCTACAAGTACACCCAGGTCCTTCTCCACTAGGGACTCTCTCTACTTTACTCCCCCTAGGACATATGTTGCATACAGATTAGTTTTATCCAGATGCATAACTTCACATTTATCCACATTGAACCTCATTTTCCATGTGGATGCCCAAACACAGTCTGTCCAAGTCTGCTTGTAATCTATGTAGATGCTACATAGACTGCAGTGTACTACATAACTTGGTGTCATCTTCAAAAACAGAGACAGTTTTAAATCCAATTACAAGCTATATTTTCCAAGCCAATGGACCTGATTATAACAATTAAATGTCTATGAGGGACAGTATCAAACACCTTTGTAAAGTCCAGGAACACTATATCCACAGCCTCCCCTCTGTCCAGACTTGTACTCACCTCTTCATAAAAACAAATCAGGTTAGTCTAACAACTTCTGTCCTTAGTAAAACCATGCTGTGTGTCCCTTATAATATTATATACAGTCATATATTCTTGTAAATAGTCGCTTAAGAGACTCCTACGCCTGCACAGTAGAGGTGGATTACTGGCTTCAGTGCAGCGACGGATCTATTGCGTGCACTGACAGAGTCAGAAACGAGGGAGGAGCCATCTCTCAGGAGGAAGTCTGGAAGGAAGATAGGTAAGTATAATGGGGTGGGAGGTGGGCTGAGTTAGTTGGGAAGGGCTAGTAGTGGGGGGGATAGCTAGAGAGGGAGGGGGAAGTAGTGAGAGGGAGATCGTGTGAGTCAGCCTACAAGTCAGCCTACAAGTACCATGATGCATTATGCAAGACAGCAGGAAGCTACACCATGTAAACAAATGCAGAAGATGCCAGGAGCTCCCAGAGAAACACAGAAATTGCTCAAAACACTGCTAAAGGTATTTGGGTGCACTTATTAACAAATTAATAGCACTAACAGACCTTTTTTAAAAAAAAAAAAATTTTTGCCCGGAAAACCCCTTTAACCTGGGGAAATTGACCTTTTTAAAATTGAGGGATTTTGCCTTCCTAACCTTTGTTTGTTTGTTTTTTTTTTTACAATTTAAGCAGAATCTGATTAGATTATGGTCACTATTACCAAGGTTTTCATCAGCAGTGACATTTTCAACAAGTCCTGCATTATAAGAAATGATCAGATCCAGCAGAGCATCCCCTGTATTTGGATCTTCCTACAAGTTGAACCATAATATTGTCCTGCAACAAGTTGATGAATTTCCTCCCCTTTGCAAATGATGCAGAACCATGAACCCAGTCAAAATCACCCATCAAGACCACAGTACCCGCCTGTGCTGCCCACTCAATTTGCTTACACAACTGATCGTATAACTCTTCAGTTCTGTTGGAGGGGTCTATAGTTTATGCAAAAAAGTATTTTATCAGTGGTCAGATCCTTAAGCAATTCCATCCACAAGGATTCCACATCCTCAAAATCTTCACCTTTGCCTCTTTTACACTCTTTTTTATTCCACTTCTGACATGCATACACACTCCACCTCCCTTCCTTCTAGCCCTGTCTTTGCGAAAGAGTGTAAAACCTTGAATATTAACAAGCCTAATCAACTGAGGAATCTAGCCACATCTCAGCTACACCAACTACATCAATGTGATCCTCCTGGATCAGGGCCTCAAGCTCCCTCAGTTTGCTCACTAGGTTTCTGGCATTTGTAAACATATTTATTTATTTATTTATTTATTTTATGCTTACTTGTATAGCGCCATCATATAGGGCTCACAATCTACGTTAAACATACAATTTAACTTGCCATCCAAATTCACACCTTTAGTTCCAGAAATGTGCACTCTTCAAGTTTTATGGCCAGATGTGTTTATACTGTTTAGCTGTAATAAATGAATCTCCCTGTTCTAATCCTCCCACCAAAATCCTCTTCTCCACCCATCAATATAGCCTGTCCCCTCTGTGACCTATCTACCCCTATATCCCTATATAGAATTTGCTCCCCCCTACCACAGCAGACCCCCTTCCATTCAGGTTCAAGTTATCTGTGGAAAACCAAAAGTTTTTCTTGCTCTAGGAACCCAAACCCTTCTTTCCTTCTCCAAGACGTGAGCCATGCATTTAACTCCTTAATTCCCTTCCTTTCCTGTGTAGTGCATGGCACAGTCAGTATTCCATAGAATACAACTTTGGAGGTCCTTCCCTTCAGCTTGGAAGCTAGTTATCTAAAACTATTCTTAAAGTGGTTGTCCAGGATAAACTTTTTTTTTTATATTAGGTCAGGGAAAGTGGAAAAATTTTTAAAAGACCATACTCACCTGTCCCCATTGCTCCAGTGTCTCCAAGCATGGTCTGGTCCTGCTGCTCCAGTGTATTGTTGCGGCGGAAGTCAGCGCCACACTGTTACTTCCCGGGTCCCATTCCTCAGCGGCTTAAAGAAAGGGACCCAGGATGTCACAGGTAGTGACGTCCTGTGTCCCTTGCTGAAGCTACTGATTGGCCTCATCGAGCACGTGCGGCGTAGACTTCCACCGAAAGAAAATACCAGAACAGCAGGACCGCACCACCCTGGGAGACACCGGAGTATACTGTCATTTATACCATGTTACTAGTATTTCACTGTTACTGTTATGTCATTGTCACAACACTGTGAAAAAAAAAAAAATCTAGAAACACTATTTGAAATATTTTTTTACCCTACAGACTTTTTGTGGGCCACACTGGAGTTACTGTATATCCATAGATATGCTAAATTCATGGCTAAATCACTGTTTGTCATCAAAAGGTTGGAACAGTCATATTTTATCCTTGGTGTAATGCCTGCCTGTACAGTATATGTTATCATATAACATAACTAGTAAACCGATTAACAGACTTATGGGTGGAAATTCACACTGCATGTGCATCACCAAAATCTTTTATTACTCTAATTTTATAAAAAAGAAAGATTTTCAAAAACTGAATTGATCGTGGACAAGCACTTTTAAATTTTCCCAACCACATGTTGTGTAAAAAAAAGCCACTATGAATGCAGTTGACAATTTATTTTATGGATTGGTATGAGTTTTACCAGTCAGACTCCTGCCAACCTGTAAGTGCTGGCATATTCTAGAAATATGCCATAATTCAATGTGGTGGAAAATCCCTTTAAAGTAGCATTATGAATTGGACAACATCCATGCAAACATACTTAAAAGTGTTGTACCAAGTTTTAAACTTATTGCATATAATGTGGCCGGCTGAAGACAGCAGAAAACTGTATTAGGCTTCTCTTAGGTAGTCCCATTGAGATGAATGGAGCAGCCACCTGACTGCCCTTGTATTTACAAGGGAGGTGAGCGGAACCTATTCCACATCATAAGTGATGGTAACATTACAACTTTATACATCTTTGACATATTAATTTTAAGTGATTTCTGAATATGTCTAAAGTAAGAAATGGCATAAAATAGTTTAATTTCTGGTTTCTTCATTTTAATTAAATGTTTCTTTTTTATTTATGCAAATTAAAAGAGAATTCCTAAGGTAACAGCTCAAAGTTAATCTGCAGAACAAAATGCAATAAATATTTTTGTCTATATTTAGTACTTGTATTAATGAGTGTTTGCACTTTAACAAAGATATATCTAATTCTACTGAATTTCACAGATGAGTATACAGAAGCATGCTACATATATACTATACTAATTATCACAGATAATCTAAAAATGATTAGAGCTTTCTATAAAACTTAATACGTTCCTATAGTAAGATAAATTATCAGGGGAAGTGCTTGTTTTCAAACATATATACAACTAATGCAAGTTACATAGTATCATGGTAGTCTGGTCATAACCAGTGTTGCTTTATTAGTATAGTTTAGTTACAGACCTAGGTTAATGCTAGTACTCATCCATTACAGAGATGCAAAGCTTCATAGTGCTGCTGAATGAGCAGCTCCACAGCACTACACAGAGCTGCAGGGATTTATAGTGAAGTTGTGGAAACATCTTCTCACTGTTATACTCCAGAGCTAGCTTTAGAGTGGTGCTGAAGGGACAGCTCCATATTACTGCAATTGTCACTGCATGGAATATAGTGGTGCTGAAGGGACAGCTCTGTGTTACTACATATGTCACTGCATGGTATATAGTGCTGCTGAAGGGACAGCTCCGTATTACTACACATTTTGCTACATGGTTTATAGTAGTGCTGAAGGGACAGCTCTGTGTTATAACACGTCACTACATAGTATATAGTGGTGCTGAAGGGACAGCTCCATACTACTACACAGCTCACTGCATGGTTATATAGTGGTGCTGAAGGGACAGCTCCATACTACACAGCTCACTGCCTGGTATATAGTGGTGCTGAAGGGACAGCTCTGTGTTATAACACGTCACTACATGATATATAGTGGTGCTGAAGGGACAGCTCCATACTACTACACAGCTCGCTGCATGGTATATAGTGGTGCTGAAGGGACAGCTCCATACTATACAGCTCACTGCATGGAATATAGTGGTGCTGAAGGGACAACTCCGTGTTACTACACAGCTCACTGCATGGTTTATAGAGGTGCTGAGCGGACAGCTCCTTCACAGCAACGGCTGCATTTAGCTCATGATACTACTTAACTCTTCATGGTTTCTCCAGCTTCATGCTGTCACCTAAAATCCCATTCATTGTTTCTTTCTTCATTCATGGTTTCCAGGATTGTCATTTGCCTCCTGGTCTCAAATCATCCCCTTTACTTTGCAGTCTTCGGGTTATCTTCCAGCTGAGTGCCAACCTTATAGCCAGCAAGGAAGAGGAGCTGTGCCACCCACACCCTCCCCACCCTTCTGTATCTTCCCCTCCTCCTACCTTCAGTGGGAGAAGTCCTGACATAACACCTTCATACTTATCACCAGCACTGCACCAGAGTCGGAGTGCAGCCAGGCAGCAGTACAGTATATTCCTGCAGGAGGGGCAGGATGCACTCAGCAGAATGTGTGCTAATAGGAAATAATAGACATTACATGCAGCATTCTCTATACTTCATCTCCACTTAATACCCGTCCAGAAGGGGCGGAACTGTAAAGTTTCTACACATGTTGCTTCCATGGGAAGGCTGAAGTTCATCCGAAGTCATCCCCTATTCTTCTTGCATGTATCCTGGTATTCATTTGTGCCAGCTAGTATATCAAGCGTGTGCATTCTGCTCAAAGGTAGGTTAAATGATGTCTTGCTTCTGAGCAAACTTGTTGTCTGGGATGAGCTATAGTCCTTAGCCTGAAATTATAAATCACAGCCTCTGTCTGATCCTGCTGTACTCCTCATGACATTGAACCTCCCTCTATATTGTTCAGATCGCTTTAGCTGTTTAGTGATTTCTTGCTTGGGTAATTTGACAGTTTTGCTCTGTAGTTTTTAATCGATCTTCTGACCGCAGCTTATGGCAGGTGAAGTTAAAGAGCTGGACTGAAGCCAGTGGTAGGCTGGATGAAAGGAACAGGCATTTTCATACAGCTATTTTGTTGAGAATGTATAACACTTTTCTAGGATGAAGAACAGTGTGGTCAGTTTAAGCCTTTGGATGCATGAAGTGTTATCTTTTTATTTATTGCAATGTGAAGTGTATATTATTGCACTAAGGAACTGCTTAAGTCATTCTGTAACTTATTTTACTGAGTGACTTAATGAAGTCAGTATTGCATGTGATATTTCTGTGCATGTTTGTGTCAATTTTATAATTCTGCATCTGCTGTCATTGTAATATGTCCTAAAAATGACTAAATTGCAACAAAATGCTACATTTTGTACATTTTATATTTTTTTGGACAAATGTGAGGTTCTTCTAAGAGCAACTAAGTTAAGTAAATGTTGTACATTACTTGCAATAGCATTCTATGGAAGACTACAAATAGCTTCTCTTTCTGTTGAATACAATGAAAGTGTGTGTATATGTGCACTATATACAAATATATTTATCTTTATATATAGCTATATAATGCATATATATATATATATATATATATATATATATATATAGTATGTGTGCTTATACCTCTGTGTGTGTGTGTGTGTATATATATATATATATATATATATATATATATATATATATATATAATACATAGTAAAATGCACACATGCATGCATCTGGAATACCATTTTTTATGGAACATGTGCAAAAAATTTCACAAAGAGAATTTTTGTAATAAAGGATGCATTTGGTGCATCTGGAAATATACATTGAAAGTACATAAAGAGTTCTTGACTCTATTCTTATTATTGTAATATACACAGCTTGACCTATATTAACATATCAGAAATCATTTACTATGCAAGCCACCACTTGTAGGTGTCATTATATATTCTAAAAAAACATCCAACATAATCAGTTCTTCTTTCATACACATATTAGCCATCCAGTAACTTTTATCTGTACTTTATTATTTTTTTAATACTTATGTATTCCTTCAAATCAGTTATTTCCATTACAAGTATTACTCTACAGGGCAAGGTCTAGCACTGACGTATATACATCAAGTAGAAATATTTTCATTGAGTAGACTGCTAAATATAGCTTTAACGTAGTGTACGTACAGTATATAAAACAGCTAATCACAAGACACTGGGGGAATTAAACTTAAAATGGTTCAGCTTTGACTTGTTCATAGTTTTGTTTGGTTACCTGAAAAGTTTAGAGTTTGATACTTAACAAAGTTAAAACTTTCCTTCAAAATTCCGCAATTAATAGATAATAGAATATATATTAGATTGTGGCAATAATCCTATAAATATATGTAATTTACCACAATTATTAATTTTTGGCATAGGTTGTTTATTAGATTCAGCTATATCAGGTGTTACCAAATTATACTTTGTGTTCCAATATAAAGCAAGGCCAAACTCTTGATCATTTTGCGGCTGTTTGAAAATGCTACAATTTAGAAGCTGCAGGCTCCTAGGAATTTAGTTTCAATATCACATTTATTAATATTTTTTGGAACTCCATCGTATCCTATTATTTTTTTTTAACTCTATCCTTCTCAGCATGGGTGAACTAAACAGTGTAACTGAATGAGCTTATTGGATTGCACCAGTTTTTACTTACTGGTTCAATACATCATTATGAAAACAAACATCAAGATCTATAAATGCTACAGATACTCATGGAACAATGTGTAGCACACTGTAATAGCATACACATAGTAAAACAACAGTCTTTTGTAGCTCTTATATATAAGTTACAGATGAATCAGCTGTTAACATTACAGTTTCTCACAAAGTTTCTGAGTTATGTTATCAGAGAAGCAGACTGCACTACACCTGAAAAAAAAAAATACCACCACCAGGTGTATTGTCATGAGATAATAAGTTACATTATCTAGACGGTGGGTGCCCCATGTTTTCACGCCATGACTGTCTTCTTAACGATAGGGCTACATCCGTACATAGGAAAATAAGCTCTATGTATATAACAGATAGCGCTTTAGAGGTTGATGCCTTGATCTATAGTATATAGATTATATACTTGAAGGGTAATTTTTAAACAAAACAACATAAATTTCAGTTGCTGTATAAATTTTGGCTTTCATATACAGAAATCTAATACCTCAACAGATTTTTCATTACAAGTGGATACATTTGGGATGTATTGGAATGGTAACTTGAGTGAGAAACTTTACATTCAGTACAAGTTACAAAAGAATACCTGCTGACACTTAAAATACTACAGGCGTAGCAAAGTTTAACTTCACACTTAATATGTTAACAACATTGTGGCACAGACATTGTATCATGGGTGTGTCAATGACTTCTCAATGACTTTGTTGCTATCACACTGTAGAAAGTCAAGGTTAACTTTTCTACATCTGTATGTACACTATTCAGAGGTACTACCACCTGCTGAAAATGTCTTTACCTACATAGGAAGCATTAAAATAAATGTTTCTAGCATCATGAATAAGACAAAAATAATGCTATTACGGCTGCCCAGATCCTACTTTAGTTAAAAGCAAATGGGAATAGCATTTGTAGTAGTGAGGCTTTGTTGGTGAGATTTTTGAATAACTTCATAATATTGGAAAGAGTCCATGAATGCTAGATACAGTGAGTATTTCACAAAAAATAGTTCCTTTAATGTTCTAACCATATCTACATAAACATATCTAAAAAGCTGTGGATAGATTGATATTACTTTATTTTTTATTCTTTGAAAATACATGTCACCATTTAGCCCCTTAAGGTGATGTGCTCTTAAAATGTAAGTCCAGTATACGTGTATAAGACAGACACTTTTCAGATGTTATATTGTTAAACATAATATAAAATTAGTATTAACTTCATTTCTATCATATGCAGTAGCTACAAATGATAATTGGATGTTAAAATCTTAATATGCAAAACACTTCAAATTATTAGTCTAAGGTGTGAAATTCTAAGGTGCGTCCGCACTAAGAAGATCCTTGATATATATCTTGACTTGTACTGTAAGCTAGTAGTAAGGACCAGTTCTCTCATCTCGGGGGAGAGATTACTTATACATAAAGCAGAGTTTTCCCTCTGTGCACATATCAAGTAAATATTAGAATTCTAGTTTTCTCTTGTGTCCACCTTTACCTTTGCTTGAATTTGGTTAAAGACCTTTGAAAACTCACAATTACTGGATTCCCATAGACACAAATAGCAGATATATATTGTGACACAGTATCACAAAATCATGTTTGTTTTCAAAACTGTTCATCTTGCAACACACATCTCTGTATATGTCGTGGCGACAAGTGAAAGTAACAAAGGCCATCCAAAATTATTGCATGGTATTACATTAACAAAAGATTTTCAAGGAATAAACCTATGCAGAATATCTAATACCATGGAGAAACTCCTGCGTTAACTTTGGATGTCCTATGTTATCTTCTCTTGTCACACAACATATGTAGAGATGTAAACAACAGTCATTTTGTTAGTGTCCTTTCCTTAATATATCCGTGTATCACAAGCTAGAGGAATGACTTCCTATGGTGGCCTTCCTAGGGTTCTATGGCTTCATAAAGATAAGTTATATAGTGGAGACAAAGCTTCAATAATATGCAACCACTTTCTTTTGGTGAGACTAGTTCTAGTCTAGTTCTGTTGAGTATTTCTTAGTAACCATGATATCAGTGAAATATGAAAGTACAACAGGTGTCGAATTTACATTTAGGAACAATTTACATCTTGGGAACAAGAGATGTGAATTTTATATCTTAAGTGTTTATATTTTATCTATCTAATAAAGTACTTCTTGCATATATATATTATATATTATTGCTGAATGCTTTGGCTACACATTTGAGAGGTTGACATCAGTATCCCACACACAAGTAGATATTTTTTGAACTTTATATAAATACAGTGGTTTCTCCAAATATCGAAAGAAAGCTATTCTATGTACAATATGACCACTTAACATGCTAGGTAGATAGTCATTAAGCAATATAAGTAATGAAGCAATGATAAATGGTAATGTTTAGTTTTCTATTTACAGTATAGTTTATATATTATACTTGGTAATAGTTCATCCCAACTGTGAACCTTTACACTGTAATTTTTTGTGTATTTTCTTATAATTGGTATAGATAGATAAATTGATAAAAACAACAGAATTTTTAGAGCAGCACTGTACATATCGACCCTTTAAAGGCCTGGGTGCAAGTCCGCCAGGGTCTGGCATAAAACCCAGGAAACCATAAAAAAGCCCAAAAAGACAGCACTCCAATATAGTGAAAAGCAATAATCACTGTGGGTTTATTCCATGTATGGAATAAACCCACAGTAATTATTGCTTTTCACTATATTGGAGTGCTGTCTTTTTGTGCTTTTTTATATATAAATAAATAGATGAAAGTGTGTGCATTGTTTATATTTTAATGCCCCTCTTTCAATTCTATTTCCTTTTACTTCCCAAAAGTCTAATACTAGTTCTACACTGTGTATTTACAGACATCTTTGCAGCAAAGTAATATTGGAAAATTACTAGACCCACCTGCTGTGTTACAGTTGTTTATCTTAATGCACTTTAAGGAGTGGGAAACTGTGAGATATCCAGCAGATGGAGCAATGGCAAACTGTGTTTAAAATGATCAAGAAGAACTGTTTGTCTGTGTATCAATGAAAGATGCCACAGTTCAGATCACACTAAACAAACCAATATTGACTTGTTTACCACATAAGTGCATTTCAAACATTTCTCGAATAAAGTTTCTCAAATATTTAAACTTATGTTTAGTGTATTGTTTATGGCTTAATAATCTATTATATAAAATACTGTATATACAGTAGTGAAATTTATCTTTAAAGCGCCATTAATTCCAGGATACTGTACATAAGTACATAAGACAGAAAAAAAAATAATATTACCAAACCTGTTATAGGCTGGTAAAGAGAGAGAAAAGACCCTGCCTGTGCGTATTAGGCTGGTAGTATATCTTATACGATAGTATACCCTTTTTTATGACTAGTGAAGACCTTTATTCATTATGGTGTGTATATATATATATATATATATATATATATATATAGCCACATTTAAGAGTCTGACAAAACTTCATGTAATCTTTACTTAATTCAAGTGTGTCTTAACATAGTAATAGTGTAATAGTAAAAAGTGTTTAGCCCACTAATATATGCGTTGTTTATTAAAAAAAAAGCCACAGTAATAATCTTGGTAGTAAGATTTCATTCATGACAAAAATCTAATACATATTAATAATATTTTAAAGCGTCTGCTGTCTGGAAACTGTCAGTTCACTAACAGCAGCACAATATGGTATTATACAATTTATTGGATAACTGTGTAATACATGATCTTATGGAACATTTCAGGCAGAACGGTTTTTTATTTCAAATCTCCAGTGTGACTACTACATGGGAAACTGAGTAGTTATATTAAGTTTTCCAAAGTAAAAAAAAAATCATGTTATTTTGACCAAAGAGGTACAATGTATTGTTGATGTATTTTTTTATCAGCTATTATTTTGTCCATTAATCTTTTTTAACTGGAAAGAAAAGGTCTTTATATACTTAAACTTATTTACATAAAAGGGGAAATATATGTTTTTAATATAATATTAATATTATTGACTTATTCCTTTGTTTTTGCATTTAAGGGGTTGTACACATTTTTTTTAAAAAAAGGTTATAATCAGGAAACTGTTTATAAAATAATGAAAAAACCTGTATTTACCTTTTAAATGTTCTAGAGATAACCAGTATAGTCTCTTCCGGTTACCCTCCATCCAAAAGTGGCAACAACCCATTGGTTTTCCTGTGACCACTACAGCCTTTTACTGGCCTTAGCAGTCATGTGCTCTTAATGCACATGTGAGCAACTGGCCTCAGCACTCACGTGTGCATGAATGGCACAGCATCAATTCCAGATGGTGTGGACTTGAAATAATGGGTACCTTCTTCTACTTGTAGAGCATCAGGACATTTGATAGGTGAGCATAGCTTATTTCATTATTATATAATTTACTATTCACTTTGATCCAATCAAACTTACCGCTACCAATTTCATCTGCTAAATTCACATTGGTACCTTTTCATATATGGCCAGTGTAATTTATACACAATGATTTAATAATGGACATCCTGTACAGTACCCAGTTGTTATAAATTGAAACATAACATTATTGTGTTGAACATAAAGAACAATAAAATATATTTCAATCAAATATTGCAATTATATGGATTGACAAGACACATGTTCTGATACTGTATGATATGGGTGAACTTTCTATATGAATTGGAAGTAGAATACATATTTAGTTGGACAATAAAGTGGTTAACAATTGTCTAGCTTGCAAGAACCCCACAATGGGCATACATTATTACATTCTACTATGACTTCAACTTCCTACAATATAGCATCTAAATCTGTTATATATAGATACCAGTGTTAATAATATTTAGATCTTTAATAGATTGATATCCTATATGTTTATATAATTTAATAAAAGAAATATACAAAGCTGGCTAATCTGCTATATCATTGTACATATATTTTGAGTTCTATGGGTACAGAAACCATTGTAGCTAGTGCAATTTTCCCTGATGAGACCTTAAATAATTTCAGTATTCATTGTTTTATAAAGTTTCTTGCTGATATACATTTTTTAAATATTTTGGACAATACCTTTAAATTCACTAGTCAAGTACTGATTACTGAAAAAACCCATACAATGTGTACCACCTGTTTTTTTCCCTTTTAATTTTACAGAATGTTATGTAAAGGTTAAGGAATAGTTCCTCAAAGGGTTCTGCTTAGTTGTAAAAATTATTACAGCCAGACTGTGTGTCATTCTCTGCAAAAGCCTAAGTAAATCTTTAGAAAGTTCAATCTTTTATCTTATTTTATAAGATACCTATTATAATCTAATGAGTTCCAAGGACATAACAATTATCTATTGTAATCCATAGCAAAACTATGTTTAATAGTTAAAAAAAAGTTTAACTATTGAAAGGTAATACTGAAATTTGTATGGTCATTTTACTGTTGGTGATCACTGCTTTAAATTCCATTAACCACTGTCTCTCTTATTTTTTCTCACCCCTTCCTCATGCCCATAGATCAAATTCTGTCCTGTACTCCTGAAGTTATTTGCCCATTAACACCAATAAGTGTGTTTTCACACCCAGTTTTTTTTGGCGATAAACTGAAGTATCTGTATTAGATTTTAATTGAATACATTTTCAAGTCAAATATGGATTGAAAAAAATTTGTAAATATAAAGGAAGAACACTCACACTCCTGCTAGATCCACGTCTGACATTGGCTAAAAAAAACTTAAGCAAAAACCGCAATACTGTTTTTCAAAAAACATTGTGACTGATTTATATTATAAGGGGATTTTATGCCACATTTATGACTTGGCTTATTTTTTTACTAGCATGTTTTTTTGTGATAAATTTACCAAAATATCTCAAGCTGAATTTCTGGCAATTTTTTTTTGCCAAGTTAAAAGTGGAGTGAATGTGCACAAAAATTTTGCGATTTTTAAAAACTTGTATATAGTAAATTTGATGTAAATTAGAAGTATGCAAAATCTACACCATGCCCATGTTATAAATCAATTCTGCAGAATGGAAAATTAACAAATTGAAAGTGGCGCATTATAAATTAGGTGCACACAAAAAAATGTGCAAAACAGTTGGAAATTGGGCCCTATGTCTGTTACCTTCATTTTGTATTGTATGTTTTAATATGCTTGACTTAAATATAGGAGAAAAAAATGGATATGCACTCTTAAATTTAAGGTTTCTGATAAGCAGGTAGCATGAACTCTAGGGGCTCTGACTGTAATATCTTTACCAATAAGAATTCATTAATCACATTGAACACACTCCCTACTTTAAGTGTTGTCTAGTTTATTTATGTATTTATTTATTTATGTATGTATTTTTGTATTTATTTTCCATGTCAGAAATTATATCCAGTAAATAAATAAATACAGTAAAACATGTATACAGTACCTCACAGAGAAAAGTTATTTTTGTCAGAAACTTTATTAAATGAAACATTGGCACCAAAAATATTTACCGTAAAAGAGCTCTAGGCATTTTTTGCAAGAAAAATAGTCCAGAGAACAGATCTAAGTGTAACAGTAATCTATCTGATATAAACATAAATCTCTAAGACAATAACTATAAGAGCCCTTATATAAAGATAAAACTGGTGGTCATGTCCTTTTTTGTGACTTGCTATGAATATTACAAAAGTAGAAAGCACTTCACCAGGTATTTGTCTCCATTTTGACTAATGGTAACAGACATGAACACTCTTGACCCATTAAATGGAACAGATAATGTTGATATTAGTTTGCCTTGTTAGAAAAACATTACATTAATAAAATATAATACCAAAGAATGCCTCTTTATGGATTGCCCCATAAAGCCTCTAAAGTTAGTTTGCCCAGCAGCCACTAGTTATCTCAACAACATTATGTTGTGGCATATGCAGTATGTTTAGTTTAGTGTGAATGTTTTTCTGCTCACTGACCTTCGTGATCATTCCTATTTGCTGTAACATAATATTACACATACTGTACAGTGTTCAGTAACACATTAATTCTCCTCCACCCATTATCTCTTTCATTCTGAGCTGTCCTATATTTCCAATTATTTACTAAAACATAATTCTTAGAGCAATCGGGCTTCTCTGTTAGTTTATTTAACTGTTTTTCAAAAATGAACACCTGCATTGTTAAAATAATGTATGAAGTAGTTTAGGAATTCTTAGTGAAAAGGGCCAAGTGCAGTTCAATGTAATTATTAACTAAAAGGAAAAGTGTACTTCTCTGCATTTACTGAGGGTAATGAGCTTGTTCTCTTGCATTATTGCTATTGGGAAAGATGTTAAATTAAATGTAGTAACCTGAATTAAATAAGAAATGTTAAATGTCAGCTTGAAATGTACTGTAGCACTGCTATATTTTAAAACCTGCTTCAGGGAATAATAAAATATTGAAGAATATTTTTTGCATTCGTATAATGACATTTTTCAAACAAAATGTAATAATGAGTCACTTTACTCAAAGAATCTTTTTTTCTTTCAATGTCATGTAGTTCTGATTACTTTTAGAGTCTTTTGTCTACTTTCTAAAGCACAAACACATTTTTTATACACCAAGAGTGATATTGTATTCAATTTAAAATTTCTACCTGTTGTTTTTGTACTTCTCTAACAGGATTGTTTCACCAGGTACACTTGTCATAAATTGTCAGACGTCAAGTTTTCTGGTGTTAAAGGGCTAGTTCATTACTGTCCTTGCTGTCAGCAAATAAAACTAAATATGTGGTATTTTAAATTATTTACTGGAGCAATGTGAGTCATAGTCTCTCTTCTAATAAAAATCTAAATTGACCAAAATAATGTAGGTATTACACACCTGAATTGTAAATGAAAATAGACAATTTACATCCTGCAAAACTTGTATTTGTGTAGTCAGCAACTGTGTTAAATGTACTTGGACATTCCTTTGAAATCTTCTTTTATATACAGATGTGACTAGTTAACTAATTAAAGTTTTTGACAAAATCAGTTCAACAAAATATTATGACATGCTAACAATAGTGTAGAAAGACTAAAAATTCACACATTCTCCCTCATCCCCACAAAGTGGCCGCACATAGATTCAAATAGGATAGTTAACATATCCTAAAAGGTCACTAATTCATGACACATATATCTGGGCATATCCCGCCAACAAGTACAGGAGGACACATCTGTATACAGTAGTTGCTTGGCTATTTTTGGTTCAGAAGTAATGCCTATTAGTCTCCTAAGAGAATGAATGACACCTGTAATGCTTGCATCAAAGATATTGAGGCCAGTTGATAAAGACCACCACTTTGGCTACAGGTGCTTTGCTGTTTAGATTTTGTTTTGTTATATACAGTACTCAAAGAGGGATACAGTTGAATAAACTGTAAACCTTTCATTGACATATTTTGGTATAACTAAGCCATTAAGGCTATAAAGTCATATAAATCAATTACTTACAATATAGATATTAGACTTATTACTTATAATATAGATATAATAATAACACATAATAATACAATGATACCTAATTGTGTCTAGACAGTGCACTATGAGCAATCATTTTTCCTACTGTTATAGTTTGCTGAAATGCATCAGTGTAAGTAAAGGACCATTCACACAAGCATTTTGTGAGAATATTTCTGTCTCTTTTTTTATATCAATAGTCAAATTCACACTCCATTAACTCAAATGGGAAAAACACTTACGGAAAGTATACAGCTGAAAAACCCCAAAACCCTCTAAAGATCTTCCCAGTTATCAAACTTTTCAGGCTATAGAATTAAACAAAAATCCTATTCATTGACAGAAAAAAAGATCTTGAAAGCACAAAATTTAAAGGCTCATTATGCAACTCATTATACAGTACTAAACTGAAAACTGATCTACAAATGTATGGCTAAAACTCTGCCCTGTTTGGTGTAAAGTAGTGCTTCTTAAACTGTGAGGTGGGCTTCACTGGCTGGTGAGGAGCAGGTCCCTACAAGCGTCAAATTTGGCACAAGGCAAGGACCCTAACTCAGAAACTGCACTGATAATGCCAGCCTTCCATTATAACCTAGAGACCACAGGTCATTGTCCTGGGGGCAGTTCAATGTCTGTAGACTAAATTCTCAAATCTAGATCTGAAGCATCATAGGTTGGTACTGAAAGCTCTTCACTTATCTCCTGTCTCTGTTGTGGTCATGCTCCTGACTATATGGGAGGTTTGGAACTGGGGAATGATTTGGAAGTTTGCAAGTTTGGTAGGTTATTTGGGGAAAATGATGCTGCCAATGTGCTGGAAGTGGAAATGTGCAAACTGTACCTGTCATTAGTAGGGGGAAAATTGAGGGGCAAATTTGATACCAGCAATGCTAAACTACAGTGTTTGGCGCTGCTACTTCTGCATTTTGTGCTGCACAGTGGTGCTTGACACATCTGGGTAGGCATTTTCTCTTGGGCGCTGATATATGGTGCTGCTGGGGAGGTATTAATATAGTGTGGGTTGTTAATATGTGCACTTTACTATGGTATTTGTTTGGAATGTGGTATTATTTCTTTACTGGTGTGGCCTTGGCATCACAACAGAATCACTGGTGATGCCCAAATCAAAAAAAGTTTGAGAACCTCTTGTTTAAAGTGATCTATTATGTTATTAGTATAATAAGGTCTATTAGATTTAACACCTAAATAAAGTGGTACCAAATAGACTACCAAATATGCTAATAGTTTAGGTCCTTATCTCAAGCTTTTTAACTTTCTGGAGTTTCATTGGTATGTTTTTTATGTTCTACAAAATTTACTTTCCTTGTGGTGTCAAATTTTGATGTTGTTTTCCCTTTTTTAATCCTTCACCTGTGGATTTTACAATTTAAAAAAAACAAAATATTTACTCTGTTTAATTCTACTTTTTTTTAAGTTGTTTGATATTTTATAGTCATGAGAGTTTAACATTATCCTTCCAGTCTTTATTTGTCACAAGCATCTTACTAATACTTGCTGAAGAAAAACTACTATATATTCATGTATTTTGGCATGTTTATTTAACGTGAATCAAGTAGCTACTGTATGATTCACTAACATTATTTATCCATTGTTGTTTAGAAACATCTATTGTATAATTAGGATACAATTACTCTAATAACATGTACATGCTAAACCAAGGCTATATTGAATAACAGGCAAGTATTGTTTTTTTAAAACTGTCTTACAGTGATCAAATTGAACAAATATAAAGCAGGCATTTACATGGAGCTTCTTTGTGAGAGCTGCACATTTTAAGAAAATGCGTATTGCCATTAGTATGAGTTGAATATTCATTGAAAAATGCTCTACAGGATTATTTTACATTGTTTTCTCTTTTAAGAAAGACAAAGTTGAAATCTTATGGAAATATTCATAAATATTAAACAAATAACATAGTCTTAAAAAAAAAGAAATGAATTTTAGTAAGTGAACTTAGTGGAAGCTTTTTCTATTGAGTCATGTTAAATACACATCTATATGCTTGTAAAGTATGTTAAAGGTTATATGTAATATCCAAAAAATATATATTTTAAAGTCTTCCACTTTCTTAAATTATGTCATGAGAAATGAATGGCTTTCATGGTGGATATTAATTCTATTGTGATTGCCTCATTATGACGACATAAACTTGTAGGAAAAAAAAAACTTTCTACTATTTTAATGTCTTTGAAGAAGCTATCAGCTACATAATACAGCATATTTAAAAAAATAATGAAATTGTTATTATTCTGGAGTAGATCGGAGATAGAAATCTTTATGGTAGATAATTTGTGTTGTAAATGATGCACATGTGATTCTAATTTATAAAGTGCAAGTGACATTATCTACTCCAAAAATAGCTAAAATAACAGAATGATGCTAAACAGATTAATGTCCTCCACTGGTGTATGTTGTACATTTCTTTTTTTATGAGACACATCATCTTTTATATAAATGCTATTACAAGGAAACAGGTGAACTAGGTGTATTTTGAATTTGAAGGCTCTTTTTGTTATTGTTGGAATGTCCTATACCTCAGTTAATGATTTCCATATACCATTTTAAGTACATGATTCATTTTTTAGAACATCCCCTTATGAAATTATAAATAATAACAAAGTAATACTTTATTTCTGAGAATTGCTACCATGAACAGAGCTATTGGTAATACATTTCATGCTTTATTTAGTAATAAACTAATAAAGGGGTATAGAATTTACAACCAACACAAATTTTTAGTGTTTTAGGGTTTTTTGTTTTTTTTTCCATTTCATACTTGTGGCTTTTAATACCTCAAAATTTTCAAGATTTTTGTTTGCTAACTAGATACAATTATTCAGCTGTCAGCTACAGTGGCATACAAAAGCCTGGACACCCCTGGTCAAAATGACTGCTACTGTGATCAGTTAAGCAAGTTGAAGACAAAATGATCTTCAAAAGGCACAACATGAAAGAACACATTCCCAATGTATTTTTTGGAAAAAAAAAAATATTTTCATATTTTACATTTTCAAAAAAAATGAAAATGGCCCAATGCAAAAGTTTGGGCACCCTACATGGTTAGTACCTAGCATCACCCCCTTTGGCAAGTATCAGTTTGTAAACGCTTTTTGTAGCCATCCAAGAGTCTTTCAATTCTTGTTTGAGGGATTTTCATCCATTCTTCCTTGGAAAAGTCTTCCAGTTCTGTGAGATTCCTGGGTTGTCTTGCATGCACTGCTCTCTTGAGGTCTAGCCACCGATTTTCAATGATGTACGGATCAGAGGACTGTGAGGGCCATGGTAAAACCTTCAGCTTGCGCCTTTTTAGGTAGTCTATGGTGGATTTTTATGTGTGTTTAGGATCATTATCCATTTGTAGAAGTCATCCTCTTTTCAATTTAAGCTTTTTACCGATGGTGTTATGTTTGCTTCAATAATTTGCTGAAATTTCATTGAATCCATTCATCCTTTTACCCGTGAAATGTTCCCCGTGCCATTGGCTGAAACACAACCCCAAAGCATGATTGATCCACCCCTATGCTGAATGATTAGAGAGATGTTCTTTTCCTGAAGCCTTGTGCCCTTTTTTTCTCCAAACCTACCTTTGATCATTGTGGCCAAAGAGTTCTAATTTAACCTCATTGGTCCACAGGACTTATTTCCAAAATGCATCAGGCTTATTTAGATATTCTTTTGCAACCTTCTGATGCTGAATTTTAATGGTGTGGACGCAGGAGAGGTTTTCTTCTCATGACTCTTCCATGAAGGCCATATTTGTGCAGGTATCGCTGAACAGTAGAACAATGTACCACAACTCTAAAGTCTGCTAAATCTTCCTGAAGGTCTTTTGCAGTCAAGTGGGGGTTCTGATTTGCCACTCTGGCAATCCTACGAGCAGCTGTCTGAAATTTTTCTTGGTTTTCCAGATCTTATCTTGATCTCCACTGTTCCTGTTAACTGACCTGTTTTAATTACATTTCGAACTGATGAAAGGGCAACTTGAAAACACTTTGCTATCTTCTTATAGCCCTCTCCTGCTTTGTGGGCCTCCACCATTTACATTTTCAGAGTGCTAGGCAGCTGCTTAGAAGAACTCATGGCTGCTGTGTTTTTGGCACAAGGTTAGAGGAGGCTGGGTATTTCTAAAGCTGTAAAATTTGCATCACTTGGCCTTTCCTAACAATGATAGTGAACAAGCCATAAGCCTTACTGGCAAATTAAGGTCTGAGACCTTGGTCAAAGTTATCTGAGCACACATATCTTACAAGGATTCCCAAACTTTTGCAAGGTACTCCTTTCCCTTGTTTGATATGTTTATTTCTTTGTCACATTGTGATGTCTCATATTGTCTGTTCATGTGTCCTCTGATTTGTAAAGTGCTACAGAATATGTTGGCGCTATATAAAGTTATTATTATTATTATTATTATTATTATTATTATTATTATTTCCCTTTTTCACTTTAAAATTGTACTCAAACATAATAATACACTGATATTGCTTAACAGTATAGACGAGTGTGTTTAATCTTTAATGTTATGCCTTTTAAAGATCATTTCATCTTCAACTTAACTTCACAATAACAGTTATTTTGACCAGGGGTGTCCAAACTTTTGCATGCCATTGTGTATACATATCTCTCAGTAGATACAGCTAAATATGCACACACACATACAATGGGTACGGAAAGTATTCAGACCCCTTTAAATTTTTCATTCTTTGTTTCATTGCAGCCATTTGCTAAAAGCAAAAAAAGTTTATTTTATTTCTCATTAATGTACACTCAGCATCTTGACAGAAAAAAACAGAAATGTAGATATTTTTGCAAATTTATTAAAAAAGAAAAACTGAAATATCACATGATCATAAGTATTCAGACCCTTTGCTCAGTATTGAGTAGAAGCACCCTTTTGAGCTAGTACAGCCATGAGTCTTCTTGGGAATGATGCAACAAGTTTTTCACATCTGGATTTGGGGATCCTCTGCCATTCTTCCTTGCAGATCCTCTCCAGTTCTGTCAGGTTGGATGGTGAACGTTGATGGACAGCCATATTCATGTCTCTCCTGAGATGCTCAATTGGGTTGAGGTCAGGACTCTGGCTGGGCCAGTCAAGAATGGTCACAGAGTTGTTCCGAAGCCACTCCTTTGTTATTTTAGCTGTGTGCTTAGGGTCATTGTCTTGTTGGAAGGTGAACCTTCGGCCCAGTTTGGGGTCCAGAGCACTCTGGTAGAAGTTTTCTTCCAGGATATCTCGGTACTTGGCCGCATTCATCTTTTCTTCAATTACAACCAGTCGTCCTATTCTTGCAGCTGAAAAACTCCTCCATAGCATGATGCTGCCACCACCATGTTTCACTGTTGGGATTGTATTGGGCAGGTGATGAGCAGTGCCTGGTTTTCTCCACACATACCGCTTAGAATTAACGCCAAAAAGTTCAATCTTCGTCTCATCAGACCAGAGAATCTTATTTCTCATAGTCTGGGAGTCCTTCAAGTGTTTTTTGGCAAACTCTATGAGGGCTTTCATATGTCTTGCACTGAGGAGATGTTTCCTTCTGGCCACTCTGCCATAAAGCCCTGACTGGTGGAGGGCTGCAATGATAGTTGGCTTTGTGGAACTTTCTCTCATATCCCTACTGCATCTCTGGAGCTCAGCCACAGTGATCTTTGGGTTCTTCTTTACCTCCCTCATCAAGGCTCTTCTTCCACGATTGCTCAGTTTGGCTGGACGGCCAGGTGTAGGAAGAGTTCTGGTCGTCCCAAACTTCTTTAATTTAAGGATTATGGAGGCCACTGTGCTCTTAGGAACCTTGAGTGCTGCAGAAATTCTTTTGTAACCTTGGCCAGATCTGTACCTTGCCACAATTCTGTCTCTGAGCTCCTTGGGCAGTTCCTTTGACCTCATGATTCTCATTTGCTCTGACATGCACTGTGAGCTGTGAGGTCTTATATAGACAGGTGTGTGTCTTTCCTAATCAAGTCCAATCAGTTTAATTAAACACAGCTGGAGTCCAATGAAGGAGTATAACCATCTCAAGGAGGATCAGAAGGAAATGGACAGCATGTGAGTTAAATATGAGTGTCACAGCAAAGGGTCTGTGTACTTATGACCATGTGATATTTCAGTTTTTCTTTTTTAATAAATTTTCAAAAATATCTACATTTTCTGTTTTTTTATGTCAAAATGGGGTGCTGAGTGTACATTAATGAGAAATAAAATGAACTTTTTTCTTTTAGCAAATGGCTGCAATGAAACAAAGAGTGAAAAATTTAAAGAGGTCTGAATACTTTCCGTACCCACTGTAGGTGTGTCCACCTTAGTAAACTTCCCCTAATTGTTTTATCCATCATCAGCAAGGGTGCTGGGGTCAGTTGAGTGTTGTGAGAGTAACTAGAAGTGGAAAGTAGGATGTCTTAGTGTAAAAGAAAATGATGCACAGGACATGATTCCAGAAACATATATTATTCTAAAAAAATAATAATAGTCAAGCAAAATAAAGTTATGATTCATATTTTAATAGCACAACACAGCACATCATGTTTAAACAGTTTATGACTCCTAAATAACTAAATTCCAGAAAAAAAAACAATATAAAACAATCATTGCTTAGGTTTTGCTGCTAAGTAGCATTTTGCTGCTAAGCAAACAGATTTTTCTCTGCACTTGGTATGTGGATAGAATTTTAAACATTATTGATTATGCAGAATCCATTGATATGCTGCTTAATAATTTATCCATCTTAAATGCCTTGGTGCAGAAAAGACAAACACAAGCTGAAGACATTAGGAGTTTGTTATACTCAAAGAGAAAGTGTAGTACAGATATTGATTAAATGTTCTTGACAAAAATATGTCCTGGGTAATCTGTCTTGTATTTTGGATAGGTTAAGGTAAATGAAGTTGTCAATGTCTAGAAAAGATTTTGTATATGTTTAAAAAAAATATTTGTCCCTCTAATTTTAACATATGCATGTGTCACATTATATAACAATGAACATACAAGAATATCCCCACAATTTAAAGTTAATGACCATGAAAAGTCACATAGAGCTACCCAAAAAGAAGGTCATACAAAGCACAAATAACTCAAATAATTTATCAAAAAATATATGACATTTTATTAATACATATATAATCACAAGGTGGTTAAAAACGAGACATGGGCTAGATGGTATAACAGCCTTATGTACAGTTCTCTAATACTGTACATTTTGGTTATAATGTAGTTTCCACTCCTCTCATAAGTTAACCATTAAAGATAAAGGGAAGAGTAGAATGCATGCAAGAAATACACAACAATATAATAGAAGCAATGTTCACTTTTTCAGTAAAGAGGAATGGTTGTTAGAATAACAGAACCACTACTCCCTACACCTACCGAATTCAGGCCCCATAAACATCTCTATTCTGATGATGGTGCTGTGAGAACAGTTACTGTAATGGAATGGACCCAACTAGTTTTCAGATGACCACACACATTATATAACATTCAGCCTGAATTCACCCAATTGTGCATTTGTAATGTGTGTATATAATTTCCCATTTGTGTCAAATACGCTATATGCATAAAGCATGCAGTGAGTATTTGTAAAAGGATTTAAGAAGAGCACTCTGTATCAATGTCCTAAAAGCCAAGGAATCACAAGGAAAGCCCACTCTTTAGCAAACCATTCAATTAGAAAGGAAAAAAGGACAGTATGAAAGAGATTCTTGTCATTGATTACTTGTGTGGACACAGGTGAAATGTTACACATGGTTGGCCAAAAACAAGAAACACTTCCTACTGAAAGCTGTAGATATTATGTATTTATTTAATTTATTTATTCATTTTATGCCTATTTGTATAGCGCCATCCTATTCCTCAGCACTTTACAGATATTGTTAGTCACTGTCCCATATAGGGCTCACAATCTACATTCCCTATCAGTATGTCTTTGGAGTGTGGAAGGAAACCCACCAAACACGGGGATAACATACAAACTCCTTGCAGATGTTGTCCTCGGCAGGATTTTAACCCACAGGTTGTTGTCCTCAGCACGATTTTAACCCACAGGTCATTTTCATTTCTTATATATGGTCTTGTGTACATGATGCCTGTACAGTGACCTTCCACAGAGGTAGAAGATGTGACTTTTAAAGGTCCCTGGTAGAAGAGGAGCAGTGAACTGATTTTCCTACCTACAAGTGGTTAGTACTGCAGCCTTGCAGCACTGGAGTCCTGGGTTCAAATTCTGCCAAGGACAACATCTGCAAGGAGTTTGTATGTTCTCCCCGTGTTTGCATGGGTTTCCTCTCACACTCCAAAGACATACTGATAGGGAATATATAGATTGTGAGCCCTATATGGGACAGTGTCTGTACAGCGCTGCGGAATATGATGGCGCTATATAAGTAAGCATAATAAATAAATAATAAACAGTTAGAAGGTTCCCTGCAGCCACCCCAAAGTGAAGTTTACTGCATAGAAATGTTAACAGCTAGTATTGAGTTCTTTAGTAGCAGTATAAATTCTTAAGCACTTTTGAGTGGTGTCTTAAAGGGAAGACACCACTCAAAGGTGGTGGTTTAACCACTGTAAGCTGGCCCCATGATCTGACCTTTCCAGTGGTGCTCTTTTGTAATTTCATGTTGCAGCAAAGTAAAGTTATAAATGTTTGAAAGCATAAAAGTCATATGTAAATTACACTTAGTCATGGTGGGTGGGGGTAGCATCAGAACAGTCACACTATCCCATTGCTGATCACGACTCCTGGATATGATTGACATCTTTCTCACAGTCCTCTCACTCCCTAACATCACTCAGGAGTTAATTTGCAAATGACTTTTTATGCTTTCAAACATTTATATGTTTACTTTGCTGCAACAGTAACATTACAGAAGGACATAAATGGAAAGGTCATTACTTGATCCATGGGGCCAGTTTATGGTAGCAAAACCATCTGACAGGTTCCCTTTCTAGCACTTGGAGGTGCTTAAGAATTTATACTGCTAGTACAGCTAGCACTTAGGTGGCTGCACTGAACCTTCTAACTTTCCACCTGTTTGGACATGGGAAAATCATCAGGGAGCCAGTTTATGGTGGAAAAACCATGTGACAGGTTCCCTTTAAGGCAGTGTTATAATTTGCTATCAGTAAATTCGGAGCTCACAAATGAGATTGAGCGCACTTTTTGGCATACACCCATTGCCAAATATGTTGTAGGGACTGAAAAACATATTTATGAATTCCTTGAGCCATTTGTCCTAACAAAATATTGTCACGTCCTCCTGCTACTGATACAACTGGTCTTGCTCATAGGGTGAGTGTGCTCTTCCTCCCTGAAACTAGAAGCCTAACATGCTCACCTGTGTACCTCTCCAGCCAAACCTAGGCAGCGCTGGTCTATTTATACCTGCTCATTCCTCAGTACGGCACCTCAACAATATAAGATCTTAGTGTGCTAGTTCTTCTGAGGGTATCTTGTTTCTGCATTCCTTCTTGATTTACTGTTCACTGACCTTTGCCTGTTTTTGACTTCACTTCTGATTCAGTTTAACTGACCTTCTGTGTACTGCCTCTGTCTATCCCCGACCTGTGAACTTTTGGTTTGTTTTATGACTTTGCACATCTGTATGCCACATACCTTCAGCCCATACCTGACCACATTTTTTTGACCCCCTAGTGCATCTCTATGGCCATTGGACACCTGACACCCATACCAGGCTGCTATGAGAGGTAGCGCCCTGTTAATTTTTGCACAACAAAGACTAGATTCCTGTAAGGGGGTGTAAGGGTGAAAGCTCAGGTCAAATCCGGTTCTATCCAAATCAGTTTGCTCATCCCCAATCCTAGGACTTTATCAAGGCACTGGTGTTTCCTTTTCTTACTTTACCCCATCCTTTGCTACCCTGACTTTTAGCAGACATTTTTATTTTTGCAATTTTATACAACAAAAGCTCAATTGCAGAGGTAGTGTAATGTATCTAACTTCACTGGGTTTTGGAATTAGGCAAGGTAAAAACCAAATGCCAAAGATATTTTCCAAATTACCCCAAATATGTACAAAAATTGTGCTGCGTGGTGTGACTAAATTGTGATACAGATACAGATTGAATTTGAATGTTTTGACTCTGAAAATCATGAGATTCATTGATGCTGCTGCAATACAGTAGAACAGTCAATGACACACATACACTGTGTTCCAAATTATTATGCAAATTATATTTTTCTTTTATTTTCCTAAATGGTTGATGCAAATGACAGTCAGTATAATGTTCAAATTGCCAACCGTAAGAGTATAAATCAAACTCTATTAGACAAACCTAAACGCAAATTATTATGCGCAACAGAATTTCTAAACATGTTATAAGTTGAAAAACTGAAAATGGTCATTTGTTGAATTTGCAGCATTAAGAGATTACATTTACTGCAATTGAAATCTATTTCAATCAAAAATATTTTGAAAGGCCAAGTTACATTTTAACACATGACCCCTTCTTTGATATCACTTTCACAATTCTTGCATCCATTGAACTTGTGAGTTTTTGGATAGTTTCTGCTTCAATTTCTTTGCAGAAAGTCAGAATACCTCTCAGAGCTGCTGTTTTGATGTTAACTGCCACCCTCATAGATCTTTTGCTTGAGGATACTCCAAAGGTTCTCAATAGGGTTGATTTCAGGAGAAGATAGTGGCCACACCATGAGTTTCTCTCCTTTTATGCCCATAGCAGCCAGCAATATATTTTTTGCTGCATGAGATGATGCATTGAAGAAAGGGGTCAGTCAGAAACTCCATATAGTTTACAGAGGTCATTTTCATACCTTCAGGGATCCTAAAGGGGTCTACCAGCTCTCTCCCCATGATTCTAGGCCAAAACATCATTCTACCACTTCTTGCCTGACGTTGCGGACTTGTTGGATATGGTGGCCATCCACCAACCATCCACTACTCCATCCATTTGGACCATCCAGGGTTGCACAGCATTCATAAGCAAACAAGACTGTTTCAAAATTAGTATTCATGTATGTCGGGGCTCACTGCATCCGTTTCTGCTTGTGTGCTTAGGGGTGGCCAAATAGTAGATTTATGCACAACTGCAAGCCCTGGAGGATCCTACATCTTGAGCTTCATGGGACTCCAGAAGTACCAGCAGCTTCAAATACCTGTTTGCTCCTTTTCAATGGTATTTTATCAGCTGCTCTCTTAATCCGATGACTTTGTCTGGCAGAAATCTTCCTCATTATGCCTTTATCTGTACAAACTCATCTGTGCTCAAAATCAGCTAAAAATCTCTTCATAGTATGATGATGA
Source organism: Leptodactylus fallax (assembly GCA_947044405.1). Lineage (NCBI taxonomy): Eukaryota > Metazoa > Chordata > Amphibia > Anura > Leptodactylidae > Leptodactylus > Leptodactylus fallax. Next base: position 103,029 of record CAMRHE010000789.1, on the reverse strand, counting down.
TGTTTAAGTTTTCATACCTTGTCCAAGACATTGCACTATTTGACGGTTTTTGGGGAGCTGAGAGATCCTTTTTCTTTACCATATTGCTTGAAAACTGTGGCCTGTTTAATAATGTGTAATGTCCTTTGAAGGCTAAAGCACAAACTGCGGAAAAACTGCTTTTTTTTGTTGCAGATTTGGCAGCAGTTTTTTGAGCCAAACTCAGGAGTTGGTTTAGCAGAAGGGAGAAGTATAAGTGCTTCTTTTATATTTCCCATTCCCATTACAAAATCTGCAACAAAGAAAGCAGCTTTTATGGCCTTAGCCTTAAGTAGGTTTCCTTTAATTGGGCTCACCTGGCAAACTAATTATCACAGGTCTTTGAGATTAAGTTCAGTGATCTGCAGAGCCCTGAGACACAATGCCACCCATGAGAAAAACAAAAAATTTAATCTTTGACACTTAACTCCGATTTGCATAACTTTTTGGAACGCTGTGCACAGTGTTACAGACAGACACAGAAAGAGTGACTCTAGTCTCCTGTCTATACCAATTACATCAGTCTTCGCCAGTGCTTCCTAACACAGACACTATACTCCCCACCCTGTATTATCTGTATTTCCTATTTCATTTTTTTTATTTATTTTTACATTGCCTATAAAGCTATGATGACTCATGACCTCATTCCTTTAGTTCCTCATGATTGGTTGTCCCCATCATGAGAGCTACTTGCAAGGCATTATAGGGAAGCCCACCTGATCTGTGAGGTAATGTGAACCTTTATCTCTGCTTTCTCCATGATTTCATATAGCAGCTTCCATTTTAGATGGTTAGTGTGGGCAAACAAAAACTTTAGATTCGTTCATATCCAAACTTTTGGAAAAGTGCAGGTCGAATCCAGTTTGTTAAAGTTCTCTAGTAAACATGCACTTTATGGCTGTATTTACAAGCACCGATTTTGCTTCGGTTCTTATGCATTTTTAAATGACAGAAAAATGTTCAACATATATGTGATTAAAACACGTTCTAACATCTGCAAAACTACTGTTACATTGCTTCCAGTTTTATAACATGTAGCAATAGCCAGAACAGGAAAGTGTGATTACTAAACTCTTTGGACATATATATTGGACCAGAAAGATTACATCATGTCATCAATTGCAGAGCAAAGTCTCTTTTATGACAACTTCAGCAAAACACATTAGAACAATCAGTAAACAGTATGTAAAACCTTCAGCATGATGGAGTGTTCATGTTATTAGAACTCTTGATATGGATAGTTAGTGAAATGTCAGCAGCCTGTGAATGCAAAAACTCCTCTTGCTCATTATTTTTCATTACAATTTCTGTTTACCATCTAAAGATCGGATCTAGTGTCTGAGTCCACTACAAACCATAAACTCTGCATTCTCTTTTTTCTTTTTTCATGCTACCTACTGAACTGTTTGCAGTTATTTATATTTACTGTATACGGTTACAGTATTTTGCAGTGCTCCAATGGAGAAAACATTCCTTTTAGTGTTTAGATTTGTTAATGGGGTTTTCCCATTAAGATAATGGTGTTTAAATTTGTTGACAAGTAAAAGTTAAACATTTTTGCAAATATAAAGATTTTACAATTTGCAGACTTATGAAGATTTTCTGTAAATGTCTATGTGCTAAATGCATGCGACCATGAATGCAGGACTGACACAAGTCAGAAACTCAGCCGTGGCTTCTTTACACAGAAAACAGGCCACAATAAGCAAATCATGACTGCAATTAGGTGTATCAACCCGTCACCCTTGCATCCAAGTGCAAATCTGTGACAGTCCCAGGGCTGCAATAAATTTTGTCAATAATTACACTATTTTTCTGGAATAAATGATAAAAACATGATGCAGGATGTGGCCCTGCCCACGCTGTGCTGCCAGTCCCACCCACTAGAATAGTTGCAAGGCCAGTGATAAAATGCCTTGTGCAACTATTTTAGTTGCAAGTGGAGTTAAACAGTCACAAAACAAAAGCTTGCGACTATTTTATGCCACAAAAGTGGTGTAAGAGTTATGATGAATCCCCCATTAATCATAAAGGGCACAAAAGATCAAAGATACCTGGACGAAAAAAGGAAAAGCACACCAATAAATTAAAGAAATAACCAACAAAGTTTATTGATACATATAAGCAGACAATTGAAAACAATTAAAACCAAGGACTAGGCAAAACCAGCATATAGGAAGGAAAAACCCAAAGATGCCCTGGAGCCCCTACCACAAGATAATAGTGTAACTCCAATGTGGTGAATGGTAAATGGAAACCACACAAGGAACTCTGCACAAGTGCAGTCAGTCAAAGAATAAAGTGCTGTAACAGGACAAGATAAATATCAATAAAAAAAGTGATACATGGGTAAATAGCTGATGTATACCAATAAATGAGGAAGGGTCACACCACAACAAGGCCACAAGAAACCCCACTGTTCATTGCAGATGGTTAGAGAAAATCTGCTAATGTTTTATTTATATTTGCAGAGTTTAGCTGGTGTAGGTCTGCCTCACACTTGTCCAAGACTTGTCTAAGGTGCTATTGGCCTGTAGAAATGAATTTGTGAGGAGGAGCAACAGATGTCAGGGCCTCTCAGCTTGTGACTAGAGATGAGCGAATTTCTGAAAAGTTCGATTTGGCAGTTCGATTCGAAGTTCCAAAAAAATTTGCTTCGATCCGAATTACTTTGCAGCGAATAAACAGCTATTTCCAGGCTGCAGAGAGCTGGGATGGGCGGCAAAAGGATGGAAGCCCTTGGATGCCACGGTCATGTCTCTCTCTCTTTCTCTCTCAGACAACTTTTATTCATATGGAAGGATCTGCTAACAAGCAAAGACACGCCTACCCAATCACATCACTAGAGAATATCTTGTGACTGTCTGATGTCACAAAGGTCATTACTAAATATTCATTACTATGAAGCATCAGGAAATCCGGAATCCTGAAATTCGGATCGAATTCCACTTCTGCAGAATTGATTCGCTTATCTCTACTTGTGACTAGACCTCTGGGCTTCTGGCTTGGCCTAGCATCTTAAGCCACTTAAAGTTTTGCATTTTGAGATCTAAACCCTGCAGTTGGGTATTGTAGGATATGAATTGAAGAATTTCTCCCATCAGTTTTTATTTAAGGATATGCACCCCACAGTCTCAGCATTTTTTGATTGTTGAAAATGAGAGAGAAAATTGAGAATTGGAACCACACCACCATCAACCTTAGTGCCAACTCTTCTTTACTACACCAGCCCCAGTAGTTCAGGAGGTTTGGTGAAAGGAGAGAAGACTTGGTTGCAGTATACCCACATAACCGTGGCAGAAAATGGCCTCAGTGCACTGGTCTTAGTGGTCCCATACCATTTATCACTGAGGTCGGTGATGTGCTTCAGAGATCACATGAGTATGCAGCTTACACTAGGTATACACTAGCATTCAAGTTTCCATTCTTTGGGTCCGTTTGGGGACCCAAAAAACGGAAATCCTATACATTTAAAAAGCGGTTACCCATGGAAACCCGCAGACCCCTTAGGCTACAATGGGGACTGCTGAGTTTCCATCCAGTTTCCACCCAAATTCAGCAGAGAGAAAAGTCCTGCTTGCATATGCAAGGAGGTCTAGATACAAAGTACCAACTTTAAACCCCTTTAAAATATAATCCACATTCTGAATTTTTGTGTATGCTAGTAATGTTGAATTGTGCGGTTACAAAAGAATTTAAGAACATGTCTGTAAAAATTCTTAGTATTTCCATTTAAAGTCACTTCTGATACATGAAGCGTTTTATACTTTGCTTATTTAAGGCGCTCCTGCCTCCGCTTTGTTCTCAGGGTTTTCACATTGTAATGTTTTCTGCGTCCTGCTATGTGGTTGATCTTTCTGTCTTTCTCTCTGTGAATTGTCTAATTTTCATGTACCGTGCTTTCATTTCTGCCTCAGACATCTTATATGCATGTGCTATTTTAATTGCATTACCTATGGTGAAATCATCTTGTAACAACTTTTTTTCTATTCCTTAACTTCCTTTGAATTTGATCCCATCAGACTTCACTTTTATCATATGATCACTGTCATAAAAAGCTCTGTCTTTTGCTATCAAATGTAATTTTGCATCACATTCATCTATGGATTGGGTAGCTCCCTGCTGTCTTTCATAAAGACCCTTTCTTTTTTTATCAGGATTACAGGATGTTTGAAACATTTCAAATACCATCAAGTGTTTTTTACTTGTCGAAAGAACATTCCCCACTCAATTTGTTAATAGGTCACCTACCTTTATATTGCTTCCTTTATCTATCTGTAATAAAATTCACTTTTCACATGTGGAACCTACTTATTTATTTCAGCATTAGGTTTTTTTTTTTAACTTGTATGATAAACTCCCTATCTTTAAAAGTATATTCAATTTACAAATGTGTTTGGAGCTCTTTTGAAGTTTAGAGAATCATACTAGTTCAGAATCCATGGAGCAACCATTGTACCATAAATAGTGTTTATAAGTGTTTTGATTTATTCAAAACTACAATAAATATATACCGTATACATTTGGTATCAACGTACCAGTACCACCACACTACTAAATCAGTTTGACTTTGGGTCACCTCTATGGGTGTTGTCTAAGCAGCCTCACGACTTTTTATTCTTTAATCCCTGTACAGGGATGTGAGCTTAGCTGTGGGGAGAATGCCACATTTCTACCTCTTGAGCTAGTTCCAGTATTGGTAACAGTAGGCCCAGTGGGCTAAGAGATGTTTGTGTAAAGCATCAGGGATCAGGCAGTAGAGCAGTGAGACACAAGCAGGTGGTTAGACCAGGTGGAAACGTTCAGAGGTCAGGTCCAAGTAGGTGGTCTGGCACAGGTAACAGCCAGGACAGGAATAGCAGACAGGTATAAAGTCAGGAACTAGTGGAGGTTCAGAACACACATCAATTCAGGTTATGTGAAAGAACACCTTACAGCAGATCTAGCTAGTTAGGAACCTTATTGCTCTGGTGTAAAGAAGAGGACTGAGAAGACTTATAAAGGATAATTGGCTGGGGAGTCAATTACTGTTGTGCATGCTGGCCCTTTAAGAAACAGAGAGAGTCTGTGCATGTACACTATGGGTACCAAAAGCAGAGCCAGAGAAGAAAGGGGAGGATGCTAATTTGAAGCCAGAGGAAGTAGGATGAAGGGAGCACAAAAGGGAGATAAACTGGAGAAAGCTAATGCTATGGGAAGCAGGACAGCAGCAGCAGTGCAGAGCCAGTATTACAGATTTAACCTCTCATTTACCACCTGACAACACTTTAAAGGGTCCTGCAGCATTTTCAAGTGAAAGGGAAGCTGCACAGGGAAATGGCTAGCTGTCAGAATACACTGAATGGACCATAGAGTAAATGAGCTAAATGAGCGCATGTATAGAATACAGTAAGGTTCTTTTCACATTGCATGTTCTTTGGAGGTTTTCCTTGGCAAGATTTCCCGACAGAAAACTGCTTTGCTAATATGATTGTTCCTCTCCCATTCAGCTGCACTCAGTATTGGCAGCACATCTGATATGCTGCAGATAATTTGCATCATTTATACTGCATAAAAGTTACAAGGATAGAGCACGTGGTCTGTTTCTGCCTTCAAATTTCCACCTTTATATTCCTTTGTGCTATTCAGTTTGCTCATGTTGTTGTTGCTCTTAAATTATGGATACAGATATAACAATTCTTAACACAGAGACAGTGAACAAGTAAACAGTTGCAAGAAACTTATACTAAGCTTTTTCAATGGCTTTTAATCTGATAACATGTTGCATCATGATATCTCACAAGGAAACCATTGAAAAAGTAAAGTTGAAGAAAGCTGCAACTGTTTATTTAACTTGCTAAGAGCATCAGCTACATCTGTATAGATCAGTTTCTTTTCTTCTCCCTCTCCCCCACCTAAATGGACATCATTCACTTTACAGATTATGCTGATTTCAATGCTGGCCTGCGACGACACAATATTAACTAAGATATCAACTTATATTTGCCCATAGAAGTCTATAGAGATGGAAGAGGGTCGAATATCTGTATGAAAATAAGAAGTGATAAGGGCACATAAATCCTGAGGTTGCTATTGACGTTTTTCTGTCTCATAACTACTGGATTAATATCACCTACTGGACAGAACATATTTAGAATGTGCATCACATGTGGTGATGTTGCTTTTTTGAGTGATGGTTTAATATCATAATCTCCTGCTATCTCCATGTGTTATCTATGTATGATATCATAGCAACTAGTGATATCATGGCAGCTTATGCTGAAAAGTCATGCAAAAATTTAGTTACTCTTTAAATTCTACTTTACTAAAACAAGATCAAGTACAAAATGCACCTGTTCCCCCACTATATATAATAGAGTGACACAACCCCTACTACTGATGATTAGACAGGCTCTCATCACACAGTTATAATACAGTGGGAAAAAAAGTATTTAGTCAGCTACCAATTTTGCAAGTTCTCCCACTTAAAAAGATGAGAGAGGCCTGTAATTGACATCATAGGTAAGCCTCAACTAGAGACAAAATGAAAAAACAAATCCAGAAAATCACATTGTCTGATTTTTAAAGAATTTATTTGCAAATTATGGTGGAAAATAAGTATTTGGTCAATAACAAAAGTTCATCTCAATACTTTGTTATATATCCTTTTTTGGGCAATGACAGAGGTCAAACGTTTTCTGTAAGTCTTCACAAGGTTGGCACACACTGTTGCTGGTATGTTGGCCCATTCCTCCATGCAGATCTCCTCTTAGAGCAGTGATGTTTTGGGGATGTCGCTGGGCAACACGGACTTTCAACTCCCTCCAAAGGTTTTCTATGGGGTTGAGATCTGGAGACTGGTTAGGCCACTCCAGGACCTTGAAATGCTTCTTACGAAGCCACTCCTTCGTTGCCCTGGCGGTGTGCTTGGGATCATTGTCATGCTGAAAGACCCAGCCACGTTTCATCTTCAATGCCCTTTCTGATGGAAGGAGGTTTGTACTCAAAATCTCACGATACATGGCCCCATTCATTCTTTCATGTACAGGTCTGTGAGAGCCAGAAATCTTGCTTGTTTGTAGGTGACCAAATACTTATTTTCCACCATAATTTGCAAATAAATTCTTAAAAAAATCAGACGTTATTTTCTAGATATGTTTTCTCATTTTGTCTCTCATTTTGTCTACCTATGATGTCAATTACAGGCCTCTCTCATCTTTTTAAGTGGGAGAACTTGCACAATTGGTGGCTGACTAAATACTTTTTTTCCCCACTGTATAAGCTTTTATAATTTTTAGGAATATATAGAGAAGGATAATTAAACTGCCCCCCCAGCAGGCAAAGATGGTGCTATGTCTATCTGCCCATTTTATGCTCTGATGAGGCACTGAGAAAGAGAAATCTAAAAGCACACAGAAGGCTGCACTGCAGGGAAATAAATGCAATATACATCAAATAAATGCAGTGTGTGATAGACAATCAGCTGTGTTGTAATGCAACAAGTTTTCAATGGATTGCTTCTTTAAGTGTATTATATCAAAAAACTATAATGAGATATTGAAATAAAAAATAATATTGCACCAGGTTTCATTAGGGTATTCTCTCAAAAAATAACTCAAATTTTGATTTCCATAAATAACGAAACCATGTCCCTAGGTTTGCCAAGATATAGTATTAGAAACAAATAGTTGTCCTTCAGGTTCTTAAAGCTCTTTCCAAATAGCCTTTCTTCAACAGCATTTTTCTTCTTGCTTGAAAATATTTTAATTGTACAACACTTCCCTTGGGCCTCAGAATAATTTGTAATTGTTTCTAGCATTTTTCTTCCAGACACAATTCAAAACAAAACTATACTGTACTTATGCTAGTGTTTGTTAGAGTGGTCTAAATTCATTCATTTTATTTCCATGCAGTTTTAGATCCATTTTTTAAAAAGCGTCTTGCACATACATGAAAATATGTAGCATGCCTAAACACATACTGTATGTACTCTCGGAGGTTAAAGGGGATGTCCCGAAATTACATTTTCCGGCTAGGAGACTGGCAAAGGTGAAAATAAAACAGTGCTGGAGTGTGCAACACGAAGGAGAGCACCAGTACCAAGCACCACCATGTAGCTAAGTTCACACAAAGTTTTTTTGCTTGGGTAGTTGAGTTAATCGGGCAGCTGACTATGCTACTGGATACCGTTGGCACTGTCAGAAGCTAAATAATCATGTACAAGAGATGGGTAGTCAGACCTAGAAATTAAAGGTCCCAGATAGAGTCTTTCCAGGATGAAGATAGAAAGAGAGATTTTGGAACCAGCAGCTATCAAATGGGTTAAAGCAAATGTACTGCAAGTTGTATACTCAGAAGTTGAAAGATATTTGTCAAATAGGGTTTTAGTACAAATTCTGCTTTCTTTTTTGCTGCAGCCTTCACTTGGTCTCACATAGTGTAAGCTGCTCTGTCCCCTTCTCAGAGAGGTCCCACTGAAACACTCCCTCCACTAGGCATTGGTACCCCTGAGAACACCAATGCCTTTATCAGGCAGATGTAGGCCTAATGAGGGCCTATAGGTCTGCTTTTAGTACATCCCTTTTATGCCGTGCAGAACAAATTTTAATTCATAATGATACCATTTAGTGTTTCCATACAATGGACTGGGAAGCTGTCAAAAACATATAAAGGAGTGGAATTGGAAAGAAATATACAATTTTGCCTTTTTCTTATAGATCTAATTTCTACAGCATTCACTATGGAGTAAAAATGACACATTATCTATATTCTGCGGGTCAGTATGATTACAGCAATACCAAATGTATATAGTTTTTTCATGTTTTAACAAAAAAAAAAAAAATCTTTAAATCACCATATTGAGAGGTGAGAGGTTGAGTCAACTTTAATCCATTTCAACTGGCTGCAAGTGTGATTTAGTTATTGCCACCACCTGTTATGTGCCACAGGTAAGTAACAGGTGCTGTTAATTACACAAATTAGAGAAGCATAACATGATTTTTCAAAGGGTGCCAATACTTTTGTCCACCCCCTTTTTTATGTTTGGTGTGGAATTATATCCAATTTGGCTTTTTGACAATTCTTTTTGTGGTTTTCCATTGAAGACAAATTAAATGAAGATATTATTACCAAAGCATTTGTGATTGCAATCATTTTCTGGAAGAAATTGAGTATTATCTGACAGAATTGCAGGGGTGCCAATACTTTTGGCCAGCACTGTATGTGAGGCATCTTTTTTGCAGGGAAAGTAGCCATTTGTATTAATACCACTTTTCAGAATGAATGATATTTTGATCACTTTTTAAAAAAATGTGAAAAATAAAAAAATGTGATGTGCACATTTAGATTTTTTCCCCCTCTTACAGCATTTACTATATGGTATAAATATTTTTATATCCTTGTAGTTTTTGTATATTTATACATAATCTATGGATAAAAAATTTTTTATTATTTTTTTTAAATATATTTACTTTTTTTCATCTTTTTATTTATTTTTTAACCATAGGGGTAGTATACAATGTACTGCAATAATACTGTAACACCTATATAAGGTACTGCCTTTATCAACTCCCTCATATATACCTTTACTCTATGTTGGAGTAGAGAAAGTGTGTAACAACACATTGGGATAGATTTATTAAGTGTGAATAAAGGGTCTGATAGGCACAAGCAACACCTGATTTATCAAGAAACTCCGGCCTCTCAATAAATCAGGCACACACCCATGTGTCAGATTGTAGATCTATAGCAGTCAGGAACTGTCGTAGCTTTCCTCTATAACTCACTCCAGAAAACTGACTTGAATTATAATAAATATGTCAGGTCAAGGCCATCCTGCCTGACCCTCACATTTGTGGAAAGGGGCGAGCGAGACGCATTATGGGCCATGTGCCACATCTATGGAGCAAGAAAGGTTGCATCACATCTCCCATCTACATCAGAAAACTAGAAATAGATGGTAATGGGGGATGATAATTTCCCCCATAGTCTCTGTTACCTCTTATTATTTCTTTGTATTGTCCTCAAAGAATATCCACTGAAATGCTGGATTCCTCTGCGGACTTTCTGCTTCCATTATACCTATAGCAAAACTGCCGCTGTTTCCATAGGTATAATTGACATGCTGCGATTTCCAAAACTGCAACGGTTTTGGAAATCGCAGTGTGTCCTCTGCGCATATTTTACCACACTGTGGGTATGGGATTCGCTAGAATCCCATCCACTACACAGTGACTGTAAAACGCCGCATTTTTTTACGCGGCATTTCCGCCGCGGGCAAACCGCGGTATTTATGCCACATGGGCTCTGGCCTAGAACAGCAAAGGATCAATATGTTGAAATCACATAGGTCTAATCCAGGTTTCCCTTAAACTCTGACATTAAGGAATATTCTGTATTACCATAAATATATTAGAGACTGCTGTTAGGATATAGTAACATTTCTCTAGTGGGTTTGAGTGACTTAAGCATAAAAAAAAAATATCAGATGATGCAGCAAATAGAGGAATCCCTCATACATGTAAAGTGTGATGAATGATGCATTTTTTAAAGAACACTGCAATGATATTACAATACAGTAGGTTTTAGCCATTTGAACCCCTTCACGCAAAATCATGTACATGTACAGTAATACCTCGTACATTCGCGAGGTTAGGTGCCAGAGCGGGTCGCGGATCGCGAGGAATCGCGAATGTTTGGTACAAGCGCTTAGAAGCGCTTACAATGCCGGTTTCTAATGTTTAACCCCTAAATATCAATAAACTTTACCCTTCAGTACTGTACAGTATACTAAAGTATACTAAAGTATACTGTACAGTACTGTATATTAATACATTCATTCATTTTTCTTATACACTCACAGTAAAATGAAACTAATTACCAGGTATGTAACGAACAGGATGCTACTACCCAATAGCGAAGGTGTTTTTTTTAATTAAATTTCACAGATCTGAAAAAAAAGAGCAAAATCTATATATGTTAGTTGCCAAAAAAATATCGCGAATCTGTGAATTCGCAAATTCAGAAACGCGAGTGTACGAGGTATTACTGTATATGATTTGGTGTAAAGGGGTGTATGGAGAAAGCTCAGGAGCAGAGCTCTCTCCATACATGGTGGATGCCGGCTGTATAATACAGCCTGCACCTGCTACTAACAGCTGCAATTGGTGCCGACAACGTTTGCAGCTGTTAACACTTTAGATGCCACAGTCAAACGTGACCGCGGCATCTATAATATGCAGGCGCCATGGGCGCCACTGTCTTTACTCTATCGCTGCCCTCCAGAACGTCATCGGAGGACGGCGAGCGGTTGTCTTGACAGAAGGGGGTCTATTGAGGGCTTGTCATTAGTATGGCTCTATGAAGTCATGGGATTTTACTATTCACTGCAAATCATTAGTATTGCAGTGAATAGTATGAGCGATCAGACCCCCTAGGGTTCTAGGTCCCTAGGGGGTCTGAAAATAAAAGTAAAAGAAAAATAAAAAACATTTTTTAATGTATTAAAAAAACACAAAAAGTTTAAAAGTTTAAATCACCCCCCTTTCCCTAGATAACATATAGAAATAAATAAAAAATAATAAACATAAATAAGTTAGGTGTCCCTGTGCTCCAAAATGCCTGAACTATTAAAATATTTATCCTATACAGTGAACGGCATAGCAGGGAAAAAAATCAAAATGGCCAAATAGCTGATTTTTCAACTTTTTACCTCCTATAAAAAATGGAATAAAAATTGATCAATTTATCAGACCTTCCCCAAAATGGTATCAATAAAAATGCCATCTTGTCCCGCATAAAAAATATGCCTTACCCAGCTCCATACATATAAATATTAAAAAGTTACAGGTGTCACACTATGGCAACACAAAAGTTTTTTTATATTTTTGCAAAATTTTTAATTTTTTAAAAGGTATCAAAACATTACAAATACTGTACAAATTTGGTATGGCAGTGATCATTCTGACCCGCAGAATACAGATAACATGTCATTTTTACCACATAGTGAATGCCGTAAAAATTAAACCCATAAGAAATTGGTGCAAATGTGTTTTTTCCAATTCCATCTCAATCTGAATTTTTTTCGGCTTCCCAGAACATTGTACAAGACATTGCATGGTGCCATTACAAAGTACAATTTGTTTCACAAACAATAAGCCATCATGCGACTCTGTGAACTAAAAATGAAAAATTATGGAATGGGGGGAGGGAAAAACAGAAATGCAAAAACAAAAATTGTCTGTGGCATAAAGGGGTTAAAAATACTCTTTAAAACTTCAACATTTTCAGTGAATATTATATAACTTTCACATTCTAGTGTGTTACAGAGTTGCATAAATACAAATTTCCCCAAAATGTTGCTATTGCAAGAAAAGTAAATTTCAGATATCTCACATTTATCCTGCATGAACTGTCAGTAGTATGCACACTGTCATCGACACTAAGCTGCAGTAGAGTATGTGAAAAAATAAATTTGAATAATTTTAGATTGTATAACAAAAATCAACTTTGTGTTTCTGTGTTGTATACTAGTAAGCTATGTTACAGTACATGTTTTTTTGTTATAAATAAAGGCTTTGTATCTCATAATGTAATTTTTAATAGCAATAAGAGTTCAAAATTACTGGATGAAATGGTAAAAAATACAATCTCTCCTGCAATTCCATCTGCTGCACTGAGAGGTGTTTTTAGCACTTGGGAGATTTCAACCATCTGTTGGTCTGATGCTTATTTGCAGTCTGCTGCCTAAAAGGCATTGTCACAATTTTGTGACAGTGTGTAGCTGCCACATTTTTTTTTTTTTTAATCTTCATTTTGTATACTACTGCATATTTGATTTCTCTGCCAAGTATTATCTTGTATAGGGGCCTTAGTGTATAAATTATCTGGTGACAACTAAAATTGTGTAATGCAAATGTACCTTTATTATACTCAGTACAAGACCTGTTCTTTTCAATCTTGTGGTCAGCTTACATATCTGAAAGAGGAATTTTCTGTCTTTTCTAATAAAGATACGTACCTGTTTCTGATGTCTGTCACACATGGACATGTTCTAGGCTTTGTGATGTTTTGCATTTGATGTATTTGTTATATATAATAATAACTATTAATACTATGTTACTATTGAAAGTTTTTGGGCTTATGGACATTTTGAATAGTTATCTCTCACTTTGGATCTTCATTTATGGTCAGCACATGTAAAAAATAGCAGCATCTCTAGAGGTTAAAATGTTGAAGGTCAGTTACCCCAACAAGCTTGATAAGAAGCAGATCATTGGGGGTTTCGCATGTGGACTCTAAGGCTGGTTGCAGACGACCATGCTGCAACCGGCCTGCCATGAATTAAAAACACGGGCTGCACACAGGCGACATGGAGATATCCCTGTGTGCTGCCCAGACACGGAGTGAGTTTACACGGCTCAATGAATAGGAGCCGTGGAAGCACGGGCTGCAAAATAGGACAGGAATAGGACCTGTTTTATCTGATGCGGTCCGGACTGTTGGCCCTCAAAGGGGACCTTGAAAATCACGGTCGTGTGTACGGGCCCATAGAAAAGAATGGGTCAGTGTGCTATTCGTGAAATACACGGATAGCACACTGACCCACAGCACGGTCATCTGCAAGGGGCCTAAGATGTCTATTAAGTGATTGCTTAATCATCTTTAAGCTCATGATGTTGCATGATGAATATATCTGTCAAAAGGTATCGCCTGATTTCTTCACTCTTCCACTACTTTCAATGGCTAACACGGTACAACATTATACTATATCTGTCATAAGCAAGGTACAGTTAGAGGGGTTGTCTGGCCCCAAATAGATTTTTCATACTGATGACTTATACACAGGATAGGTCATAAGTATGTGATCTGTAGCACCCAGACCCCCCAAAGATCAGCTGCTCTGGCAGTTTCTGGGTGAAGGAAGCTATAGCAGTGGACGAGGAGCATGTGCAGGCTCTCCTCTTCTTAGTAATAGAAGTGACACTGCACTTCCCTGAAACCACCACTATGCCATAGCTTCTGATGCCTATCCATGTGATCAGCAGCAGAAACCTGGTTGATGCACATAGCTTGGTTCCTGCCACAACTACAAGGGATGGATGACTCTGCAGTAGTTTAACCCTTTTCATGCTGCAATCAATAGCTACCATAATATGTAAAGTGGTTAGACAGAGAGGCTTAAATTTCACCCAGAGACTCGGTCTAACAGTCTGGATGTATGTGTAAAACCGATATTTACAATACCCTGCAATAAAGAAGCATTACAGAGTATTATTCTTTACAAATGATTGCAAGTACAAGTCCCCTAGTGGCAGTATAAAATGTTAAAATATAATAAAATGTTAAAAATATTTTTTAAAAAGTGAAAAAAATCACCATTTTTCCTTAACGTAGTTTTATTATGTTAAAAAATATAACAAAACTATATATAATTGTTATGACCCTAACTAAGGAATTTATAATGGTATTTAAATAGAAAACACAAAAATTGCTATTTTTCTTAATCTAGTCTCCCAAAAAAAATGAAATAAAAAGTCATCATAAAGTTATTCAATTTTCCTTCAAAAGTTCAACTTAAAACTACAGCTGGTCCCACAAAAATATGTCCCTACATAGCTTAATCTACTCAAAAATTAAAATGTTGCAGCTCTTAAAATATGGCGATGCAAAAACAAAATATTTATTTTAAAAAAAGTTTTTTTTTATTGTGCAATTATAGTAAAACTTTAAAAAAAATATAGAAATTCGGAGTTCCCTTTCATAGCTTTGATAGCAATTTGTCACCAACAGATGTACCCCCTTACCTCTCCTCTTGGTTAAACATGTCCAGATATAGGTATGTGTATCACAACAGAAAGGAGTTGTCCTATGAAAAATCTAAAATTCCTTAAATTATGACAGAAGAGTCTCCTGATTGTTCCCTTCAGCTTAGAAGTCAAAATGACGCAATTTCCAACCCCCAGGGTCTGCTGTCTCCCACTTCAATAAGCCCAAGCACTTCCAGTAAATCATCCTTGCCTTATGTCTCATCAGGATCTTTTTCCAGTAATAACCACTCAACCACAGCTGTTTCCACCTGCTCACAACAGTTCCAAACTTTCCACATTTCCTTCCACCCACCCACAATGTATGTCACTGTTGCTGCATTCATATGTGTAACATTTGTTATATATAGCTGATGCACAATAGTGTGTTGCTCCCACTGATGGGCTGAAAATGTGACAATTGTACAATTGTCACTGACTTTGTGAATGGAGTACTACTGATGTGGCTGGCTAGCATGAAAGGCTGGAAATAAGCCATGCCCTTGATGCTACATGGTTAATGATCCATCTTCTCAGATGTGAGGGGGAGGACTGAAGCATGAGCGAAGTGTGGTAGTTCACTCTGCAGCATTAGACAAAACCACTTCCTGGATGCAACCAGCAAGTGGCAGTCATAGTAAAATAAGGAGTAGGAACATGAAATACCTTATAATAATGTGTCTAAATAACATTGCTATGCTGGTTTTAATAATTTGTTTTAGCATCTCCCTGAAATACCCCTTTAGGCCAGGGCCCCATGTTGCAAAAATGCTACGCTTTACAGTACCTTCTGGCTAATGTCATCCGCACATTGCAACAGAAAAGCTGTCTTTTCAAAACCTCCTGCAATATGTCAATTATTCCTGCGGAAATGCCACTACATTTTTTTCTGCAGCGTTTTTTAGCTGTGCCTCACTACATGAGGCCTGAGCCTTAAAGGGGTATTCCCATGACTATAACCATATCTATATTTGTAGATAATTAAAAGTTAAACATTTTTGCAAATATAAGTAGTTAAAAATTCTGCAGAGTTTTAGAGAAAATCTTTAACTATATTAGTGGTGACAGTCTGCTGTCTTGATCGGTTGCCAATGGATACGACCACAAATGCAGAAATTTTGTATGGTCCGGGACTTGTCAAAAAACCCAGCCATGATTTTCTTATTGTAGCTAGGTTTATCAGGCAGGGACACTACATTTATGATAAGATATCCCGACCACAATAAGGAAAATGTGGCTGCTTTTCTAACCTTAGAAAGGTCCTGCATTCATGGTCGTATCCTTTGGCAACCAATCAAGACAACAAGACTGTGACCTCAAGATATTTAGCGAAAATCTTTAAAACTCTGCAAAATGTTTAATTACTTATATTTGCAAAAATGTTTAACTTTTAATTATCTACAAATTTAAAAATGGTTCTGTTCGTAGGAATACCCCTTTAAGCAGATTTTCTAAACACAACATGAGTTTGTGAGAAGTGTCCAAAAGTGGGACACCCAATGGGAAAGGGTGAATTGCAGTCATTCAAGGTTTTTGTCAGCATATTATGATATTTAATTGGATTGGATTCAAGACTAATTGGAATCCTTAATCAAACATGAGATCAATTCAGTTTGGATCCATATGTATTTATAGGATAAGTGGTAAGAGTCTGATCACTTGTTGGGACCTCCATAGATCATGAGAATGGTACTCCCATGTCTCGAGCTTGAATGGAGAGATGGTTGCATATATGGGCTGCCAGTTCTTTCAACATAATTGACTATCTCTGTCAGTCCCTTAGATATTGAATGGAGCAAATGAATGTATGCCCAACTAAAGATCCACTCAAATGGGGGACATGGGACTTCCTTCTTGTGATAAATGGAAGTACATCAGTAAGATGCCCAACTATCATATACTTATTATCTATCCTGTGAATAGAGGATGAGATATTCTGAGGAAACTCCTTTAGGCTGAGGCCCCATGTTGCAGAAACGCAGCAGGTTTTTTTTTTTCAGATTTTGCTGTGTTTTTTAAGCCAAAGTCAGGAGTGGCTACAAAAGGAATGGAAAATATTTAGGAAGAACTGCTACCTTCTGCTCAATCCACTCCTGGCTTTAGCTCAAAAAAATGCAGCAAAATCTATAACAGAAAAAGCTGCATTTCTGCAAAGTGGGGCCTCAGCCTTAAAGCCTCTCTAATTTGCGGAGAATAGTGCTGCTTAGCACAGTGCTACCTAACAAAAACTATAACTGAATGCTCTAAAAATACAAAGCTCTACAATTATTTAATGTTTTCTCCATTTTATTAAATTCAAACAGAATTTAATAAGCTAATCACGTAATGCAGTGTTAAATTATAAAGTAATTGACTTAGGTTAATTCAGTCAGGATTCAGTCAATATGCCATGCTTAAACAGAAGCAGAGAAATTATTTTTTATTAATAACAGTAGAAAAAGGAAAAGGTGAATAGTTCAGGATTTTGTTGAATTGTGTGTTTCTGAAATAAAGTTTCATCTCATAATAATAATCAAAAAGGTAAATGAAAACTTTCTGTCCATGATACACATGAATGTTGCATAAACAGAGAATCTTAAAAAAAAAACACAAAAAAATAGATAGATAGTGACATATTTATTTTACAACATGACATTTTAGCTACTTTTTCTGATAACATGTGTGTCTCATCTAGTAAAAGCCAGTGGAATAGTTATAGTTCAGAGAAGCTTTTTCTAAGCAATTAATTTGCTCTCAGTTGGGAGAATTCTCCAAGTGAGGCCTAAGCCTCTATTCACATGTTAGTACTTTAATGTGCCTAAATATTCACTCTCTGAAAGGCAATACTTTGTGGAGCCATGTTTTGCTGCAATTAGAGATGTATATCTCTTGGGGTATGTCTCTATTAGCTTAGCACATCTAGATACTGTCAGTTTTCAAGTCATGTCACAGATTCTCAGTTGGATTGAGATCGGGGCATTTACTAGGGCATTTCAAGACGTTTAAATATTTCCCTTTAAATCACTCCATTAAAGCTTAATTCCTCAAAAATTGCACTTCACTCGCATCCATATTTCTCTTAATCCTGACCTGTTTTTCAGTTCCTGCTGGTGAAAGGCATCCCAACAGCAAGATGCTGCCACCACCATACTTGATGTGGAAATACTTTTCTTTGGATAATGGGAAATATTAAGTTTGCACTATATAAAGAGTTTTCTATGGTGGTCAAAAAAATTCTATACTTTCTGCAAAGTGGTGTTTGGTAAACTCTGAACAGGTTTTCTTATGATTTTCTATGACGCTAGGTTCACTCTAGTGTTCGGCTCTCTGTTGTTCTGGTCCACATGGAGACCGGAAAGACGGAGAGCCTGTCCGCTTAAAAAGCGGTTACCCGAGGACACCCGTGGACCCCATAGACTATAATGGGGTCTGCCTTGTATCTGTCAGGTTTCCACTATTCATTGCAGGACTTTTCTCTCATCCAATTTTAGTCGGAGTCTCCTATAGAGACTCCAATGCAGATGGGAACCTAGCCTAAATAATGTTTTTTCTGGCCACTTTTCTATAAAGCCCCACTATGTGGAGTATATGGCTTATAGTGGTCAGGTGGACAGATTAGAGGAATAGCTAGGGATTCAGCAGAGAGGGAAATTAACACATTCAAGCGGGCCCCCAACTCAGGTATATCAATATTATCACTATACAGTGACCATGAAGTGATAGATACTGGCTTTACACAGGGATATGTGACTTACAGCTGATGTCACTGACCATAATAGTTCACTTTTCCCATCTTTTCCTACCAGACCAGAGAGCCATGACCACTTCTTCCAGCTGTGACATTTCTCTGTAAAGTTTGTGACGCAGACAACTTTAGCTCCTCACTTTTTCATCTGACTCAAATTTTTCTTGTCTGTACAAAGTCCCCATACCACCACAACCCCCAATTATAAAATAAATAATATAAAAATCCTCTGTGAATGAATAATATTTCCTGTGTGGTTCTTCAAATTAATAATTTCACAGTGTGCCGCCTTAAATTAATAGTGTCTCGTAATTAATAATGCCACGTGTGTGCCCCCTAATTCCTAATGACCCCATGTGTCCCTAATTAATAATGCTCCCTGTATACCCACTAATTAGTAATGCTCTCTTTGTGCCCTCTGAAATCAATAATGCAACTGAGAGCCACCTTCAAATAATACTGCCCAATTTAATAGTACCCCCTAATGCCCCCTTGTAATAATTATGTCCCTGATGCCCCTTACATAAATATTGACCCTAGTTCCCCCCTTGTAATAACAATGTCCCCTTTTGTATTAAAACTGCTCTAATGCCCCATTATATTGTTGATCCTTAGGTTCATATTGCTCCAATTGCTCTCACTTATAAATAATGATCTTGTATTGCAACCTCCTAATTCCCACTTGTATTAATTACGACCCTAATGCCCCTTACATAAATTTTGCCCACTTTGTATTAAAACTGCTCCTTATATTGTTTTTACCTAATTGTCCCTAATTGCGCTCTCATATAAATAATGCCCGCAAAGCATGGAAAAATAATTACTTCTTAGAAACTTTGTCTCTGACATGTTTGGACAGATCCTTTATCTTCTTAATGCTTGCTTAGTGGCCTTGCAGATTAAGGGGCCTTTCAGAACAGGTTTATATGTACTGACAACATGTGACAGATCACTTGACTACACATGGGAACTTCTTTTAACTATGTGGCTTCTGAAGTTAACTAGTTGGGCTATATTTTATTTAGGGATATCAATATATAAGTAACAGCTAACGCGTTTCTAAGCTGCTAACAGATCGCAGCTAGTCATCAGAGGTGTACAATTAATACAAAACTGAATAGCTATATTTTCCCCCGCTCCCCTCTTGGCACTAATACATGAACTGTGAGGGACTTTCTCTGCCACTATGAGACTGTCTAAAACAGTTGTCCGAGACTCTGCTATGGGTACATCATCTATCAGAGCAGTCAATGTTTTATAATGGGCATTTTTGAGCTTTCCCTATTTTTCTAATGGTGTTAGTGTGGGATGTGACTTCTAAATAACATTACCACTCCACTATTCCCATCTTGGCTCAACATTTTTTGAGACTGATAGTCACTACACTTGCTGACCTTTTTTAGGGTCATGCTGACATCAGTGTTGTATTTGGAAATTATTCCACCACTTTTGGGTGATTTAATTTAATATAATAGTGAATTCCTGGTTATATAAACAATACTAAAGGGGATCTCTATTTTTGCCTTAGGTGTTAATATTGGATAAGCTCGCCCATCATATACGTTTTTAAAGTGTGTAGCGTTATTTCTTGATCCATTTTTTAACTTGGTTAATATTAGGGTATATTAAAACATATAACTTTATCTAGTGGTGACCGACTATTCACATATATTTTCTCTATTTTTGATTTTGGGTATACCCTATTTCGATAGATTTTGAGTTAGTCCCAGACTAGCGCCATTGCCTGTTACGCCAATGCACCATACTATTATGACACTGAACTTTAATTATACACACAGTGCCATGTAATACCGTGTTTCTACAAAAATAACACCTACCCCGAAAATAAGACCTAGCTAGATTTTCCAGGTTTTTTGGAGTAGTCTTGAAATATAAGCCCTACTCCAAAAATAAGCCCTAGCTAATTTAACCCCTTCCCAACATCTGCTGTGCGGTTACAGCGGTTGCTAGGTCCTTAAAGATGGCGGTCACTCTGCTGCAGAGCGGCTACCATAGCTACCGTATCGGGTCTCTGCGGAGACCCGGAATTAATGCCCGAGATCAGTGTTCATTTTGATTGCGGGCATTGTTGAGTATGCCTGTCCGTGACTCCCCCCAATCCACCCCCCAAAGCAAAGCAACTATCCCACTGGCCCCGTACCTTTCACGTTGCAGATCGGCTCCCAAGCGGCGAGATCACAGGAGCCGACCTCTTCCTTTGACAGCCGGTAGCTCCCAGGTCTGTCATAGCAATATTACTATTGAGGCTGGTCTATGACCAGCCTCAATAATAATGTAGATAATCTCTCATAGACTGCAATACGTTGTATTACAGTCTATGGGATGATTGCAGGTTCAAGCCCCCTAGGAGGGGTTAATAGTAAAAGAAAAAAAAGTTAAAAAATATATAAAAAAAAACAAAACAATAAAAGTTCAAGCCCCCATCCCCACTTTCACTGGAATACATATAAAACTAAAATATTACTGTGAACCACATACACATGAGGTATCCCTGTGTCCGAAAACACCTGGTCTACAAACAGCAGTGCCAAACTGCTGTTTTTTCGCTGTTTCACGTCCGATAAAAATTGAAATAAAAAGCGATCAAATGTGTGACTGTTGTTCATGGAAAAAAAATTAAGACCTATCCCGAAAATAAGCCCTAGCCCCTTTTTCGGAGAAAAAAATAATATAAGACCCTGTCTTATTTTCGGAGAAACATGGTAGTATGTCACAGACAGGTAAAAGGTGAAAAACATACTCCACTGTATAATTCTACAGTTTTTAAACTTTTACTGGGTATTTTCACAAAAAAATCAAAAGGGCTTTGGTATTTTGGCAAGGAGAAAACTAGCCAAATTAGATACATTAGATACACACAAAAAGAGGTCATGTATTTCTCCACTACTTGCTCTATTCTTTCACATGGTGGCCACCATTTTAGCCAGTCTGTGTAAACCAAAGGGACTTTGTATGTTCTCCCCATGTGTGTGAATTTCCTCCCACACTCCAAAGACATACTGATAGGGAATTTAGATAGAGATTCCTATATGGGACAGTAACTGACAATATCTGTAAAGCACTGTGGAATATGATAGCGTTATACAAGTAAGCAAAATAAATAAAAACTTTGAGTTTATAACATTTTAATTTTTATCTGAGATTTATGGTTTTTTTTTATTTTTTTCTGTGACAAATGTGGGACTATTTTTCAGGTCCATTGCATTAAATCTAAATAAAAATCTAGGTTGCAGTGCAACAAAACAGGAAAAATGCCAAAGTAGAGGGGAAAGTGTCTTTCACAAGACACTATAAATAACACATTTACTGTATGTGCATATAGCATAACACAATGTATTTAAAATTGTTTGTCCTTGTATATACACTGTATTACTCATCCAATATTGACCATGAGTTACACCTTATATTACAGTATTGCAATTTTATGGCCAAAAAGTGCTGCAGAAATACAGGGGCTACTTCTGAAGGGGGTCACTTAGATGCCACCCATAGAAGAAGTTCATAGTCAAACTTGTTTAGTGACAAAGTAGGTCAAGACCAGTTGCATTACACATAGCACATGGAGAAAAAGGAGTTTCAGCTCCATTACGCATTCTCACCCAAAAGCAGCATCATATAGGATATTAGGAGACATATTGACCATTACTGATGTGAATAAAGCATGTAGGGTAAGATATAAAATATACTATTTATATGCATCAGCCTCTCTGCCTCTTTTCGTGCCTGTGTCTTTCCTTCTCTAAAACCTGGCTCCTCCTACATCCTTTTCATCTCTCCAAAGACTTTTATGTAGATGTTGTAATTTCATACTTTGGTGAGCTCACAGTTCATCTGGGGAAAATAACACAAATGCAGTAGAGGTTTAAGAGTCAATGTGCCAGGGGTCGTGGGGGGAGAATAAGGGCCTGATAAATAGAGAAAGAAGCATTTGTGCTATTGACTTATGCAAAGTGTGTTGAAAAGTTAATGGCCATTTAAGCTGTTTTCATTTCCCATAACCTGTGCCTACTAGCTGAGCCTCCTAGTAGACCACAGCAGAAAACAGGGGGGATCAATATGTTACATTTATTTTTTTCCTGTTAGAGTTTAAAAATCTTTTCAGCTCCAATCTTTATTTATGCCTGATGAATAAACTGCCAAGATATATCAAAGTCTAATTATAAAAGGCCTATTATGTTTTATTTTTTTATTGAATAGTGTCAGGTGTTTGAACACTGAAAACTGATTTAGCTGTACCTGGCATGTCCTTCATGTATTACTTTCTTTGCCAAACTCAGTTCAATAAATTCATTCTGCTTCACATGGAATCCATTCTTAAAGGGTTATTCCCATCTCACTGTTTCAATGGTCATCATGATTCTAAAATAACAATTTGTTTGGCAGTTTGTCCAGATTTGTGTGAGGGGCTTATCTCTGCTAGACTCATGGACTTAGTGTCTATTAGTTTAGCATACAGTATATATTCCTTATCCCCAGAAAGGATAACATAAGAAATATCTTCCCCTGTGTCCCTTATTTCTCCCTGTCTATACCACTGTTTCTCTCCATCTGAGGATCACATGCATACACTGTAATGCATGCTTATTCTCACCTCCTTTCAAGATAAATAAAGCTTTTTAGCAGTGCGGCTCTGACTTCTGGCATCTGTTCAGTATCTCTCTTTCCATGTCAGAGAGTATAATTCGATCCTCTGCTATCTCCCAGCACTGACTAGCAAGGCTCTGCTTGCTATGACTGTACTTCAATGGTAAAGGCAGAACAAGGCATAGCTAGTCAGTGCAGGGAATCATGTCATATTCTGTGAAAGGAAACAGACCTAAGATGTTGAATACCCACTGTTAGAAAATGTTATCTTGATAGGAGCTTAGAATTAGTATACAGTACATCAATACACAGCAATAAGCAGCACAGGATTGCTCTGCCTCTAGTTGTCCTATACACTAGACTAGAGCTGTGACAGGCAGGGACAAGCTGAGAAAACATGACAGTGTGCAATTACCACAGTCTGAAGACAGTGATGATCATATCCATGGACAACAGGGAGAAAACACAGAAGGGGTCACAGGATGCTAATGTCATTTGACAAACACTTTATTTTAACTTTCTCTAACTTATTATCTGACACTGTTGAGATGGGAATGCCCCTTAAAGTAAATTTGTAATACTTCAAACTCTCAGTGTATAAGTGTTATGGTTAGATGCAAGGCCACAATAAAAGCAACAGCAAGAAATTGGCTGATAACTGCGAGCAGTAGAGACCGTTATCTACAACTAGCACACCTCTGCGAACCAAGACAGACCCCCAGACGCCTTCGTCAGAGCTCGCTGCAAGGAGACATGTACTGGATCTGGGAATATGAATTTTCACAAAACAGATAAATGTACTAATAATAAATGCACTGCTGCAGAGACCAGCACAAAGTCCAGAAAACTTACAAAGATGCGTGGATGCAGAGAAGTCAAGCAGCATAGTCAAAACCAGGAGAGCACGTAGTAAGCAGAGACAGGAGAGAAAAGCAATATCTGGGAAACTAGCCAAGGGTCACAAATCCAGCCAGGAATGTCACAACAGAGTCAAGAAGCAAAAACAGAATCCAAGGAACAAGCCAGTAGTCAGATACGAGCAACGAAAATTAGTCAGCACCTGTATCACAAAGGAGTGGTCTTATAAAGACCTCTTCAACTGCTGATAGGTCAAGGCATGGAAATATACAACCGAAAAGCTTCCCTAATTTGTCACGGCAACCTTAAAGGGGCTATCCACTTTCAGACCAATATTGAGAGACAAATGTTATTGTTTGTATAATAAAAAAGTTGTACAATTTTCCAATATACTTTCTGTATCAATTCCTCACAGTTTTCTAGATCTCTGCTTGTAGTCATTCATTCTGCTTACTTCTAAAGGATAAAATTCTGACCATGGTCATGTGATATACAGTGCATGGTCATGTGATGGACACCAGGTTCATTATAATAACAACACAGTAATCAGACATCTCCCTGGTAACAAGCTGTGCACCTGTATTTTCATCACATGATCATGGACTGTAAATCACATGACCATGATCAGACTTTTAACCACTAGCACTAGAAGTCCCAGAAATTTGGAGCTCCCCCTTGAAGTCCTGAAAGAGGGTCAAATGACCCTTAGTCCAAACTGACAACTCTGATGGCTCCAATTAGTATTTCCTTTCATTTGTAAATGTGGCCATTGTCTGAGGAATCTGCAGGGGGGAATTGTGTTGATCCACCTCAGGTCTTGTAAGAGAGTGTAAAGAAAAGAATGTAAGCTGCTCCTGAGTGTCTGCCCACCCCCCAGCTGCATTGTTGTGCTGGGAATATTTGCTAACACCTTAGCAAATTTGCATGCAGCCTTTTGTGCTGTGGGGGATGTGACTGCTTCTCAAAGTAGTCTGCGACTTGAAATCAAAGTACATCTGTAATGTCCTCCCATATCGTGGCAAGGACCCCAGTCGTCCCAGCGGGGAGAGACTGTCCGAAACTGTAGTGATGAGGCTGATGGAATCATTCATGGACAAGGGCAGAACTGTAACCACGAACAATTTCTTTACATCATTGTCACTTGCACAATGACTGCTTAGCCAGAAAACCACTATCCTCGGCACAGTCAACAAGAGTCGCCGGGAAATTCCTCAATCCGCTAGACAGATGGACCGCACTGAATTCACCACTCAGGTGTTTTCAACCACTGATGCCACACTGACAGTGTATGCACCCAAACGAAAGAAGGCCGTCTACATTCTCAGCAGCATGCACAGCGTGGTTGAGACTGAGGATACCAACAAAAGGAAGCCAAACACGGTCACACAATACAACCACACAAAGTGCGGTGTGGATGTAATGGACCAAATGGTGCGGGAGTACAGCCTGCATGCAGGAACACGGAGATGGCCATTCGCCGTGTTCTACAACATGATTGACATGGCAGCACTGAATGCTCATGTTCTTTATCAGGCATGCACTGGGGTGCAGGAGAGACGGGTGGACTTCCTGGTTGAGCTTGCAAAAGAGTTAGGTGGCTCTCATGTGACTGAAAAGAAGGCACGCAAGGAGAAACTCCTTCGGCAACAACCTTCCACACCCAGCCCTGGCAAAAGGGCGAAGTGTCAGGTCAACCATCGATGCACGAACAATTGTGCAACTGAGAGATGTGTTTACTGCTACAAATACACGTGTGGCAAATGTACCAGGGACATACCCAGGCAGTGCCAGGTATGTTCCGACAGTGCAGACAGACTGCTGAGTGAGTGCTGAAATGCTAGTCACACAAGAAGGACATGCCACTTACACACACACACGCAGCCCCCCACAGCAGCCTATTGTAAATATGTGTGGAATTGTTTTATTCCTTGTATTTTTTTTATTATTTTCATAACAAAAATAAAAAGCATAGAAACAAATAACAGTTGTTCTTTTGTATATTTACATTTTTGTATATTTAGATTCAAGTCAATGGGTGCAGAAAAAAAAAAAAAAAAAAAATCGCAAAAAAAATCACAGCTACTTGCGATATTTTTGTGATCTGTCCCATTGGTCATATAGATCACTCCTCTGGGATTTTTTCGCACGAAAAAAATTGCACAAAAAAAAAAAAAATCGCAGGAAAATCGCACCTATGAAAAAAATCGCACGAAAAAAAATCGCAGATGTGCTTGGTGCCATTGAAATACATTGGCAAATCGCAGAAAAAAATTGCATCGCATTGCGATGCGATTTTCGCGCAATTTTTTTTCGCTAGTGTGCTTGAGGCCTTAGACCAGGGGTCGGCAACCTATGGCACGCGAGGCTTATTCCCCTGGCACGGCAGCGGACTCCTCACCCAGCAGTTTCGATCGGACCAAACACGGCCGAAACGAAACTGCTATTATTATACTGTGGGGTCTCTTCAGACCCCCGAGTATAATAAGCAGAGCCCCCGGGGAGATGATCAAACATAAAAAACAATGTACTCACTATTCCACGCTCCGCAGCCGCTCTGTACTCTTCGGGCGCTTCTGCCTGCAGGGGCCACTATAGAGCATAATACCGTGTGCAGGGACCACTATGGGACATATACCGTGTGCAGGGGCCACTATGGGACATATACCGTGTGCAGGGGCCACTATGGGACATATACCATGTGCAGGGGCCACTATGGGACATATACCGTGTGCAGGGGCCACTATGGAGCATAATACCGTGTGCCGGGGCCACTATAGAGCATAATACCGTGTGCAGGGGCCACTATGGGACATATACCGTGTGCAGGGGCCACTATAGAGCATAATACCATGTGCAGGGGCCGCTATGGGACATATACCGTGTGCAGGGGCCGCTATGGGACAAATACTGTGTGCAGGGGCAGCTATGGGACAAATACCGTGTGTAGGGGCCGCTATGGGACATAATACCGTGTGCAGGGGCCACTATGGGACAAATACCGTGTGCAGAGGACGCTATGGGACATAATACCGTGTGCAGGGGCCACTATGGAGCATAATACCGTGTGCAGGGGCCGCTATGGGACAAATACTGTGTGCAGGGGCAGCTATGGGACAAATACTGTGTGTAGGGGCCGCTATGGGACATAATACCGTGTGCAGGGGCCGCTATGGGACAAATACCGTGTGCAGAGGCTGCTATGGGACATAATACCGTGTGCAGGGGCCACTATAGAGCATAATACCGTGTGCAGGGGCCGCTATGGGACATATACCGTGTGCAGGGTCTGCTATGGAACATATACGGTGTGTAGGGGCTGTTATGGGACATATTGCTGTGTGCAGGGGCCGCTATGGGACAAATACTGTGTGCAGGGACTGCTATGGGACAAATACTGTGTGCAGAGGCAGCTATGGGACAAATGCCATGTGCAGAGGCAGCTATGGGACATATACCATGTTGAAGGGGCCGCTATGGGACATAATACCGTGTGCAGGGACCACTATGGGACATTATTCTGTATAACGGTGTGTTTTCTATATTAAGGATGTGTTTTTGCACAGAAAACTCCGGCTTTGTTTTTTTTTGTGCAAAAATGCACCAGTTTTACATTGAATGAAAAAGTTCCAAATATAGCTGCATCCAGATACATAGTGTGTATTCACCATAAGGATGCCGCCATACGGGGCTCCTGGACACAATAAATTTACCACTAATTGGGGGCTGCACATGGACTTTCATTGCTTCTAATCAGAAAGTACAGGAGTGTCCCAGGAAATAGCAGTAAACGCATGTGTCCTAAAGCATCTGGTGGCAGCACTTCTGTGTTATGGTTTGTGGTATATGACTTTAGTTTAGGGGTCGTCAGACTTACAATTTATTGACCGGCACTCCGAGTACCTCATCTTTGATTTTTTTTATTAAAATCGGCACGCCGAACAAAAAAGGTTGCCTACCCCTGCCTTAGACAAATGCTTCTGGTCATTACTCACAGCTGTACCTTGCTCTAAAATTTCTAATTCTATTTAAAATATATAAAAAATGATTAATTGTTTCAGTGCTTTTTTGCTCAAATAAAACTAAACTTAATACAATATGTATAGTCTTTATATTATCAAATACAATAAACTGAATAGAACTAACTAGACACTAAATGGCTAAACTCAATGGAAAACAACAACCTCCTGTGGTGTGACAGTAATGGCCTTAATTACAGAACAAAAGACGGTGATTATAGGATGTTAGATAAAATCCTCAGGGCCCTCCCCCCCCCCCCCCCCCCCCCCCGGGGAAATGTTAAATACCCCCCCTCTGGGACTTCTAGGCGAAGTAAGAGAATGATGACAGTGAGCAAAAATCTAGAAAACCGTGAGAAATTGATACAGAAAATATATTGGGAAATTTTATAACTTTTTATTATACAAACAATAACATTAGCCTCTCACTATTGGTCTGAAAGTTGCCAACCCCTTTAAAGAAGCAGCAGGTGAAGAGACACTCCTAACAATATGAAGAAGAATATACAAATTAAAATAATGGAAGCAGCAATTGTAGAATATAAATTGAAAAAAACTAGAATAGATCAGTATTAAAGGGACAGTCTTCTTTATAAATCTCCCTTTAATGTGCTTTATTAGAGATTGTGGACTTTGTCAAGGAAGGTCCACTTTATCTATGCAAGAACATGGAGTATTGTGTGGTCAACAATTCCTTAGAATGAATGCCATGTAATACCACATTTTTTCTTGCAAAATCCACAAGGGGTTGTCAAAATCAAGATAGTATTATATATCAAATCCATAGAAATAGAAGCAAACTGTAAATGGAATGAAGCTGTGTTATCCACTTTTAGGTAAATAGATGCTAAGATGAACTATGGGGCTTTATTTTGGAATCCATTGTCATAAGACTTATTTACACTTCTAAAATGAAATTCAATAATAAGCAAAACTTCAATATGGCAATTTTTTTCTTTATAGTGTTTTTGTTTACCTATTAGGATGTTCAGTATAATTTTTATGATTATAATCTTATTATAATCTTTCTATAGCAAAATTTCAGTGTAATACCTTTGTATTACTGCTTCAATAGTTTTCTATACTTTGTACCATAACAAATTAAATTTATAACTTTCATATTATTTTAAACTTTGCATGTGCAGATGTGTGAATTGCACCTCTGCTTTGCATATTTTTCCACTTAAATGTCAATATATTGAATTTTCTATGCTGTGGATAGCAGATATTAATGAAAATGATCTATTAATACTAAACATTTTATCAAAGAATAGGTCGGAGATTAATTATAACAAAAATCATTATATTCAAGTGCCTGCAAGGTAATGTTAACAGGTGCTCAATACTAGGTATCGCTGCTGATTTGTTCTATGTTCTAAAGAATACATATTATTTGAAGGTAAAATGTTGTGTGGTGCCAAACAGTGCATTAATGACATTAAAAGAAAGTAATTTAGAAAAGATTTTAAATTAGTACTTCAGCTTAATTGGCTGTGAAAATATCATTAAATTAGCCAATGAATTAATTGAGCTTCATCTTTTACCTTCATTTCACTCATATAAACTTTAAGCAGTAAGGTGGAAATAGTCGTGAAGAATAGACTACTATGAAGAAACATGGTATCAAAGTTATAAAAATGTAATTGTGCATTATATTTGTAATTGGTAGGTCAAAACACATGCTAGCATCACAAATGGTCTGTAACATATAGCATACTGTGGCTTCAAGTAGAGAACTCGTATAGGCTTATAAAACTATTAAACATGGAGCTATACCAATCTATAGCTGTACATATTGCATTTATAATAGAAAAAAATTATATATTCTCGTGTATATATATATATATATATATATATATATACTGTAGACAGGCAGAGGGCAAAGTTGTAGATGGCAGGTACCTGCCACTGAGGTGGCTGGTATGTGCAAGGTGACTGGCTGGTGTATGGGTCCGGAATTTGGGAGTTATTGCAGACCCAAGCCTATACTCCAGTCCTGGTCTTGCTGGGTCCCCCAGGTGTTCAGCCATAAAGAGCTTAGGCTGTCCAAGGAAAGTGAGTTTGGCTGTCTGGTGTATGAGAACCTGCTAGGCTGCAATACACACTGCCCTGTGTGTAGGACTGAAACCTACAAAACAACCAACTGGATTGGTAAGGAAGCCTTTTTGAATTTGTGTTTGTATCCTGAAGTAAGGACAATTTATGTACCTGTTTTGTACCTTCATGCTGAAGAAAACTGTTTAAGTTGGACTGTATGAACTTTTACCAATAAAACTGCAAGTGTGAACTGGTACCTATGCCTCTATGTGCCTTCCTTGCATGTTAACCATCCTACTCTGAAGATCCCGTGTTTATAATACATACACAAACACATACCAGCGATTCAGTCTGGAAATGTTTTTAGGGAAAGTTTGCGTCCTTGCAAGGGATATTTTAAGGTGAAAATGGGGATTTCCATCATAAGAAACATGCCTCAAAAGATACAAAGAAAATTATTAATATGTGCAATAGATTAAAAATAAAGCAGGGTTACTCATTAAAGAGAGATGGCCTGGCCACTTATTTCAATGATAAAATTGAGAAGATCCATCAGGAAATAGCTGCCCAATCCCCAGGTGGCACTGACCCCCTCACCAGCCACACTTCAGACTGTTCATTCTCATCTTTTGAACCTGTTACAGAGGAGGAAGTATCTCAGATACTTTCTTCTTCTCGCCCTACAACCTGTAGTAGTGACCCTTTCCCCTCACACCTTCTCCAGTCTCTGTCACCTGCCGTCACGACTTACCTTACTAAAATTTTTAACCTCTCTCTCTCTTCTGCAATTTCCCATCCTCTTTCAAACATGCTGTCATAACCCCACTACTGAAGAAATCCTCCCTTGACCCGTCCTGTGCTGCTAACTATTGACCTGTCTCTAACCTTCCTTTTATCTCCAAAATCTTGGAACGCTTAGTCTATTCTCGTTTAATCCGCTATCTTTCTGCTAACTCTATTCTTGACTCCTTACAATCTGGATTCCGCACTCTGCATTCTACTGAAATTGCCCTCACAAAAGTCTCCAATGATCTCCTGACGCTAAATCCAAAGGTGACTACTCTCTTCTTACTCTTCTAGATCTCTCAGCAGCATTTGACACTGTTAACCATCAACTCCTCCTCAATATGCTCCGCTCTGTCGGCCTCAGAGACACTGTTCTCTCCTTGTTCTCCTCTTAACTCTCTGACCGCACTTTCTGTGTATCATTTGCAAGCTCTGTTTCTTCCCCTCTTCCCCTTGCCGTTGGGGTTCCTCAGGGCTCGGTCCTAGGTCCCCTGCTCTTCTCCCTCTACATAGCCCCCATTGGACAAACCATCACTAGATTTGGCTTCCGGTACCATCTTTATGCTGATGACACCCAATTATATATGTCATCCCGTGACATCACCCCTGCACTAATACAGAACACCAGTGACTGCCTCTCTGCTGTCTCAAATATCATGTCTTCGCTTTATCTGAAACTGAATCTCTCAAAGACTGAACTACTGCTGTTTCCACCATCTAATAGATCTGTACCTGATATCTCCATTGCAGTCTCTGGCCTTACTATAACTCCAGTATGCCCGCTGCCTCGGGGTTTTGTTTGACTCAGACCTTTCCTTCACCCCCCATATCCAATCATTTGCACGCTCATGTCATCTCCACCTCAAAAACATCTCCAGAATCCGTCCTTTCCTTACCACAAATTCACTAAAGACACTTATTGTTGCCCTGATTCACTCTCGCCTTGAATACTGTCATATATGTGTAATGACAGTAACCTCTATTACAGGATTGTCTGACCATTGTACAAACAATGCTACGTCTGTTGCCGCCCCTGCTACCTCCTGTGTCACCCCTTCTACCTCAAAGATTGTAAGCTCTTGCGAGCAGGGCCCTCAGTCCCAGTGTGTGAATTGAATATTTCTTTGTAATGTATCTTTTTTGTCAGTACTTGAACCCTACAAATTGTACAGTGCTGCGGAATATGTTGGCGCTATATAAATAAAATTTATTATTTTTATTATCTCTGGCACTTAGACTCCTGGATATATATATTTCTGTATGTACGGCTCGCTGACTATACAGGTGTGGACAATGGTAGTAGCAGTGGTTGTTGTAGCAGTAGTTGTGGTGGCAGTGCACCCAGAACATGACACAAGTGTAATTGTCATGACAGATAGTGTGAATCATGATAATGGTTGCATCAAATGAGGTTCATTTTATTGGCCAACATCAACAAACAGCACATCGGCTTAGACATTGCAGAACACTATATATACAATTCATATATACACACATCACAGCAGTACAGTTCATTTTATGTCACAGTGGGCTTGGATTACCATCCCAGTTACATCTCACTCTTATGTGACTATCCAGCACTTCATGCTACTTCTCATCAACTGGCCATAAATTAGCACTTCATATGACTACTGTCTCTGGCCATACTGTCTCCTGCCACAATGTCTCCTATCTCTCAGAGTATATCCTGGCCATCTCTACCTTGCAGCAAGTGGCTCCAGGCTCTCTTACTCCTCTGATCTCAGTCTGGTTCCTGCTGTTGGACTCACCAGGCCCCTGGTCTCACTTGGGCCTAGTTTCTGTAGACCTCATACTCAGGCCTTGCTTCACTAGACCTCACTTCAGGTTTCAGGCCTAGTCACTTGCACTTTCTCCAGCCATGGAGTGCCTGGCAAACAGATTCCTTTTAGCATACTGCTCTTCCCAGGTGAGAACCTGTATTGCAACAAAACCACCTACAATATTTACCAACATTGGTACTGCACCTTGAAAGATTAATATAAATTGCAAATCATGTACTTGCTTGTTATGCTGCCTGCATCTACAAGGGAACCAATCACCAGCAAAGACATATACACAGATACAATACTCACCAAAGTTATCACTTTACTTTTATATCATCAGCAACATAGGTACACAAATATATAAGTGTTCACCAAAAGATGACTCATACACCATACACCATATCTATGACTGGTTTTAAAGTTGGGTATAATGAGGAACATATAGCCTTATATTGGCAATATCATACTCTTTTTGCAAGACCTGCTGTCTTCCTTGATAGTCATTTCATTTTGGCCAGAAACTGGGATAAAAATAAATAATGACATGGTGTCATTTGTTATATGTTGTTGTTCATCTGGGGTTGCATTTACTAAATTTTAAGACCTTCTAAGGACCAGATTTTTTTTATTATTATTATTGTTATGTTTTAGATCTGCGGGGTCCTGCAGATCAGCAGTTTCCCTGAACAGCATTCGAAAAGAAAAATTTTGCCCTTCTCACAAAAGTCCAAAACAAATGTATGTCCTTCTATCATTGTTAAAGAGCAGATGTGTCGATCCTTATCTTAATGAATGGATGGATATAAATTTCTCATGCTACAAGTCAAAAGGCTGAGTATGGATATATCATAATATCAATAATGAAAATACATGTATGTCTGCCAGAATTTGGCAAGTTTACAGTGCCTTGCAAAAGTATTCATACCCCTTGAACTTTTTCACATTTTGTCACCTTACAACCACAAACTTAAATGTATTTTATTGAGATTTTAAGTGGTAGACCAACACAAAGTAGCAGATAATTGTGAAGTGGAAGGAAAATGATACATGGTTTTCAAAATTTTAATCAAATAAAAACCAGAAAAGTGTAACGTGCAAAAGTATTCAGCCCCCCTTTATCAATACTTTGTACAGCCACCTTTTGCTGCAATTACAGCTGCAAGTCTTTTGAGGTATGTCTCACCAGATTTGCACATCTAGAGACTGAGATTTTTGCCCATTCTTCATTGCAAAATAGCTCAAGCTCTGCCAGATTGGCTGGAGAGTGTCTGTGAACAGCAATTTTCATGTCTTGTCACAGATGCTCAATGGGATTTAGGTCTGGACTGTGACTGGGCCATTCTAACACATGAATATTCTTTGATCTAAACCATTCCACTGTAGCTCTGGCTGTATGTTTAGGGTCATTGTCTTGTTGGAAAGTGAATCTCCTTCCCAGTCTCAAGTCTTTTGCAGCCTCCAACAGGTTTTCTTCCAGGATTGCCCTGTATTTAGCTCCATCCATCTTCCCATCAACTCTGAGCAGTTTCCATGTCCCTGCTGAAGAAAAGCATCCCCCCCAGCATGATGCTGCCACCACCATGTTTCACAGTAGGGATGGTGTTTTCAGAGTGATGAGCAGTGTTACTTTTCTGCCACACATAGCCCTTTGCATTTAGGCCAAAAAGTTCAACTGACCAGAGCACCTCCTTCCACATGTTTGCTGTGTCCCCTATATGACTTGTGGCAAACTGCAAACAGCACTTCTTATGTCTTTCTTTCAACAATGGTTTTCTTCTTGCCACTCTTCCATAAAAGCCAGATTTGTAGAGTGCACGACTTATAGTTGTCCTGTGGACAGATTCTCCCCACCTGAGCTGTATATTTCTGCAGCTCCTCCAGAGTGACCATGGGCCTCTTGGCTGCTTCTCTTACCAGTGTTCTCCTTGCTTGATCTGTCATTTAGATGGACAGTCATGTCTTGGTAGGTTTGCAGTTGTATAATACTTTTTCCATTTTTGACTGATGGATTGAACAGTACTTCTTGGGATGCTCAAAGCTTGAGATATGTTTTTATAATCTAACCCTGCTTTAAACTTTATCTCTGACCTTTCTGATGGGTTCCTTGGTGTTCATGATGCTCTTTGTTCATTAATGTTCTCTAACAAACCACTGAGGCCTTCACAGAACAGGTGTATTTATATTGGGACTAAATTACACACAGCTGGACTCTGTTGATTAATTAAGTGACTTCTGAAGGCAATTGATTGCGCTAGATTTTATTTAGGGGTATCAGAGTACAGGGGGCTGAATACTTTTGCTCGTCACACTTTTCAGATTTTTGTTTGATTAAAATTTTGAAAATCATGTATCATTTTTGTTCCACTTCACAATTATCTGCTACTTTGTGTTGGTCTATCATTTAAAATCTCAAGAAAATGCATTTAAGTTTGTGGTTGTAAGGTGACAAAATGTGAAAAAGTTCAAGGGGTATGAATAATTTCGTAAGGCACTGTATTTCTTGAACAGGTAACATATTACTACATATTCTAGCGCAATTTCTGGTACAGATTCTGCAATAAAAAATGCACAATATACCATATATAGTATAGCTAGTTAAGTTGTTTAGCATTTCTAGTAATGGAAAGGTGCCTATTATACAAGTTAGCAAAGTTAGAAAGAAAAATGTGATAGATAACTGTGTCACCTAGAGAGATGAGAGCGTGATTGTCTGTTTCAAAATGACTTATGAATTTATCTATAATACTTCAATAAGCAAATTATGTAATGTCCAGTACGTGCCAAGGTTCAGATCATCGATCCATTTATGACTATTATAGCTGACAAAACTATAGGAATGCTGTTTCAGCTAACTGTGAAAAATGAGTTTTTGATAATGAACTGAATGAAAAGCATCATATTAATTAGTGATGACAGTGTCTAAGGGTGAAGTATACTTTTCTCCAAAACATTGTCATTGCTAGTTTGGAGGATGATGGAATTTCATAAGTATACTGTATATGCAAATAACGCTTATTTGGCATTAAAAAGATAAAACCTGGATAAACCATTGATTGTATGAAACTCCTAGCCTAGCTGATGATACTGTGCATAATAAGCACTGTGTTGAGGCCCAGGAAGGTGGTTATCTGAATGACTTGAAGTACTGTACATAAACATATGAAGGGCTAAAGATCTGGATATACAATGGGGCAGATTTATTAAGTCTGGCGTGTCGTACATCAGTCTTAATAAACAGACTGGCAGTGCAGGGAAAGACAGTATTGAACAAGTAATAGGAGCAGCACTGCAGCCCCGACCAATGTATAGAGGTGGTTCCAGGGAATTGCAGCATTATTCCTATTACTTGAATAGGAGGAGATTGCACATGCTCCCTCTTCACTGCAGCAGGTCTGGGAGCTGGACCCCACAGATGACATACTGATGACTTATCCTTTATAATTAACATTTTATTGGATTTTCAAATAACACCAATGAATATACATTGTTGAAAACAATGAGTATGACAAAACAATCATTAACCAAACGGTCATAAGAGCTGGTGTATTACATACAACGAATAACTAAAAACACGATACGAAATGGAACGTGGGAGGGGGGGAGAGACGATGAGTTCTTAGGGTGAAAGGCCAAGGATCTCAGAGGGTATTTTAATTAAACAGGGGGTTCCCACAGGTGCGCCCAGGTAGGATCATTAGAAAAATTATACCATGGCGCCCACATAGAGCTAAACTTCTGGTGGGTGCGAAGTTCTAAGTGGGAAAGTTCTTCCATCCGGGCTACTTGAGAGACTTTCCGTAGAAAGTGGGATACTGGAGGGGGGGATTCGGATGCCCAGTATAGAGGAATCATAGATTTGGCGATAGTTACAAGTTGAAGCCAGAGTCGCTTGTGGGACCTAGGCAGGAAGGTGGGCCACAGATTCAAGAATATGCCTACAGGGGTCAGAGGCTCGGTGAGTCCACAGACCTGGTTCAGAACCTACTGAACGAGTGACCAGTAAGGGGATATTTTTTCGCATTCCCACCAAATATGCAGGTAGGAACCTGAGGACTTATGGCAGCGCCAACACAAAGGGGATACATCCGGAAAGTACTTATGGACTACAGTGGGCGTTCTATACCATCTGGTGACCAATTTGTAGCTTGACTCCTGCAAGCGCACACATCTGGAAGGACCTGTGGAACGCTTGAGGACAGATGATATTTCTCCAGGGGTGAGGGACATTTGAAGGTGTGCCTCCCATTTTCGCACATGTGAGGGGAGTTCTGTGCCTAGTTCGCTCAGAAGGTTGGAGTAGAGAGTAGATAAAGGTCTTGGCGTATTTTGCTTCCGGAGTAGAAGCTGCTCTAGCCATGAAATAGTGCGATTGTCAGACTCCTGCTTCAGCGCTCTCAGGTACAGTGTTTTAATCGACTGATATGTTAGGAAATTAGTATGGAAGGAGAGGGGGTGTTGTGTGAACTCAGAATAAGAAGGGAAGGCCCCATCAATCAGTATAGAGTCATAAGGTAGCCGCCCGACATGCTTCGGCACTATGGGGGCCGATTCTATAAACTTTGATTCCGATAGGATTAAATCTTGAACGGACATGAGAGGAGAGGGACCTGTTGGCAAAGGAAGTAGTCGCCGTACCCATTGCCATGAGTCATAGACCGCTGATGTTAGTACATTGGGGGCTAGGACCTGCTTAGCCGTTTGGCGGGGGGAGCCATAATATTGCAGTAAGGGGGAAGTCTATAGTGGCTTCCTCCACTGACACATGTAGCTTCGAATTTTCCCTCTGAAACCAATCAATGGTCCTCGCCAGTTGTGCTGCATGATAATATATTTTTATATCTGGTAGATCCATACCACCCAACTTCCTAGGTCTAGTGAGAGTGCGGAATGCCACTCTAGGACGTGAATTATGCCAGACATACTTCGAAAACATTCTGCGTAGGGAGGAGAAGAATGCTAGTGGAAGAGGGATAGGGAGGGTTTGAAATAGGTATAATATCTTAGGCAGGACCATCATTTTCAGTAAATTAGTTCTACCCATCCATGAGATA
Source organism: Leptodactylus fallax (assembly GCA_947044405.1). Lineage (NCBI taxonomy): Eukaryota > Metazoa > Chordata > Amphibia > Anura > Leptodactylidae > Leptodactylus > Leptodactylus fallax. Next base: position 65,367 of record CAMRHE010000789.1, on the reverse strand, counting down.
TATGGAACATGCCAAGATTCTAGTAGAGATTTGATGTTGGAGAGCAGAGGGGCATAGTTAGAGTCATACCAGCGTCTGGGCGAGGGCGTTAAATTTAATCATAAGTACTTAATAGAGTCGTGACGTAGTGGGAATGGGGAAGTAGCCTGTAAGTCAAATTTAATCGATGGGGGGCAATAGACACATAGGGCTTCAGATTTTGTGGTATTAATTTTAAAATTCGAGAGGGTACCGAAGGCCGTAAAGATCATGGCTATGTGAGGTAGTGCAACAGATGGGTTGGTGAGGATTATTAAAAGGTCGTCTGCAAATGCGGCCGTACTATGACATATCCCTCCACTTACCAAACCTTTCAGCAATGGGTCCTGTCGAATATTCTGAATTAATGTTTCGATGGTCAGGACAAAAAGTAAGGGGGATAATGGGCATCCCTGCCTGGTGCCTTTTTTAATATCACACGAGGGGGAGAGGCATCCATTAACTCTAATTTTGGCGCTAGGTCTAGAGTACAAAGCCATAACCTTCTGAACAAACATGGGAGGGAAACCAAAATGACGTAATGTCTCTGTCATAAAGGTCCAGTCTACCCGATCGAAGGCTTTTTCTGCATCTGTTGAAAGAAGAACCAATGGGATCTTCTTACGTTGGGAGTGTTGTATCAAGTGGAGTACGCGTTGGGTGTTAGGTTTGCCCTCTCTGCTCGTTACAAACCCCACCTGTTCTAGGTGGACCAGGGAGGGTAGTAAGGATTTTAATCTATTAGCTACTAATTTGGCGTATAGTTTAACGTCTACGTTTAGCAGGGAGATGGGGTGGTAGCTACCACATTGTGTTGGGTCCTTGCCTTCCTTAGGGATGATAGAAATATGGGTTTCCAAGGCTTGGGGAGGGAAGCAGTGGGCATCGTCTACAGAGTTACAGACCTGGAGAAAATGGGGGAGAAGGATAGAGCTGAATTGTTTATAATAAAAGGCCGGAAGGCCATCGGGGCCAGGAGCTTTCCCCAGAGGGGTGTCAGCAAGTGCTGACTGTAATTCTGTCAGGGTAAAGGGAGTCGTAAGGGCATCTTGTTGTTGGGGAGTGAGCGATGGCAGTGAGAGAGATTGCAGGAAAGACTGGATTTTAGTAGAGCGATCCTGTAGCTCGAGAGGGGTCTCAGCAGGTCTAAGGTTATACAGTTTCTGATAGAAAGCACAAAATTCTGAAGCTATGTCTGAGGTGTCTTTTAGGCTAGAGCCTGACCGTGAAGTGATCTCAGCTACAAAGCTTTGATTGCGTCGTTTTTTTACTAAATATGCCATCAGTTTTCCACCCTTATTACCATGCATATAGTATTTATGGGAGGATGACAGATAGGCTTTAGCAGTTTTTAGGTTCAGGCAGTCTTTAAGACGTTCTCTGCACAAAATCAGTTCTGAGAGAACCCTCTGAGCCGCAGCCCGCTTATGCTGACTTTCCAGGGTTGCAATATGGGCAAGTAGGTCATCAATTTCTTTGGTACGTTTTTTCTTAACATGGGAACTCAGACTAATGAAAACCCCTCTGATCACGGACTTGTGGGCTTCCCAAATAACACAAGGCTGTACACCAGGTGTAGTGTTCTCATTGAAATAGTCAGTGAGAGGTTTAGAAACTGATGACTTATCCTGTGAAGAGGTCTTCAGTATAAAAATTCATTTGGGGTTAGAAAACCCAAAACACCAATAACTTACTATGACATGAACACAATAAAAGACATTGAAATGATTAACATTTTATGCCACAGGGTAGATAAAGTGTAAAGTTAAACTTTGCCACATATGTGTGTGTGCGTGTGTTTGTGTGAATATACAGTATCAACTTATCTGTGATTTAACTTACTACTTAACAGACAACTTTAATTTGATTTTTCTTAATGTTTTTGCAGATTCAAGATTCAAATTTCCCTAGCTTCATACAGTATATATCTCTCAAAGTTTGTACCGTGAATGTGTGTGTATGCTTGTATTTTATTGTATGCTTGTATTATGCAAGTGTGTCCTTGTTAATCATCTTGATCCCTAAATTCCTTTCTTTGTGGGTGTGGATAGTGCCACCAGTTCGTCCGGAGTAGGGTCCCAACCCTTATATTGTCATAGATAATGGACGCCGTACGTCAAAAAAAGTGTAAAGCACTTTACACTGAGCAATACTTTGCTGTTTGAATTCTTTCATGCCCTGGAAACTATTAGAGATTGATTTCTCCTTCACATTATTCTATAAGAGTCTGATGAAGGTCGATTAGACCGAAACGTCACAACTACAGTATAACTGTACTCTACGCACTGTGTTTGGGAATAAATAAAGCATATTTCACTATATCAAACTTTTGGCGTATCTATGATCCCTAAATTCTGCACACCCTTGGGTTAGACTTTGTTTATGGATAAACATTAATAAATCAAAATACAGACATCTATACATATTCCTCAGTCTGTGGAACCAAATTGACATAGAGTACCTTAGAGAAGTCAAAGTCTACTCTTAAATCCAAGATAATCCCTTTAACATTTGCCTTTAGTAACTGTATTAATAAAAATACACAATTTTAATATAAATGTTTTATTAAAACACTTTCGGCCATGTCACTTAAGTAAATGATTATCCATTTAAACATAACAAGCTTTTTAGTCTTGACAGAGCTGATGGGAAAAGTCGTAATTTAATTCAGAAAATTAAGATATTTCTCACTTCATTTCCTAATAGCTGCTGTTTTTTTTCTGTTAACCATGTTCAATTTGCATTAATTTAGAAAAAAAAAAGGTATAGTTGCCAGCTAGTAAATATTCGTTTATCAGAAAAGTTTCTTTAGAAATCATGTTTAATGAGTTGATGCTTTTTTGTTACTTACAAGATGCATATTAAAAATATTTATCCAAATAAAAAGTGCGGCGGGAATAAATCCACAGGCCAATAATTTATGAATATTGTCAAATATTATTTGAAAGACTGAAGTACCTTGTATAGCGCTATGGTGAAATTGCTTGGCCTCTCATTTAGAATATTTAATGAATCTGAGGAGGAGGCTATTTATTTGCATAATAGGACATAATTTGCAGTGGTGGAGTTTTAATTATTTATAGACCGTCTGAAATATTTAAAATGGCATCACTAAGGAGCGTAAACTCCTGGATAATGCCTTTATTTTAAGCCTTCCTGCTATTTTCTTTATAGGCCCAGTAATTTACTTTTAATTAGCCTACTGGTGTATTTCACTAAGACATAAGGTAAGCAAAGTTGTGTAAATTAAGTTACAGCATGAGAGGTTTCAGACTGTCAGGGGTCAAGAAAACATAAATAGCATTGCACTGAAGAATCAAACAAGGCAAACTGATTGTTCTGAGTCACTGGGACAGAGTTCATGGTTATAACATTCATTCATTTGTCATTTCAACATTCTCAAAAATTTTAACCAGCTGAATTGGGAATCAGGTTAATCAATTCCACTTTTATACGCTTTAGTCCTAATTTTGTAAAAGGCAAATACCTCACAATATATTTGGAACATCTGTTGCCGTTTGGGAGCTATGAGCTGGTATAGACATGCAGCATAATATCTAATAATTTCTGGCATAAATTATAGTAATATCATTGAGGACCCTGTCCCCTTCTGCAATGCCCTGTTCACTTTTTAGAAAAATGGTGAATTTATTGTAAAATCAAAAAAAGTTTTGCATGAATGAAATATCCAAAATTTGACTTAATTTAGAAAAAAAAAGGGATAGTTGCCAGCTAGGGATAGTTTTCCACTATAGTTATAGAGCACAACTATAACTATGTATAAAAGTCCATATTTTTTATAATAACAACGTAGAGTTGAAATCTATGAAACTAGACAAAGAGTGATTAAAATATGAAATAAAACAATTAAAGAATTCACAATTTAATGTTTTAGTACAAAGCAGTGGCGTAACTAGGAATGGCTGGGCCCCAAGGCGAACATTTGACATGGGGCCCCCCCCGAACCTGTTACAGGTCCCCAAACAGTAAAATATGCTCAACAGTGGCCCCAGATAGTATTATATGCTCAACAGTGGCCCCCACACAGCATTATATGCTCCACAGTGGCCCCCATACAGCATTATATGCTCTACATTGCTCCAACCACACACAGTATAATATGCTCCCTGCAGTGGCCCCACACAGTATAATATGCTCCACACAGTGGCCCCCACCCTGTATTATATACTCCCTGCAGTGGTCCCCATCCAGTATTATATGCCCCCCACAGTGGGCCCCACCCAGTAGTATAGTAGTATATGCTCCACAGTGGCCCCCACCCAGTAGTATATGCTCCACAGTGGGCCCCAGCCAGTATTATATGCTCCACAGTGGCCCCACCCAGTATTATATGCTCCACAGTGGTCCCTACACAGTATTATATGCTCCCAAAAGCCCCCCTCTGCTTCAGTACTATTATTATACTCTGGGGTCTCCTCAGACCCCAGAGTATAATAATCGGAGGCCCAGGAAAGGTGATTAAAAATAGCAAACATTCATACGCACCTTGCCTTACCTTTCCTTGGCATCCACGCTCCATCCTGCCATCTTCAGCGTCTTCAGGCCCTCTTCCAATGTCGCTGCTGAGGCCTGTGATTGGGCCTCAGCGGTCACGTGGGGGCGCACTGACGTCATTATGCCGCTGGGGCCTAATCACAGGCCTCAGTGATATGACAGAAGAGCGCCGGAGAGAAGGCTGTGCCCAGGACAGGTGAGAATATGTATTTATTGTTTTCAGTCACCTCCCCTAGGTGCCCTGCCCTGCCATCTATTGGAAAGGGGCCTGCAATATGCCAGGGCCCCTTTCAAATAACAGTATGTATAGCGGTCGGGGAACCAGGCTTTCCCCGACCACTATCATAGTGGTCCGGGTCCCAGCAATCTCCAGCTGGCCGCGGTCCCCGTACCCTGCCGGGTCCGGTCACGGTCGCACCCCCTGCAACCGCGATCGTTACGCCACTGGTTTGTGGGGTTCGCGGTAGCGGCTGCTACAGGGCTCCAGGCCCTCTAATGTCCCGGGGCCTGTGGCAGCCGCTACCGCTGCTACCCCGGTATTTACGCCCCTGGTACAAAGGGTGGGTCATTAACCTTTAATTTTTTTAGCCTGCACTGGTCTTAGTTTATGTGGTCCAGTGCTATTCTAGTAACACCTTACCACCATGTAGTTAACCCACAGTGCCTTAATAGTACGGGCACGAGAGTTGTGCCTGCGGCATTACTTTTGACACTCAGCTGTGTTACACAGTCATGTCCTGTGACTAGCTGCCGAAGTCGGAAGATACTCCGACTCTGGCAGATTAATCCCCTGGATGTCATGAAAAATTATGATAGAATTGTAAGTTTTTTCACAGGGGCCCCCAAAATATGTTAATAAAAGCTAAACAAAATATTATATGTACCCCAAAATGGTGCCAAATTCACTGGTCACACAATGAATAAGCCCAGAAATAGCTATGCCAACAGAAAAAAAAAAACAGAATAAAAAAGTTTTGAATTCTAGAAGTAGGGGAAGAAAAATATGAAATAGGTCACCAAGCATTAACGTACAATCTACCCAGTGTCCTTTAAGGGTTAAAGGGTTTTCCAGGACTTTTGAATTGATGACCTATCCTTAGGATAGGATATTAATTAAAAATTTTTGGGTTGCGACACCCAAAACCCTCACCAAGAATCAGATGGTTAAGGCACCATCGGCACTCCCACTTCAACGGCCATGTGATGCAATGTTCATTGGTCACATGACCTAATCACAGGTCTGTTGGGGCTGAGCTGTGATAACAAGCACAGCTGCTAAACAAATGTATGGTACTTTGTTGGTAAGAACTGAGGAGCTTGCAGTGTTCCCATGAGCTGATCACCAGGGCTTGGGGGGTGCTAGAGCCCTGGATAGGTCATAAACTATAAAGCCTATATAATCTCTTTAAATAGGCTATAACTAATTTGTTGTATTAAATCACTGATGTGTACATATATATATATATATATATATATATATATATATATATATAGATCCTTGGGACAGTGCAGTAGCAATTAATGTAAGTGAAAATATTCTCTAGATGATAATATTGTAGGAGCATGTATAGCTTATTCAGAGATGCTCTGTAAATACAATATACAAACAGTCAATTGATCTTTTTCTTTAGCCTTTACTGATTGTATCAGCCTGTTCCTAGTCTTCGGACAATTTCTGATTCTAACATTGGGATCAGTGATGCAAAAAAACTGCACTGTTTTACAAATAAAAATTCTAGCTAATTGTAAAACAACATATAAATCTTTACAGCTAAAGTTTAAATCAATGAATTATAACAGGAGTCTGTCATCAGGGTGATCAACATCAAACTAGTGAGAGTGCCTTGTAGGGCAGCTTCTACACTTTCCAGAGATGCCTTTCTTATTCTACATTGCAGCACCAGCATTTTATTCATATGCAAATTAGCTGAAAAGGGATTTAGGGCATTCCTTCTCTTGCAAAGGCTTTTAAAACCACCCCAACGTACTGTCATTAGTTTGATACCTATTTTCCTGCCGACATACTCCCTTTAATTACGCTGAGCATATATTGAGAGGGATAATCTGTCTATGTGGAAAGAGCTCGGCTGGTCATATGAAATATATTTAACTACATCAATATATATATATATATATATATATATATATATATATATACAGTATATATATATATTTTTTTTTTTTTATTTAATGTAAACTATTTATATTAATCTTTTAGATAGTGATCTTACACATCCTTCTTATGAATGCAGAGGAAAATGTATCACTTTAAAAACATAGACTTCCCTAGTGATAAAAGAAAAATAGGCATAATACAAAACCATTCTTTTCTATAGCAGATACCTTCAGACTATGTTTATTCACATTCACCTCAGCAAGCAATAGCATGGCATCCTGTGGACCCTTTCCTAACAAATGCTCGGTTATTTTCCATTATAACTTCTCTACATATTAAACAGATGTTGTTATGGTAGGTTATTGAAACTTTTTTTTTTCTTTTTCTTTGTAGTAGTTTTCTCAAATAAGGTATGACCTTGCAGTGAAAGAGCTAGATGACTTTTATTGCAGTTTAATAAACATGTTTTTGGGGTTTAGGAACACAACATAGGTTGAGATGAATATTACATTTTCCAGCAGAGTATAATGCATTTACAAAATGACTGTGAGACACATGGTTTTCTAATTGAAATTTGCATTTATATAGAGCGTTTCAGGAAAACTATATCCCACTGCACATACAGACAGAAGTTGTATCTACCTTCTGATTGTTTTACAGCTGTCCAATGATTGTCAAATCGCTTCCTTATGTCAGAGGGATTTAAGTTTTTTGTCATTTTTGTTAGGTGTTTAGTTTTTTTTGAATGCACAATAAACTGGAGTTTTGTAGTGTTATGAAGCACAGACAAAAGCTCTATGCACCGTATCATACAATATATGCATTGTAAATCGATGGTTACATTCACACAAGTCATTTTTGTATATTTTTATGGTACAGCTTGTGCAGATTTTTTTGCATGTTTGGCAGAAAAATACACCCCATACATATACAGGTAAACAGATTCCTGTGATATGGGAAACCATTATATTACCCTTATAGACAGTGGCGGAAGTAGGAATGGCTGGGCCCCAAGGTGAACATTTGACATGGCGCCCTCCCCCCCCGAACTGCCGCCCCCAACCCCCTCCGGACCACCCCCTCCAACCCCCCCCCTCACAATCCGCATTCCGGTGCACACTATTATGCGCCATAGTGGCCCCTACACACACTATTATGCCCCATAGTGGTCCCTGCACAGAGTATTATGCCCCATAGTGGCCCCTGCACACACTATTATGCCCCATAGTGGTCCCTGCACAGAGTATCATGCCCCATAGTGGCCCCTGCACACACTATTATGCCCCATAGTGGCTCCTGCACACACTATTATGCCCCATAGTGGCCCCTGCACACAGTAATATGCCCCATAGTGGCCACTGCTCACAGTATTATGTCCCATAGTGGCCCCATAGGGGCGTAAATACCGGGGTAGCAGCGGTAGCGGCTGCCACAGGGCCCGGGACATTAGGGGGCACAGAGCCCTGTGGCAGCCACTACCACGAACCCCACAAACCAGTGGCATAACGATCGCGGTCGCAGGGGGTGTGACCGTGACCGGACCCGGCAGGGTACGGGGACCGCGGCCAGCTGGAGATGGCCGGGACCCGGACCACTATGATAGTGGTCGGGGAAAGCCTGGTTCCCCGACCGCTATACATACTGTTATTTGAAAGGGGCCCTGGCATATTGCAGGCCCCTTTCCAATAGATGGCAGGGCAGGGCACCCAGGGGAGGTGACTGAAAACAATAAATACATATTCTCACCTGTCCTGGGCACAGCCTTCTCTCCGGCGCTCTTCTGTCATATCACTGAGGCCTGTGATTAGGCCCCAGCGGTCACGTGGGGCGCGGCCGCATAATGACGTCAGTGCGCCCCCACGTGACCGCTGAGGCCCAATCACAGGCCTCAGCAGCGACATTGGAAGAGGGCCTGAAGACGCTGAAGATGGCAGAATGGAGCGTGGATGCCAAGGAAAGGTAAGGCAAGGTGAGTATGAATGTTTGTTATTTTTAATCACCTTTCCTGGGCCTCCGATATTATACACTGGGGTCTGAGGAGACCCCAGAGTATAATAATAGCACCAAAGCAGAGGGGGGCTGCTGGGAGCATATAATACTGTTTGGGGGCCACTGTGGAGCATATAATACTGGGTGGGGGCCACTGTGGAGCATATAATACTGGGTGGGTGCCACTGCGGAGCATATAATACTGGCTGGGGCCCACTGTGGAGCATATACTACTGGGTGGGGGCCACTGGGGAGCATATATTACTGGGTGGGGGCCACTGGGGAGCATATATTACTGGGTGGGGGCCACTGTGGAGCATATAATACTGGGTGGGGCCACTGTGGGGAACATATAATACTGGGTGGGGCCCACTGTGGGGGGCATATAATACTGGGTGGGGGACACTGTGGGAAGCATATAATACTGGGTGGGGACCACTGCGGGGAGCATATAATACAGGGTGGGGGCCACTGTGTGGAGCATATTATACTGTGTGGGGCCACTGCAGGGAGCATATTATACTGTGTGTGGGGAGAGCAATGTAGAGCATATAATGCTGTATGGGGGCCACTGTGGAGCATATAATGCTGTGTGGGGGCCACTGTTGAGCATATAATACTATCTGGGGCCACTGTTGAGCATATTTTACTGTTTGGGGACCCATAACCGGTTCAGGGGGGCCCCATGTCAAATGTTCGCCTTGAGGCCCAGCCATTCCTAGTTAAGCCACTGCCCCTGCACACAGTATTATGCAGCATAGTGGTCCCTGCACACAGTATTATGCCCCATAATGGCCCCTGCACACAGTATTATGCCCCATAGTGGCCCCTGCACACAGTATTATGCCCCATAGTGGCCCCTGCACACAGTATTATGCCCCATAGTGGACCCTGCACACAGTTTTATGCCCCATAGTGGCACCTGCACACAGTATTATGCCCCATCGTGGACCACCCATGAACAATTATTATACTGCTGGGTCTTTTCAGACCCCAGAGTATAATGATCAGAGACCCAGGGGAGGATACAAACAAAAAAACACTGTTACCTACCTTTTCCTGGCTCCGGCCCACTCCCCGCTACTTCAGCCATCTTCAATGTTGGGCCAGATCTCACGTGAGCCGAGCTGGCGTCGCAATGCATAATGACGCAGGCTCGGCCCACGTGACATCACCAAACAGACCCGAAGCCTGCAAAGCATAGGAGAGGTAAGTAACAGTGTTTTTTATGTTCCCTCACCTCCCCTGGCCCTCCGATCATTATACTCGGGGGTCTGAAAAGATCCCAGAATATAATGATAGCAGTGTTTGTGGGGTTTGCGGCCCGTGGCTTCACTTACCCATCCCTGCTCCTGCTCACAGTCACCTCCGCTTCTGCAGAATGGGAAGCACAGGTAAGTAAATAGGGCCCATTACCTGATGATATTAAAAAAAAAAAAAAGCAGCATCAGGCCCTCGTATGTCCCGGGCCCTGTGGAAGCCTCTACCGCTGCTACCCTGGTAGTTACGCCCCTGATTATACTCTTATATGACAGCAGATCTAGGGATGTTAAAAAGATACTGCAGGCATACTGGGGGATTTTGTGATTGGATCCTGTTGTGACAGAAAGTATCACCCCAAAGCCCATAATAACTGATCATAGTGGCATGGATGGACTACAACACAGTCACCACCCTTCTACGAAGTCAGCTACAATGTGGTTTGCCAGCAACATGATATATAGGACTTACAGATGTGGCTCTTGCAAGGCCTGTGAATACATCATGAAGAGTGTTACCTTTACAAGTGTAGTCAATGGGAAAATATATGAAAATAGGAAATCTACCAATTACAGGGGTCGTGTATATGACTGCTTGCCTATGGTCTAAAAAGTATGTGGAGATTATACTGTAGAGAAAGGGATGAATGGATACACTAATATCCCCTTTTTCTTCTTTCTGGTTTTAACAATGGATCGGGCTAACATATCAATATGCTTATTGTTAAATCAGCTGACCTGGAGAATAAAAGATTTCTATGGTTTCTATTGAAAATCGGGCAGCTTTAGGTTCATTTTGGTGTGTCTGTATTACCATAGCACCCACTACCTACCCACCGATGTAAGAGTAGGCACTGGCATGTGTTTATGAACATGCTCCAATCACAGTGCCTGACACCAACAAGGGGCATGGGATAAAGGTGGAGTCTAGGCTATTTAAGCTTGGTGTGGTGTCACAGTCAGCAGGCACTCACTGACTACTGGCATCTACCATCAAGGCCATAGGAAATGCTGTCTTTCCCCCACTCATAGCCTCAGGAACATGCAGACTATATAGTACTGACATACTTGTATACATAGTATAGGGCATAAAGAAATAATGGCATTTACTGATGTTAGTAAAGCACTTTGGATGTGATAAAAAAGCTTCCTCCAGCATTACACTACACCCGACTTTCTTCTCTGTACTCCTCTCCATAGGCTTCTATAGATATGAATTATCTGATTAATGAGATCTGCAGTGATTTTCGCAATGAAAGACAATTTAGTATAGAGGAGTGGATCAGGTGAAACAGGCCAATAAGAATAGAAGGGGCTATTTCTCTCTGATAAGATATTTTATAAAGTTACTTACGTCTAATCACCTGTAATATTCACTTATACAGCAGAATAATTATCTAAATATATCTAAATATAGAATTATATACCCATTATGTCCTCCAATGCTTGGGATAGCACCAACCCCTACATCAGGGGTAAACAATTTATAATTTTTCTAATGTATTTAAAATAGAATGGTCTCTACAATATCAAAAATTAAGGTGCTAAAAGGCAGTAGAAGAAATATCAGTACTACATGGAATTATAATTACTTTACTGTGATGGAGCAAAATCAACATCAAAACTGAAGATATTTTTTCTGTATTCCATTTTTGCTGAGGTCTGTAAATTTATAAAGTAAATATAACTATGTAATATAAATTTCTGATGGAAAAACCATCAAAATGATTTCTGTATTTCACATATTATTTCTCTGTTTATGCACATTCTAGAAGGGTTGTAGTATTTTTAGAATCTCATGGACAAGATGTCTATCAACCAAAACAAATCCCTCCATAAAGCTTCAATCCCGAATATAAGTGATCTCAAGGACCTAATATTAACACATTACACTCTACTACCTCAAAGCCTTTTTAGTTAAAGCTACAGTAATTTACAAAAAAAAATGGTAGCCAAGTTCTGCCAGATCTGACCATTATTGTAGGGTAACAAACGATGGGAAAAAGGAAGAAATTCCCCAAAAAAAGGACAAAAAGGCACACAACACATTTCGGACACAGATCTTTCTCTAGTGTGTACAGCAAAACACACATTTTTATAACAAAAAACAGGCGGTAACCTGTCAAGTGACAGGGTCAAAGGTCAATGGGATTGTAAAACTTTATATTACAACAGAATGTTTTTTATAGAGTTCCTCAAACATTATAAATCAGCCTAATGTAGTGTGTCGAGAGAAAATAGATCTAATATAGTACCTTTGTAGTTGCAAGAAGATCGGTGTTAAAGTGTATGATACACTACAAGAGTGTCAGAGATAGCTGAGAAGTTACGTGCGCTGCTGCGGATAAGGGATTTCGCAGATAAAGCGATGTGAGGTCCAGGATGTCTGGATGACAGCGCAGCATCCGGACTTACAAAGTAAAACAGAAGTATCCCCATGATATCCCCATGTAAGGGAGACCTATTCTGTTAATGAATCAGCTGATGTTCTTAGATGGTAAATCAATGTTAATATATAGAAGGCTATTAGGAAATATATTATTAGGAGAATATAGTGGTAAATTGAATACATAATTAATGAGGACATGATTTTAGTGTTAGATAAATTAATTAAGATACTGCTGATATATATAGATAAGAAATATTCAGGTGGAATAAATGAAACATTAAAGAACATAGACAAGTTTAAATGAGGACATACAATTGATTGTTAAGTAGTATAGATACTGATGTGACTGCTACATAATAAAGGTACATAAGGAAAATAGGGGTGATGAGGAGATAATAAGACCCAATATTAGATAAAAAAAAAAAGGATAAATATGACAAAATTTGAATGAAAGACTATAAAAATGACATATCACAAGGCATTATGGGAAAAGGAGCTGGGATGCTCATGCACCCTCTGTTGGATGTAACAGATCCTCAATTTGCTTTTGATTCACTGAGTCTTGAGACAGCAAATGGGATTTTAGCCAAGCCAATTTCACTTATCTGCATACAGCGCCGTTTTGGGATTTTTGTGATATGTAGATGCTTAGTAGAGGGCAAAAGGCAATTCAAAACTCTACACATCTTCACTGGTGCTCTCCTCAAGGAGAGATGTTCCCGTCTATAAAAATAACAATAATGGAAAATTGGTTCCAACAAATGATTAGTTACACACAAAAAAATAAATGTAGAAATAGTAGGTGCGGGGACATAAAAACTGTCACGGTTTAAAACTTCTCAAACTAAGACTGTTAACACAACATTTTTCTGACAAACATCCTCAAGGTATCATAAAAGCTGCATGTTTGAGGGCACAAAAACAATCTCAACAAGATTGTATTAAAACCTCCACCAAACGAAGTCCAATTTATTTCAGTTTAATTTTCTCACAATTTATAGTTCTGAGCAACAAACAGATCAAATCCATACTCACCAGACACTGGTTGATACTTCAGAATGACCCCTTTATGAAAAATCTTTTACCTAAGACCCCTGGGGCCACATTTAGATGGGCCAAAACTTTAAAGAACTTTCTGACCCCCAGTAGACTCAGGGGATTTGACAATAAGACACCAGATACCTTAGTATAACTCCAACAAATCCAATGGGAGTTATTGGTGTGATATATCTAGATGTAAGTGCTGCAGCACTTTCCTCTCCGTATGTTTCCGCATGTTTCGTGCAGAAATCGAGTGGCAACCACACGGACCCCATTATAGTCTATGGTGTCTGCAGGTTTCCTTAGGTAAACCACTTTTCTATGCGTATAGGTTTCCATTCGGAGGGTCCCCAAGCGGACTTCCCGAACAGAAACCAAACGCAGATGTGAACCATCCCTAATATCTCATCTATCTCTGACAATCTTGTAGTGATCTCTGGATACTAAGCTTACCACGCATGCGCCCAGATAACTCCAATACACAGTGTTATTCAGTGCACACACGTACATGATATACGGATTGGCAGCCGGCTGTCTAAACCAACAGACTGAACGTCACTGTATCATACACTTTAACACCAATCTTCTAGCAATTCCACAGGCACTTATACATATATTAGATCTATTTTCTCTCCAGGCACTACATTAAGCTGATTTATAATGTTTGAGGAACTTTATATAAAACATTTGGTTGTATTATAAAGTTTTGCAATCCCATTGACCTTTGACCCTGTCACTTGACAGGGTCAAAGGTTATTGCCCTTTTTTGTTTTAAAACTTTGTGTTTTGTATGTTTGTTTTATTGCTGTATACACTTGAGAAAGGGCTGTGCCCGAAACACGTTGTGTGTTTTACCTTATTTGAATTAAAGTCTGAAACCCAGGACCAGCACCTTTTTGTCCTCTTTTTTGTGAATCTCTTCCTTTTTTCCCACCGTTTGTTACCCTGTGACGTATATTTTCTAATATTGTATTGATGAGTTCTCTGGCTGCTATCAAGGTCCGCATTCACTGAGGTTTATGACTGATATGCTTTGAAAGTTGTTGTGAGCTCATCAGAGCATAAAAAGGTGAGCATTGATTTGTCTCGTATCCACCACATTCTGTTACCTAACAGTAGTACGCTATTAGCGCTTGGCACTGCTTCTTTTTTCTTGTTTCTTTTTTTTTTCCCGGCTGACCATTATTGTGGCACCTAAACCAGGAGCTTGATTACAATCTAAGTAGAATACATGTAATTCATTAGTGTTGAACTTTAGTTTATATTATTTGCATTTATTTATGGCAAAAATAGGAAAGTTTGCAGTCATTTGGAAAATTAACAATGTTCAAAATGTAAAACTAGCATTTTGTTAACCCGCTAAGCATTTCACAGGAATTGAAAGAAAATGGATATGAAATTTAGAAATTTCTACCCCAATGTGGATGTAAATTGCTGTTTGTGCACATGGCAGGGCACAAAAGAGAAGAAGCTGCACTAGGCATTTGGAGGGCATTTATTCCTGGAATTATTCTCAGGTGCCATGACACATTTTCAGAGTCCCTGAGGTACTGGGCAATGAAAATTAAAAATGATGTCTCTTTAGCTACAATGTTTTTTTTTTTCATTTTCACAAGAAGTAGTAGGAGATCCCACAATTTATACAATATTTCTTCTGAGTAGGTTAATACCCTATATGTGAATGCAAACTTCACATGATACGGTACAGAAAGATGAAAGGGTATTTGGATTTTGAAAGGCAGATTTTGTTGGAAACATTTTCAGGTGCCAAGAAGCATTTGTAGAGCCCTAAAGTGCTAGTGCAGGCAAAAGTACCAAGAAGGGACCCCTTTTTGGAACCTACACCCCACAAGAAATTTATCAAGGGTTATAGTGATTATTGTGACCACAGAGATGCTTTCCAAAAAGAAATGTGCAACGGATGGTGCAAAATGAAAATGTACTTTTTTCCATTTCAGTGACCAGTAAGTTATTTCCAGCTTGTGACACTGTGAAAAGTCAACTCTCTAGTTGCTCAACTCAAGAGCACCATGAGCATTTGAGGCCTAATTTGGTCATTTACACTACATTTGTGGGCAATTGCAGAGGTGAAATAATAATAAAAAAAAAAAAAATAAACCCAAAGATATGACTCTATTTTAGAAACTACAACCCTCAAAGAATTTTTTATGGGGGAATAGTGATTATTTTGAACCTAGGTGTGTTTCCCAAAAATCATTGTGCAAAGTGCAAATTTAAATTTTTAAAGAAATATGCCAGTGCCCAATTTGTTGTGCCTACTTTGTGCCAGCAAAGTGGTATATATGGGCATAAACTGCTTTTTGGTCATACAGCAGGATGCAAAATGGAAGGAACACTATTTGGCTTTTGGAGCACAGATTTAGACTATATGGTTTTAGGATGCCATTATGTTTTTGCAGAGCACCTGAAATGCAAGTAAAGTAGAATCTAATGACACATTTTGGAAACTACACCCCTCGAGGAATTTATCAAAGGGTGTAGTAGGCATTTCTACCCCAGAAAATTGCAATTTTTCCAGAAATACGTCATTTCAATGCCCAAAATGTTGCACCAAGCTTGTGTCAATAGAGAGCCACGCTTCAAAACTGTTATATGGTATATATTTTATTTTTCAACTCTGTGTTAGGGGGATGAAAAAAATAATTCTAGTACGGTTTTTTAATGTTCTAATTTTAAATGTGGCATTCATTGTACAGAAAAAAATAACATTTCACCCTGGTTATGGGTAAGTGTGATTACTTTGATACATAATTTATTTAATTTTTATCTTTGCCTAATTTTGCAGAAGAAAAAAATAATTTTGATCAGCACATTAATTGTTTTTGCATTTTCTTCTGCCAGAAAGGCATAACAGTTGCAGGGCTTGTTTTTTACGATACAAGATTAGCTTTTTATGGCTACCATTTTGGGGTACATATGGCTTTATCACTTTTTATTTCCATTTTTGTGAGGCAAGGTGGCAAAAAAATATTTTTTTTGGTGTTTTTAAAAAAAATTCTATGGCATTCACCTTGCAGATTAAATAATGCTTTTGTCTTATTATACAGTCATGGCCAAAAGTTTTGAGAATGACACAAATATTATATTTTCACATGATCTGCTGCCCTCTGGTTTTTATGTGTGTTTGTCAGATGTTTTTATCACATACAGAAATAGAATTGCATTCATATTATGAGTAACAGAAGCTTATATTGACAGTTAGAATGAGTTAATGCAGCAAGTCAATATTTGCAGTGTTGACCCTTCTTCTTCAGGACCTCTGCAATTCTCCCTGGCATGCTCTCAATCAACTTCTGGACCAAATCCTGACTGATAGCAGTCCATTCTTGCAGAATCAATGCTTTAATTTTGTCTGAATTTGTTGGTTTTTGTTTGTCCACCCGTCTCTTGATGATTGACCACAAGTTCTCAATGGGATTAAGATCTGGGGAGTTTCCAGGCCATGGACCCAAAATCTCTATGTTTTGTTCCCTGAGCCATTTAGTTATCATCTTTGCTTTATGGCAAGGTGCTCCATCATGCTGGAAAAGGCATTGTTGAGCGCCAAACTGCTCTTGGACGGTTGGGAGAAGTTGCTCTTGGAGGACATTCTGGTACCATTCTTTATTCATGGCTGTGTTTTTAGGCAAGACTGTGAGAGAGCCGATTCCCTTGGCTGAGAAGCAACCCCACACATGAATGGTTTCAGGATGCTTTACAGTTGGCATGAGACAAGACTGGTGGTAGTGCTCACCTCTTCTTCTCCGAATAAGCTGTTTTCCAGATGTTCCAAACAATCGAAAAGGGGATTCATCAGAGAAAATGACTTTACCCCAGTCCTCAGCAGTCCACTCCCTGTACCTTTTGCAGAATATCAGTCTGTCCCTGATGTTTTTTCTGGAGAGAAGTGGCTTCTTTGCTGCCCTCCTTGAGACCAGGCCTTGCTCCAAGAGTCTCCGCCTCACAGTGCGTGCAGATGCACTCACACCTGCCTGCTGCCATTCCTCAGCAAGCTCTGCACTGCTGGTAGCCCGATCCCGCAGCTGAAACACTTTTAAGAGACGGTCCTGCCGCTTGCTGGTCTTTCTTGGGCGCCCTGGAGCCTTTTTGGCACCAATGGAACCTCTCTCCTTGAAGTTCTTGATGATGCGATAGATTGTTGACTGAGGTGCAATCTTTCTAGCTGCAATAGTCTTCCCAGTTAGGCCATTTTTGTGCAGTGCAATGATGACTGCACGTGTTTCTTTAGAGATAACCATGGTTAACAGAAGAGAAACAATGATGGCAAGCACCAGCCTCCTTTTAAAGTGTCCAGTGGTGTCATTCTTACTTAATCATGACAGATTGATCTCCAGCCCTGTCCTCATCAACACCCACACCTGTGTTAATGGAGCAATCACTGAAACGATGTTAGGTGGTCCTTTTAAGGCAGGGCTGCAATGATGTTGAAATGTGTTTTGGGGGATAAAGTTCATTTTCTAGGCAAATATTGACTTTGCAAGTAATTGCTGTTAAGCTGATCACTCTTTATAACATTCTGGAGTATATGCAAATTGCCATTAGAAAAACTGAAGCAGTAGACTTTGTAAAAATTAATATTTGTATCATTCTCAAAACTTTTGGCCATGACTGTACAGGTTATTATGGATGTGGTTATACCAAGCATGTATTTTTATTTATTTTTATAGTAAATAATGATATTTTTGTGTTAAAGAGGCATTTTGTCTGGTTTTATTTATTTTACATTTCTGAACATAATTTGCTTTAAACTTTTTTGAATTGTTGTATTGTGGGATATTGTTTTTTCCTATGTTAAAATTGCATGGTAGGTTTGTGGGACAGTAGCCAAATCTGATGTATGATTAATAAAGAGGCTAGTTTCCATGGCGCACCATGCTCAAACGACAGTGGTTAGATCGAGGTATGGACACCCTGGTTAACCAGATTTACTATAGTTCTGACATTAGTTATACTACAAATATATGCCTGACTGTTGTAGATTTGAGTTCAGGCATACCTACATGCATAAGAATTACTAAGAGACAAGTTTAAATAAATTCCCATCAGTTTCTCAAGGACAGAATAGTTTTATCTGAGGTCATCATAGGTGAACTTCGTTGAGTTTAAGAATGATAAAGAGAGTATTATGATATCTTGGATTAAAAGAAAACGATTAGAGAAAAAAAAGCTATATGTGAATCTACAGCAGCACCAGAAATAACAACAGTTGGCTGGACAGAAGATCTGCAAGAGCAAGTTATTTTAAGTGGTGAATGTACAGTAACATATCTTTATTGGAAAGTAATATACAGTATGTGAGATGCACAGTAGAAAGCAGATTTCTGTCACGTAAAAGTCACCATACATATAGTGATTCACAGTAAAGGTCATTTAATTGTTGACCTGGTAAGGAGATACTATATACTCTAGCCCTGACCTGAACCAGAGAGAAATTTTGTAGCACTGTTTGAAAAACCTTGTATGCATGAGGTGTCCATCAAATGAAAGGCTATTACTGTAGAGTAGTGTAAATTATAGTACAGTAGTGCAGCATAACCTTTTTTGTATTGCAAATATTTATCTTTGCAGTAAATTTTATTTCATTTGATATATTAACATACACATTTGCCGAAATACAACATTTTTTATAGGCAGCATTGCATATTTTAAAAAGGGTTCACATTTTGGCCATCTTTGTTTTCATACATTAACAGTAGGACAGAAGCACAATGCAAATATCTAAAATAAGGCATTCCTGCAATGTTATTTCATGGGGAATATAAGCACTTACTAAAACAAAAAAGCTAGGATTTAATAGTCAAAAAATGAATGGTGGATCTTAAGTTAAAGTTGTGTCTTATAAGCTGCTCACATCTATGTAACTTTTGAAGAGAAAGAAAAATAAAAGTGCTCTTAGCTATTCATGAATCTCTAGTTACAAGATTTATTGGATGTAAAAGTACATAGGGATTTTCTGTCTCCAAGCTTCTGTTTACACACCTGTGCAGTAAATATGCTTCATTGTTTTTCGGTTCTGCCTTACAGGACCAAGGCAATTTCCTTACTTAAAATGCATACAAGCAAAATAGCAGTGTGATTCTTCTAATTATTTTCTTGGCTTTGACTTGTAAAACCAGACATAATAATTGTTTCTTTTGAGACCAAAATAGTATTTAATGTCATATTTAATTCACTTGTGAAAAAGCACTGTTCCTTTATTGTAGTTTGTATTTTTTTTTTATTTTTATTACTATTATTATATCTGAACTTTCTGCTGTTGGCTTATAAGCGGGCTGTGTTCCTACTAGGAACATAAAACCTTAACCAAATACTTTTCTAAGGATTTGTGCAGTAACCATAAGTGCAATTTTCTGCACCTATGTGGTATTATGATGGCCTGGAAGCTTAAATTATTATTATTTCTATTATTGTCATTATTATGGGGGGCAGAGTAGGGATTGTCCTGTCTGCCTCTGACCATTGTCCCCTTTTGGAGCCGCTACTCTCATACATCTGATTGGATAAGATCCACCCTATTTGTTTACTAACTGTGGCATATATACGGCTAACCCTGTGTTTTTGTTAGGGGCTGATGCCCCATTTTTAGCCCCATGTTTGGGTACTGTCTATTGACTTAATTGTGACTGTATTTTTTTACATCACCAGGGGTTAATTTTATCCAGTTTATTTAATAAATGCTAAGTTTTATATTTTCTCTCATCAGTGCTAATTTCAATTTTTGAATTTCTGATGAAATTGGTGTCTCCCCCTCTGATTGTGGTGGTGGAGTCACTATTTTTGGCTCATTTGGTTTATAATAACTGTCAGTCACATGAAATATATAGCTGTTTCTAAGGAGTCTGATTTTTCTGATTTACAATTTTTCACTTTCAATTTTTGGTCTTTTACTGTAGACTTCCGTTGGCTAATCCTCCCTTCTGTTTTATTTAGTCTGTCCATCTTATTTAAATTGTCTCTCACCAGTGTTATGTCAATCCAGACCCCCAATTTGAGTAACTACCCTTTTTTTCCTATTGGGTTCGTACCGGAGTGTGTGTTTTTCATATAAGCTTCAATTTTAAACTGGATATTTTACCTGATAATATGCCTTAAGATCTCATCTTTATTGTTGTTTCTAGTTATCGCCACTGTAGCCAATATAACTGTGTCACTATTGTCACTGTAGTCAATGTTACAGATATGGTGCCATACACCAGTCCTTCCTGAGCTGTGTAACAATCTTATGCTCCAGCAATGCACCTCATAGATACCTCATTTAACTAGGTGCAAATACATAGTCTGCATTTCACATGTAACAAAGTAAACCAGTCCAGACAGTATACAGTTTTACTGCAAATTCTTAGGTCTCATGCACTTGAACGTTGAAAGAAATGGATGTTAAAAATGGATGAAATGGTCTATTTTTAACTTCAGTTTTCGATCAGTTTGTCACATATTTTTCTTTTTATTCTTTTTTAAAGTCTGTTTGTCATCTGTTTTAACTGTCTGTTAAAAAAACAGATGCACTTCACTGGTCTGTTTTTTTAACCTAAACCACTGATCCATTTTTAACTTCCACAAAACTGATATGAAAACTGAAAAGCAGACATTAAAAACAGACTCATATTGGGTACATCTGGCTGGAAAAACAGACAAAAATAGGAGATGTCTTTTTTTTTCACAGATGTTATTCAAGGTCATTAAAAAGCAGACATAGCAGTGTATTTACTCACTGATTTCCTTTGTTCTAAAAATAGATGTTATAGTCTATTAAAAAATGCCACATCCGTTTTTACCTATTATGTGCATAAAGCCTTACACAGCCAAAGCCCAGTTTTGACTCAGTTCAGACTTTTAAAATTAGCTTTCAGACAGTCACTATTAACATTTCAATCACTGGGAATCGGATTCCGCATCAATGAAATATAGAATGAATAGCTTTGTCCACAAAAAGATCTCCAAGTTTAGCACACCTGTCTGGTGCATACTTACAAAAGTCTCAGCTTCTCCATAGACAAAACGTATATATTTAAAGTACAGCCAAGGAATGCAAAAGAGCATGACTGAAAGGATGAGTGAGTGAAATAAGCATTCTATACATCTTCATAAGCATCAATGCTATTTTGCTGTAAATCTAAATGTTTTTGAAACTGTCAAATGTGACCAGCTCCAGGGATAGGCCATTTCACATATTCACAGTCCTTACAGTGAAGAATCCTTGTTACCACTAGAGATTAATCTTTTTTTCTCTCCAGATGGAGTTAGTGTCCCCTTGTCATTTGAGGTGATTTTATGTGGAACAGCTTTTCTTAATATTTTTTTATATGAGTCATTTATTTTTTAAAGTTTAATCATCTCTTCTCAAGACTAAACAAATTTAACTCCTTTAATATGTCCGTATAACTGAGGTCCTCCATGCCCCTTATCAGCTTTGTGGTCCTCCATTGTACCTTTTACAACTCTAGGAATCCTTTCTATGAACTGGTGCCCAGAACTGAACTGTATAACCAAGATGGGGGTCACACTAATGATTTATAAAATGATAATATTACATCCATGTCTTACAATCTATACCCCTTTTAATAAATGACAATGTCCTGCTGGCATCGGAAGCATCTGATTGACATTGCAAGCTATTATTCAATCTATGATCTTAAAGTACACTCAGGTCCTTCTCTACCTCTGACTCTCCCAGCTTTACTCTTCCTAGGACATATGTTGCATACAGATTATTTTTACCCAGATGAATAACTTTATAGTTATCCACATTGAACACTACATCCACTACAACTTCTGCCCTTAGTAGAACTATGCTGCCTGTCACTTATAATATCATGTACTGTCACATACTTCTGTATATAGTCGCACAACAGCCCCTCAAACAGTTTCCCCACAATGAATGTTAAGCTTAGTCTGTAATTACCTGGAGAAGATCTAGAGCCCTTTTTGAAAATAGGCAACATTTGCCTTGCCTGTCCTTTTTTCTGTACCTGTCACTAGAAGATCTCTAAGAATTAAGAATAGGGGTACAGCAGTAATTGGACTGAGTTCTTGTATTTGTGGTTGTAATCCATATGGACTCGGAGTTTCATATATTAGTTTATTTATTACTGGAATTGGTGGCATCTACATCAACTTCTTACATGCCTGTTTTTCTGTATAGAAGCTCTGCTTTTTCTTGGTCCCCAGTAACTAACTGTCTTTTTAACTGTAGCTGTAAGCCATGGGGGTGGGGGGTTACTAATTTAAAGAGGAGTTTTCACCTTTTCCACCAATTCTAGTTCTTAGCTTATGTTAATAGGTCCCGCTCCACTGATTCCAGCATTTTTGGAATCTTTTCTTTAGCCTCCACTGTTTCCGTGCAACAAGTGTAGTTAGTACTGGTGCCTGATGTGCTGTTTAAGCTCTTTAATGTCAAAAGGGCAGTGTCAGACAGGGGGAGTGATTTAGAGCCCCAGAGGCAGCCAGTGTCAGAATCACACCAATTGCCTGCTCCTGCCTGATACCACCCTTCTGACAGTACAAAGCATAAGAAGCATATCAGGCATAAAAACTACCAGCAATTATTGCTTCGAAACAGTGTGGGGGGGGGGGAGCTAGAGAAAAAATTCCAACTCTGCCAGAATCAGTGGAGCAGCACCTATTACATGCTGTAAAGAGCTGGACTTGTTGTAGATGGTGAAAGGTCCTCTTTAAGATGTTTATTCTTGCTTCCTATAGGTATACAGCTAACTATATACTTACTCAACATAAATTTAAATTTCTTCCACGTAAGATCTGTATCATTATCTGACAATAGCTGTTCCCAGTCTATATCCTGAAGTGCGGCCCTTAACCTGGGAAATTGGCCTTTTCAAAATTGATTTTGCCCTCTCAACCTTTCTTGTTTACAATTTAGGTGGAATTTATATTATGGTCACTATTACCAAGGTTTTCTCAATTACATTTCCAACAAGTCCCTCATTATTACAAATGACCAGATCTAATAGAGCATCACCCCTAGTTGGATCTTCTGCAAACTGGACCGTAAAATTGTCTTGCAATAAAACTTGAGTGTTGGTCTCATTTTAGCTTCATATGGTCTCCTCTTGGCAGCTGTGAGACCATAGACATCTGACCATCTCTGACACAGCTTTCCATGGCTCAGCCTTCCCACCACAGATCTTTTCAAACCTTAGGATGGAATCCATTGCCAGGTTACTGCACACCTCCAGTTTTCAGCAATTTAGGCTAAGGAAAATCTGTCTTTTTTGTTGCAGATTTTGCTTCATTTTTTTAAGCTAAAGCCAAAAATTGCATCAAAAGGAATTGGAAATACAGTGCCTTGCGAAAGTATTCGGCCCCCTTGAACTTTTCAACCTTTTGCCACATTTCAGGCTTCAAACATAAAGATATAAAATTTTAATTTTTTGGTGAAGAATCAACAACAAGTGAGACACAGTTGTGAAGTGGAATGAAATTTATTGGTTAAAATAAAAAACTGAAAAGTGGGGTGTGCAATATTATTCAGCCTCTTTACTTTCAGTGCAGCAAACTCACTCCAGAAGTTCAGTGAGGATATCTGAATGATCCAATGTTGTCCTAAATGACTGATGATGATAAATATAATCCACCTGTGTGTAATCAAGTCTCTGTATAAATGCACCTGCTTTGTGATAGTCTCAGGGTTCTGTTTAAAGTGCAGAGAGCATCATGAAGACCAAGGAACACACCAGGCAGGTCTGTGATACTGTTGTGGAGAAGTTTAAAGCCGAATTTGGATACAAAAAGATTTCCCAAACTTTAAACATCCCAAGGAGCACTGTGCAAGCAATCATATTGAAATGGAAGGCGTATCAGACCACTGCAAATCTACCAAGTCCCGGCCGTCCCTCTAAACTTTCATCTCAAACAAGGAGAAGACTGATCAGAGATGCAGCCAAAAGACCCATGATCACTCTGGATGAACTGCAGAGATCTACAGCTGAGGTGGGACAGTCTGTCCATAGGACAACAATCAGTGGTACTCTGCACAAATCTGGCCTTTATGGAAGAGTGGCAATAAGAAAGCCATTTCTCAAAGATATCCATAAAAAGTCTCGTTTAAAGTTTGCCATAAGCCACCTGGGAGACACACCATTGTTAGAATGGCCAAGTCAAAGTCCAGACCTGAATCCAATCGAGAATCTGTGGAAAGAGCTGAAAACTGCTGTTCACAAATGCTCTCCATCCAACCTCACTGAGCTTGAGCTGTTTTCCAAGGAAGAATGGGCAAGAATTTCAGTCTCTCGATGTGCAAAACTGATAGAGACATACCCCAAGGGACTTGTAGCTGTAATCGCAGCAAAAGGTGGCGCTACAAAGTATTAACTTAAGGGGGCCGAATAATTTGGCACGCCCCACTTTTCCGTTTTTTATTTTTTACAAAAGTTTAAAATATCCAATAAATTTTGTTCCACTTCACGATTGTGTCCCACTTGTTGATTCTTCACCAAAAAAATAAAATTTTATATCCTTATGTTTGAAGCCTGAAATGTGGCAAAAGGCTGAAAAGTTCAAGGGGGCCAAATACTTTCGCAAGGCACTGTATATAAGAATCACGTATACAGTACCTCTTCCTTTTGCTAAATCCCCTCCTAGCATTGGCTCAAAAAAACACAGCAAAATCTACAATAAAAACCGTTGCTTTTCCACAACACATGGCCTCAACCATGGCAAAATGCAGCTAAAATATGCTGCAGAAAAAACTTTGCAAAAACATTTTCTGCAGCATTTTTCATTTTTGCTGTCTCTGCTTTTTTACTTCATCTAATAAACCTATAAGGAAATCGATTGCGATACTGCAGCTAAAATAAGCATGCTGCGTTTTTCAAAAAGCTCTCTTTTCCCACAATTTGCGGATGAGATTAATTAAATATCATTAACCTTGCTGCATTTCCTTAGCCTTACGTTAGAACCTTTGTTTGGAGATTTGTAAGGCTAGAGAGGGTTGGGCTCACATGGCTGCACTCAAATGTCAGTTACGCATTGCTACATTTATATATAATAATGTATAGCTGTGTCTTCTCTTTATCTTAGAATAAGTTTAGTTACAATTAAGTTACCCCTACCTTTAATTAATGTCCATTGTTGTCGTCATCAGCAATCTCCATCTGGCTTCCATCTGCATGTACTCTCATGTCAAAAAACATAATGGAAGCTTTCTTCTATCATGTGTTTTACTTTTTTGATGGAAGAAAAAAATCCTACATGCAAGACCTTTTCTTCCATTAAAAAACAAACATGATAGAAAAAAGCTTCAACAGGTAGGAAGCAGAGGGAGTGGGGGTTCCGTCTGTGTCCATCACTCTATCACTGTAAAAGTCCATTGCTCCTATCCTATGATAGATGAGAGCAACGGACATTCACAATGGTACAATGATAGTGTAAACATCCTCGGAGGACTCCATTTTCTCATTAAACAAATTCTGTACAGCATCTATCAGAATCACAAAATCACATCGCTGGATGTGTTGAATTGACAAACCTAAAAAAAAAAGTTCTATAAATTCTGCTTTTTTGCACCCTCTGCCACAAGGCAAATATATTTCACATGCTTTAGATTACAAACAAATTATAATCAAAATTATTAATAAAGGTATTGAAAATAAATTTTGCACAAGATGTACAAAGCCTTTAAGCAAGTAATTTCCAAAGCTGTAAAGATACAGTATGAGCTCTATATCTAATATGTACATTACATCCAGTGATAATGCTTCTTCAGTGTGTAAAATCATTGTATAAATAATGCTCTTATTATAATAACGACTGTATTAATAGTTTGTTTCTCTTTTATAGTGTTTAGTTTGTTATATTTCCATTTTTCTTCAGTCTAGGAAAAATGAATGCCACAGGAATTTACCATTGGATAAAGTAATCAGTGTAATATACAACAGACTGGGAACTGGATTACCTGGAGCGCACACAAAAATTACGCGTTACTCATGGATGACTTTTGAACAAAAGGAATAGACCCTGAAGACCCTGGGGATTCATTGGCTTCTCCTAATCTTTTCTATCAGGAATATAAAAGTGTTCAAACCCATTATTAAACTTCCAGTCAACACAACATACAGGTAAGTAGAGCAGATCTATCTATCTATCTATCTATCTATCTATCTATATATCTATCTATCTATCTAAATATGACACTATACAGGTCTACCTCTTTTATCAGGAGTTCATATACCTCTTTGAGGCTAAGGCCCAAAATGCAGGAAAAAAAAGCAACAAAAATGCATTGCATTAAGTTTTTGCTGAGTTTTGTCGACTCCTTTTTTTCTGCAATGTGGATGAAATTAACTTAAATCTCATTCACTTTGCTGATACTGTAAAATGCAGCATTTATTTTAAAACTTGTTTTTGACATGGTTATTAGTTTGACTTGCTTCATTTCCAAACTTTTACAGGGAGAACTACAATCATTTTTCTAGATATTATTAGTAAATATACTATTGTCCACTGTGCTTATCAACAAAGCAAATTCCTTGTCACACCACTTTCATTGTATAAAAGTTACAAACCACAAGTATGTGACTTTTTAAC
Organism: Leptodactylus fallax; assembly: GCA_947044405.1. Classification (NCBI taxonomy): domain Eukaryota; kingdom Metazoa; phylum Chordata; class Amphibia; order Anura; family Leptodactylidae; genus Leptodactylus; species Leptodactylus fallax. Next base: position 38,477 of record CAMRHE010000789.1, on the reverse strand, counting down.
CCCTTAATGACCGGGCCATTTTTTGTTTTTGCATTTTCGTTTTTCCCTCCCCACATTCCAAGAGCCATAACTTTTTCATTTTTCAGTTCACAGAGTCATATGATGGCTTATTGTTTGTGAAACAAATTGTACATTGTAATGTCACTATTCAATATTCTGTGCAATGTACTGGGAAGCTGGAAAAAAATTCAGAATGAGGTGAAATTGGAGAAAAACTGCATTTGCGCCAAATTCATATGGGTTTAATTTTTACACCATTCACTGTGTGGTAAAAATGACATGTTACCTGTATTCTGTGGGTCAGTACGAACACGGCGATACCAAATTTATATAGTATTTGTAATGTTTTGATACCTTTTAAAAAATTAAAAACTTTGCTAAATAGAAAAAAAAATTTGCATCGCCATATTGTGTCACCTGTAACTTTTTCATATTTACATGTATGGAGCTGGGTAAGGCGTCATTTTATGCGGGACAACATGACGTTTTTATTGATACCACTTGGAGAAAGATCTGATGGTTTGATCACTTTTTATTAAATTTTTTATAGGAGACAAAGTGTTGAAAAAAACGCTATTTGGCCATTTTGATTTTTTTTCCCCGCTACGCCGTTCACCGTATGGGATAAATATTTTAATATTTTAATAGTTCGGGCATTTTGGAGCGCAGGATACCTAATGTGTTTATGTTTACTTTTGTTTATTTACTTTTATATCTGATCTAGGGAAAGGGGGGTGATTTGAACTTTTGTGTTTTTTTAAATTTTTACATACTTTTAAAAACTTTTTTTTTATACTTTTACTTGTATGATCAGACTCCCTAGGGACCTTGAAACCTAGGGAGTCTGATCGATCATACTATTCACTGCGATACTACTGTATCGCAGTGAATAGCAAAATGCCTTCACTGCTATTAGACGATGCCTCTGGCATCGTGTAATAGCTATACTGAAATGACAAGCCTGGGAGCCTTCAATAGGCTCCTGGCTGTCATGGCAACCAAGCGCCGCCCTCCGATGACGTTCCGGAGGGCGGCGATGAGGTAAAAATGGCGGCGCCCTTGTCGGCTCCGCAATTTAGACGCCGCGGTCGCGTTTGACCGCGGCATCTAAAGGGTTAACAGCCGCGATCGGTGCAGGCACCGATCGCTGCTGTTAGCTGCGGGTCCTGGCTGTATTATACCAGCTGAGCGCTCTCCATACATCGTCATGCGACTGAGGACGTACTATTACGCCCTGCGTCGTTAAGGGGTTAAACTCCAGTTGTGACAATAATTGTTCCAACTGGCGCTTTAGCACCTTCCATGTGCCATGGGAGTTGAGCCACAAGCTGGTGTACATTTTTGCACAGACACATGCCCTGGTGGAGAAGCCATCTGTATAGATATCCTCTATTGTGTTTAACCTGTCCGTAATGCAAGCAGTACAGACGACTGTCATACAGTGCTGAGCACATGATTTTCTACCATTGTTTCTAGGTATAATGTTTTATTATATTTCTGGAGAGACCTAAGAAGTGTAACCCATGCAAGTTCAATCAGGTTTAAGGCTGGGTCCCCATGTGACATAAACGCCCCGATTTTGCTGCGGTGCTTACCTTTACAGTACCTGTAAAGTGGATGAGATTCTGGCTAATCCACACATTGCAGGAAAATATCTGCATCGGACATGCTGTGATTTCAAAAATCGTCTCTGTCGTTTTCCATATAGGTATAATTGAAGCAGAAAGTCTGTAAAGGAGAACTCATCTCATCATTATGGATAAACCACTAAACTGATATTTTTAACCTCTTGTGCTAGAACTAAAGTAAATAGATTTTCTGAGCTATGCTGGTTGTGGGACTCTCCTATTTGAGTCTGATCAGTTTACAGCTGTCCTATGGCTCTACAACATAACATAACATAAAGGATTTGGGCTTGCAGAGCTTATTAGTCTTTTAACTGTGTTATATCTTTAAAAGACCATCGTGGTCTATAGTCTGCAATGCTGAGTTGATTTTGAAGAGGCCATGATTTTTAGCAAAGTTTAGTACAACACATTTGCTGCAGCCATCATGAAAGTGAAAGAGTAAGGGAATCTTTAAAAATATGTTGTCCAATCCAATAATCCTCTAAAATGCATATCACTCTGATTCCACAATTAACATGTTGAGTTACAGTAATTTTACCATTTCTAGCGAAAAAAATTTTTTAGTACAATGTATTAATAATTATCTATTCTAACAGACAACCAGTTTTACTTACAGCATATGTATTCTTATTTTCTAGTCTCCTTTAGGCAAATGTGACAACATGAAATGTGTCTATGTACTCTAGGTTGCCAGTTTAAATTTCAGAAATTGACTATTTTAGGCAACTGCCCAATCATTATTATAGTCTACCATCAGGCAGCAAGAGAGGGGAAGGATAGTACCCCTAATTTGCTGCCACCCCTGAGGTTGAGTATGGCTTGGGAGAAATGTATGCTAGCAGTGACTGTAATATTTTTCTCAAATATTACATTGGGGCAAGTCCCATTTCAATATAACAAAGAGTAGTAGTAATTTACATTTAAGTCAAAATGTATAAATGTAATGGAAGTCATAGCTTGAATATCTAGGTAACTACCCATGTAAATGCAAGTAGATAAAATCAATATGTCGTAAGAAAATGTCTTTAATCTAGTCCTTGTGGGTAGTAAGTTGTTAGAGTTGTTCAGAGCTTATTAGATTTTGATTACAGATCTTTCAGTCTTACTCTAAACATTAATCAGTTGCACAGATGGAAAAATTGTCTCCCCTCCTGAATCGGTGTCCCCCCTGTACACTTTTTACACAGTTTGCATTCGTGTTTGGAGTAGATAATTATTTGCTTGACAACTCTTAAGGGATTTGTAATAACAACATTAGAAATGTATGTGCAGCTCTCCTTATGGTGTCATTATACCAAAGTGTAGCCTGGATAGTTTATGAACAATTTGTATTCTAGCTGTCTATGTTAGCTATGCATACCATTTAGTGCAAGTACAAATGACTAGTTTCAAGCATATTTAGCATGCAGTATATCAAAACTAATAAGTGAATTAAATAATCTTGATTATCATTACAATATAAGTATAATACCTGTTGGAAGCAGGAAAAGGCCCCATGCACAAGTAGGAATTCGGAATGGAAGATCCAGTCTGTACATCGGCTGCATTTCCTGGTGAGAACTCAGTCTGGACACTCAGACTCCTGATGTCAGGAGTCACTGTCTGCCCTTGGCTCCACTTATCCCTACTAATGCAGAACAGAAGAGCTGTTGTGAGGCAGGAACTCTTGCTATCATGGATTACTACAGATGAAAGGAGTCTGGGTGTCTAGAGTTCAGGCAAGGAAATCTGGTGATGTATGAATCGTTTTTTCCAGTGCAGATTCCACTGTGCATAGGGCCAAAATAAATATAAGGATCTGACAGTGTTAGGGCAGACTGGGTTTGGACATTTCTATAAGGCTAAGGACACACAGAAATGCAGCGAAAAAACACTGCAAAACAAGTTCATCAAAAATTCAGTGAAGACAAGGCAGAAAAGGCAATACGAAAAAATGCAACTTGAACTTGTTTTCTACATTCCACTTTTGCCATTTTCTGCTGCAGAAATTCTGCTGTGTTTTTGCTGCAATTTCCTATAACACCATATAAATCTATGTGGAAAAAAGCACAGGATTTTGGCAGCTAGAATTAATATGCTGTGCTTAAATGAAAAACATTTAAATGAAATCTCATTCACTTTGCAGCATTTTTAACACAGCAGTCAAACACGATGATTTTCCGCAATATGTGGCCTTAGCCTAATAGAAGGTTAAGTGGGGTGTTACCAGTGTGCAGTCATTAGTAGCTACTTAAAGCAACCCATGGAAGGATAGGTAACAAGAGCCATGGACATTGAAGAGCCTAGGATTGAAGGCTAGCTGATCTAGTCTAATGCCCAGAAGAACTACTGTAACACACATTGCTGAAAATTCTGAAGTTAACAATCCAGGTCTATTGTCCCAAGTTTTCCAGATAAAACCTCTTTGCAATTACAATAATCTTTGTAAACTGCAACAGCCCCAAGCACTGATCATTTGCACAAACCCCTCTGAATTTTGTCCTAACATTTCCCATGGATACATCCTAGAGTATTTCTACTATGCACATATGCCCCCAGAGTGTCTCATCTTTTTTTCCTCTCTCCCTGCGTATGAATGCTGTTCTCACTGCAGAGACTATGTATAGAAAACACAAAGGACTCATAGGAATTGTACTCCAGAGGTGTAACTTGACACTCATGGACTTCAATGCAAAATCTGTAATGGGGCCCCTATCTGCCTTGTACCATTTAGAAAAGCAGTATATTTTCTGCGGCAGAGTGACCTTCATCAACACAGGCCATATTGACTTTTTAAATGGCCATTCTTGCTGCAAGAGTGTCATTCAGGGAAGGATGATGACAAAGAGTGTTAGTGCATGCAGTTAATGCTCAAACACAGTGTCAGGATAATTGTACCTTTCACCAAGTACAAATTGCTAAAAGGCATATTGTCATTGTATCAGTGAGCAACCTGACTTTTTTTTTTTTTTTTTAACTTCAGTCCATCAGTTCAAAAGATATGGCCTCTGGAAGGTTAAAAATTAGTTCTTATTCACCAAGTGGACAATAACCTTAAGGTTACTGCCCACTTTGTGAATAAGAGCTTTTTGTTTTTTATTTTATTTATTAATCTTTTTATTAGTCAATAGAAACAGTGCAGTATGGAATATGACACACAAGACAGGCAAAGTCTACTTTTTGATGGTGGTTGAAGTGGCGGCAGCGATGGCAGTACAGTATGGAACACGAAAGACAAGATTGGAAGCAGTACCAGAATGTTATAAAACAGAAAAGAAAGAGATGAGGTGTGGACATATGGTAGTAGTATCAGTGGCAGTGGCATCAGCAGTGACAGTGAACATGATGAACATGATGTACAAGGCTGGAGATGATGTCTGGCTTTGTAGGGGTAGCAGTAGCAGTACAGAATGGAACATGATGTACAGGCAGACAGCAGTAGTGCCATCATTGGACCAATGAGAAATAACTAGTGTCCCTCCACTGTTAACAATGACAAGTCTATTCAATGGCATCAACTAGGGTTGTGTGAAAGTCATAACAGATCCATACCTCCTTCGTTCTCACAAATGTAATGTTTTTCAAATTTCAGGAGGACAATTATGTCCTCTTCAATGTGACAATGCCACGAGGCATGTAGAATACCATGACATTACACTGAAGCCTGGAGAAGATCGCAGTCCAATGGCAAACAGGAACCAATGATCTAAGTTGCTGCTCTTAGGATGACATTTATCAGAGTAAAGGAACAATTCAGATATGGCTGAACCTGATTCTCAGGCAATACATATCCATGTGATCAGCAAATCCTTCAAGTCACTATATGTATGTATGTATAAAATGTAGTAACACCAAATTTATGATTTTATGTGTTTGTTTCATTGTTGCTGACTACAGATGTAGCATAGTTTAACTTCACACTTAACATGATAACAACACTGTGACACTGTCACAGTTCAATAACTGTTCCTTTGGCACAAATGGCAATTTACTGTAGAGTTTTTTTAGTAAACAGTGAATTGCAGAATACTTTATGACAGTGTGTAATTGTTGCTTTGGCTCAGTGCACAATGTAATGTAGAATTTTTGATAACTAAATGCTGAATTGCAGCATAATTCAAGGTAGTGTAACAACTGTTACTATGGCACAATGTGCCAATTTAACGTAGTATGTTTAGTAACTAAACACTAAATTGCAGTATGTTTAATGGCAGTATATTTACTGCAATATACCAATTTACTGGAATTTTTTTTAACTAAACAATAAATTGCAGTATCTTTAACACAATATAATAACTGTAGTTATGATGCAATAGTCCAATATACTAAATTGTAGTATAATTAATAGGGGCGTATAACTGTTGCTTTGGAGCAATATACCAATTTGGGGTGACACTAAATGATCACATCACTTTGACATCGTTTGAAAGTGAGAATTGTGGGAGCCGCAGCACTGTGACAGACTGTCATGCCTTCTGCCTCTGCCTGACACTCACTCCTTTACTCTATCCCTAAAATCAATCTATTGATCAATCTAATGATCCAAACTAATCATAAAAGTCAGAATTTCTGGGCAAAGATTGTGACTTTTAGGTTTTGTGTCCTGCATGCCACTTTTCTCAAAGTGGGTATGGTATTGGTGTGGTGGGGGCAGGGCTATTGGCTTTGATAGATTTATTATCATATACGCTAGCAAGCAGCTAGAGTAGATAGGCACACAGACCCCAGAGTACCTCATCATAGATATAGGTATGTGCAAATTCTAGCAGGACAGGGATTATCAATACTGGCGTACAGCCATTATGAGTGCTTATATGTGACAGATGACCACTCACCACAGGAACTACTGTGACTATTGCAAGAATTATTATTTTAAAATTTTCAAAAGTTCTTAGCAGTTTCCATCTGCATGTACTGTATGATAGTCATCTTAATATACAGACAGTGCCCTACTAGAGATACGCAAACTTCTCAAAGTTCGAAAATTCGGGTGGTCTCAGATTAGTTTCAGGTCGAACAAGTTCAAAATGAACCACACCTTAAACTGACTTAAGGGGTTATCCAGTTTTTTAAAAATATTTGGGTCAAATAACAGGATGCACCAATAAAAAAAACTTAGTAATATCTATCCTGTTTAAATTTGGCACTGTTTATCTGATTTATTTTGAGGTCATTAACCACAGCTGTGATGTTTAGTTTGCAAGCTCACTATCCCCTTCCCATGAGAAGTTCAGCCACCAAATGAAACATCACAGCAACACATGACCTACTTGCCCCTTGAAGCTACTCATGGGAGTACTTTGCTATAGTGCAAAAAGTAATGGTTTTGTAGAAAAATTAGCCAGTTTTGATGACTTGTAAGTACTACAGGCATATTGTTATTTGGGAGACAAATTTGTGGCTTGAGCCACTTGAAAAGTGATAAAGAATTGGCTTTTCAAAAGAAAAGGCACGAAAAATAATCCCTTTATGGGAGCAAATGTGTCTGGCTGAGTGGTGGCAGTGGTGGTAGTTGTTTAGAAGTAGCAGGCAACACCAGCAGTACAGTAAATGGAACATGATGATAAAGGGAGACGGTGGCAAAACTATTTGGAGACATCAGCCTGAGGTGTGTCAAAATCCTCACGGATGCCTGATTTATTTTGACTAAATTAACTTTCTCCATGTTAGCAGTGGACAATTTTGTCCTTTTAGGTGTTACAACACCACCAGGAGTACTTAACACCCTCTTAGCCATTACACATGAGGCAGGACAAGATAAAACTCCCATAGCAAACTGGGACAGCATCTTTTACTGCTCTAACCTATTGGCTCAAAATTCCATGGGGTCACAGTTATCTGCTGGACTATAGATGCACTTTAGGTACGACTGTACCTGCTGGTGCAGCCAGTGGATGTCAGTTTCCTGTTGTGGCTCCAGTTGGCACTGTAAGCTAAAACATTTCTGGTTCATCATGTTCCAGATGCTGTATTGGGTCTGGCTGCTGCTGATGCTGCTGCTTTTACTACTGACACTTGGAGCTGTGGCATTTGTAGAGGAGGTAGAAAGCTGGCTGAATAAGATGGACTGGGAGCAGCAAAGGCCATCTGGGTACACATGCAACTGGCAGTTGCAGTGGTCTCCCTAAGCTTGGTATACAGCCTATTCTTATGATTTAGAAATTTTTCTTTCCCTTAGAATCTCCAGTTCCTCTACCATAATTAACCAGACCCTTATCCTTCCCCATGAACCCAGTTCGATGACATTGACTAAGAGGTGTAAACTGTTCCTTTTCTGCCATTCCTCATTGCATGAATTTGTTTCCTGTAAGATATACAATAGAGGGATCACAGAGCTGATGGCGCAGTTGTCCCAGCTGCCAAATTTAATGGCCTCTTCAAAGGGCTTGAGAAGCCAACAATAAAATCCATATAAAGTAAACATCTGAAAAATATTATGCATTTAGTTTGCATATAACATACAGTAATATATTGAGATATAGAACATCTAAAAGAAGCATGTGCATGTATGTTGTATAACAATAATCTATATAGCACAACATTTCAGCTAGGGCTGAAATAAATAGTTAAAGACGGACCAGGGGAGGGTTTTGGTGTAATGGATTGGACAGCAGCTTTCTGTCACACACACGTGTCTCTTCTGCATATCCTGCTCAAACATGTGATGGCAGCGATTTCAGTTCTTCCAAGATGAATCAGCATTTATTCGGTTTCATTGACAACCAAACAATTTGGAATATTCGGATCAAACCTGGTTCATGACAAAATGGTTCACCCATCTCTATACCCTACTTGTTGTCTGCAAAAAAATGTAACATTAGAAAATACACTATATCATGAAAATGCTGGATAAAATACAAACAAAATTGTGTCAGTTCAGCCAGACCTCTGCATCTTGACAATGTTAAAATACTACCAAACAACTACTTTGGTTTAGACATGCATACCAAATGTAGGAAAATTTAATATTACTGTTAACACATTAAATAAACTATTGGAAACCTCTTTAAGGAAATGACACGAAAAAAAAAAATGCCGTTTTTCAGTCACTGCAAAGTGGATGGGATTCTAGCGAATCCCATCCCCACTTTGCAGTAAAATACATGCAGCGGACATGCTGCGATTTCCAAAACCAGTGTGGTTTTGGAAATCACAGCATGTTAATTATACCTACGGAAATGGCAGCTTCCCTATAGGTATAATAGAAGCAGAAAGTCCACAGAGGAAACCTCTGCAAACTCTTCGTGCAAAGCGCTGCAGGAACCGTGGTGCTTGCAGCTGTGTTTTTTCCTGCAGCGATTTTTTGCTGTGGGACGGTATGTGGGGCCTTAGCCTAAACTGACTTTTCAGTTGCTCTCAATGACTTTTGTTGTGTGATATCACCCTTGTTATCAGAATCAAGTTAAAGACTGCTATATCTGTAATACTTTATAAATAAGACTGATGATGGCTAAATAAATTAATAAGACTCAGCAGTTTACTGAGAAATCCAGATACATTTCGACAACATGCTCTTCTGCTCCTCAGTGGGTAGACTAAACGTTAAGAATCATTTTAAATGAAGTATTCTGTAAAGTCTAAGAAACAAAAATTCACAGTGACCACAAATTCCATTTCCTGGAGTAGCTTGTATTGGTATGTAGACTGCAATTACTATAAATTGTATTATTTTATTTTGTCCTAATGAATGGTTGAGCCATTTAACAGCTGGATGCTGACATATGTGCAGTACTGAAACGTTAAATTCATGCTGTATATTTGATTCAGTAATAAGATACAACTCTGTAACATATACTAGAATTTCTTATTAATTTGAGTATTGTATGATAATATGACCAAAAAAGGTCAATTTTGGATATAACAATTCTGTACGGCTGGCTGGCTCCCATGTACAATAGATATCATGATACAATGAAATGACAGCGCACAGTTGTTATAGAGAGAAGAAAAATATAAGAAAATATTAAACAGCATGGCTGTTTTCTTTATAAATAATGTAGGACACAATATACAGAAATATCTGTTACATAGCAACATAATTCTCATTGTAAAAAAAATTCAAATATCAAATCCAAAATGCCCCTACAACATATTTTGCTAGCATTTGGTGTCCTCAAGAGAAGGAATAACCTGATACCTCAGAAGATGCCAAATGCTGGCAAAATATGTTGGAGGGGAGGGGGAGTTATTAAGACTGGTGTATTGCACACCAGTCTTAATAAACAGTATGACTGGAGCAGGGAACCAAAGATTTAGGAAGAGGCTGTGCCCTCTTTATAAATATGTCAGACATTCCGACACCTGAATGGAAATCTATGCCAGATAGGAACTGGCGTAGTCTGATAAACTCCTGGTAAAATAGTCAATGGTAGATTGGTCTATGTATATCCCTTAATAGTATGCCATTCCCGTGTGACCATATGATATACTGTTATGATGCCAGGCTAATGGTGTGAGGGTGTTAACTATCCAGGGATAGTTAATTAGATGACTAGCCAGAATAGATGATGCGCATAGCGTCCTGCATTGTCAAGGAGACTACAGCGGTTCATCAGAGTATGTGCACACTGCACGTTGATATTAAACATAATTGATGTTTTATTAACTACTTTTGTACATATCTATTTCACAATAAAAGTTACATTTTAGATGTTCATTGGTTCTAATTAAATTTTTCATTCGATATATGACTGAACATCAACCTTTCACATTCTTTATATTGTTGCCTGATTGTGAAGGAACTGGCATAGGTTTCCATTCTAACTCACTATCTAACTAACTAGCTCAGAAAAGTGGTGTGTATTATAATAAATCAATCAGGTCGAGGCATTCCTGCCTCTGCCCATCCCTGTACTCCCACATTTGCATAATGTAGTGGGTGAAGAGCAGGTCGGGCTTGTGGAATTGCACAAAACGTGCCTCTCAATATCATTCCTCTATGCCAGTTTTCCCCACACTGCGTTTTACTGTTGCAGTGCATACTGCAGACGTACTGAACAGTTTGAGTAATCATTGTTTTTCACACTTTATGAGTTCCTCTTTCTGAATTCTCTAGTGATTTCCATGGGGTTGATATTCCCTATTAGAAAGAGGGAAAGTGGACAGTATTTCTGATATTGAATACAGTGACAGTTGATTGTCATAGGATCATAAGTATTTTTAATCCATATTTTGTACATTATTAGGTAGACCAATAAAAGGTAAGTTTTATACAATTATTTAGGTGGAAATTAAGGATTATTTGCCAATTGGCAATTTGAAAAGCTAATGTATATCACAGAAGTAACCACTATTCTAACTACAAATGATCAGACATAAAAACACTACCATAACAGGGACACAGCTTGCTGAGCTTGGTAGTAGATGCATAATCCCTGAGCTCCTCCCCAGATTGGCCTTATCCTAAAGCTACTCAATTCTTTTCACCCACCACTATGGTTAAAACAGGGAAAGGCAGGATCAAGGAAGTCCAGGATGTCCCAAACCCCTCAAAAATCAATCAGAGATGGATAAGTCCGTCAAGAAAAAGCTTGTTTTCCCAGCTGGAAGACCCAAAATTCCTCCGGCAGATACTAACAAGATGCAACAGGCAGAAAACTCAGATGATCAGAGAGTTCATATGCCCATTCAGATGCCGCTGGCTATACAGATTCTATCCCTATTCTATTCTGATTCTCGTCACTAGGCCATTTAATATGCTGAAATTTCTTTGCAGCAGCCCTCTCACTTGTCAGCACACTGTTAGTCACAGCTATCATGTATATGTAGATAAGACACAGAGTCCACCAGTCACAATAGGTGATTTCACAGTTTATCTACTCCCCACGCTGTGCAATGATGTCTACAGATGTAACAGAGCATGTCTAGAAAACTTTCCTATAAAAGTCAATAGGGTCTGTTCCAGACCATTGTGTCTATGTCCAATGGTCCATCTACAGGAGACAGGAAGTCTAAGAGGATTTTAGGTTTTTCTAAAAATATAGATAATGACATGGAAAATTAAAAACAACTTCACCAAAAATTCTTTAACAATATGTTAAATATAAAAAGGTCATTAGATAGATAAATTCCTGTCGACCCTTTCTCTTTAAAAGGACTCTTCTTAGAGCTCTCTCCCACCTCATGAATGAACTGCTTAATATTAAAGCTGATTTTAAGCACTTTAGGAAGAGAGTAATGGTACTAGAAGAGACACAGGTAGTCATTTCCGATCATGATGTTTCTCTTCTTAAGAAATTTACTGATGAACAACTTATGCCTTCACTTAGAAGGCTAGGAGAACCTGAGCAGGAGAAAAAAACTTGAAATCAGGTGTCCTTAATAGGATATATTACAAAGTTTCTTACATTTAAATGCCCTATTTGTTTATGAAAAGTTGTGGAAGTACGCATTAAGATTTTCTCGGTTTAGCTAAGTTTGATGGACGCATGGAGAGTGACCCATCCTACAACTATGAACTTTACCTTCTTTTCTTTGCCCCACCAGACTTATCATATGATTGACTATGTTTTCATACCATCACAACTTTTGTCTATGGTCCACAAAACAGACTTTTTTTATATTACGATGTTGGTTCACATCCCTGTTTCCTGAACACTGCAATTGCACGACCTTCCCAATAAAAAATGGACATGGTATTTAAATAATACTATCATGGAACAAGATTAACACTTTTGAGATCTGAATAATATACTTGAATTCTTTCAGTTAAAATCCCCAAATTATTCCCCCCTCATTTGGGAAACCCAAAAAGCCTATATATGAGGAGAACTTATAGCCCTAGGAATGAAACTGCAATAACAAAGGATGGCTCAATTGAACTCTTTATTGACCCAGATCTCAACTATAGAAATAGCTCATAGCCATAGTGAAAAACTAGCTAAACTGTGCAACAATTGCAAAATTCACTGAATTATAAGATGGCCAAGTCCCTGCAAACTTTACATTCTGAGGTGTGTGTGCATGGTAAGAAAGGATCTAAATATTTGACCTGTCTTATTAAACAGATACAAACTAAAACTTCTATATCAGCAATTAAAATCAGCCCGACTGTTAAGGAAACCTTCACCCCCCTCGTGACTGCAGATCTCTATAAATTCTTCTCCTCCCTCTATACCTTACCAGATGATCATGTGTGCTCCCAGAAAAAATTTGTTGATTGCGTTGATTGATTATTTTCTCTCTTCCATACACCTCCCCACTTATCAGAAGTGGATAGATCAGTCTTGGTTGAGGCCTATTACTATTCACCCCTTAACGCTATTTCACATGCATGTATGTCAGGGAATGTGGTTAGTTGCCGCATCCCCACGTACAGGTACGTGACTGTGATCGAGCAGGTTCAGAAGCAGAGCCTGTGCGATCACCACGGGAGCCCAGGTGTATCTGACAGCCAGGTTCCCACTGCAACAGCATTGACGGTGATTAAACCGATCCCCGCCGTTTAACCCTTAAGATGCCACAGTGAATAGCGGGAAAGTGAAAGTAAAAGTAGCGGGCGACATCGCGAGTGGGTGTTAGCTGTAACTGACAGCTAGCACCCTGCTCCTTAACACTAGAAGTCCCAGAGAGGGGTCATTTAACATTTCTACCTTTGGAACCCAGAGACGGGTCGAATGACCTGAAGGATTTTATCTAACATCCTATAATCACCGTCTTTTGTTCTGTAATTAAGGCCATTACTGTCACACCACAGGAGGTTGTTGTTTTCCATTGAGTTTAGCCATTTAGTGTCTAGTTAGTTCTATTCAGTTTATTGTATTTGATAATATAAAGACTATACATATTGTATTAAGTTTAGTTTTATTTGAGCAAAAAAGCACTGAAACAATTAATCATTTTTTATATATTTTAAATAGAATTAGAAATTTTAGAGCAAGGTACAGCTGTGAGTAATGACCAGAAGCATTTGTCTAAGGCAGGGGTAGGCAACCTTTTTTGTTCGGCGTGCCGATTTTAATAAAAAAATCAAAGATGAGGTACTCGGAGTGCCGGTCAATAATTGTAAGTCTGACGACCCCTAAACTAAAGTCATATACCACAAACCATAACACAGAAGTGCTGCCACCAGATGCTTTAGGACACATGCGTTTACTGCTATTTCCTGGGACACTCCTGTACTTTCTGATTAGAAGCAATGAAAGTCCATGTGCAGCCCCCAATTAGTGGTAAATTTATTGTGTCCAGGAGCCCCGTATGGCGGCATCCTTATGGTGAATATACACTATGTATCTGGATGCAGCTATATTTGGAACTTTTTCATTCAATGTAAAACTGGTGCATTTTTGCACAAAAAAAAACAAAGCCGGAGTTTTCTGTGCAAAAACACATCCTTAATATAGAAAACACACCGTTATACAGAATAATGTCCCATAGTGGTCCCTGCACACGGTATTATGTCCCATAGCGGCCCCTTCAACATGGTATATGTCCCATAGCTGCCTCTGCACACGGCATTTGTCCCATAGCTGCCTCTGCACACAGTATTTGTCCCATAGCAGTCCCTGCACACAGTATTTGTCCCATAGCGGCCCCTGCACACAGCAATATGTCCCATAACGGCCCCTACACATCGTATATGTCCCATAGCAGACCCTGCACACGGTATATGTCCCATAGTGGCCCCTGCACACGGTATTATGCTCTATAGTGGCCCCTGCACACGGTATTATGTCCCATAGCAGCCTCTGCACACGGTATTTGTCCCATAGCGTCCCCTGCACACGGTATTATGTCCCATAGCGGCCCCTACACACAGTATTTGTCCCATAGCTGCCCCTGCACACAGTATTTGTCCCATAGCGGCCCCTGCACACGGTATTATGCTCCATAGTGGCCCCTGCACACGGTATTATGTCCCATAGCGTCCTCTGCACACGGTATTTGTCCCATAGTGGCCCCTGCACACGGTATTATGTCCCATAGCGGCCCCTACACACGGTATTTGTCCCATAGCTGCCCCTGCACACAGTATTTGTCCCATAGCGGCCCCTGCACACGGTATATGTCCCATAGCGGTCCCTGCACATGGTATTATGCTCCATAGTGGCCCCTGCACATGGTATTATGCTCCATAATGGCCCCTGCACACGGTATATGTCCCATAGCGGTCCCTGCACACGGTATTATGCTCCCTAGTGGCCTCTGCACACGGTATTATGCTCCATAGTGGCCCCTGCACACGGTATTATGCTCCATAGTGGCCCCTGCACACGGTATTATGCTCCATAGTGGCCCCTGCACACGGTATATGTCCCATAGTGGTCCCTGCACACGGTATTATGCTCTATAGTGGCCCCTGCACACGGTATTATGCTTCATAGTGGCCCCTGCACACGGTATATGTCCCATAGTGGTCCCTGCACATGGTATTATGCTCTATAGTGGCCCCTGCACACGGTATTATGCTCCATAGTGGCCCCTGCACACGGTATATGTCCCATAGTGGCCCCTGCACACGGTATATGTCCCATAGTGGCCCCTGCACACGGTATATGTCCCATAGCGGTCCCTGCACACGGTATTATGTCCCATAGTGGCCCCTGCACACGGTATTATGCTCCATAGTGGCCCCTGCACACGGTATATGTCCCATAGTGGTCCCTGCACACGGTATATGCTCTATAGTGGCCCCTGCACACGGTATTATGCTCCATAGTGGCCCCTGCACACGGTATATGTCCCATAGTGGCCCCTGCACATGGTATATGTCCCATAGTGGCCCCTGCACATGGTATATGTCCCATAGTGGCCCCTGCACACGGTATATGTCCCATAGTGGCCCCTGCACACGGTATATGTCCCATAGTGGTCCCTGCACACGGTATTATGCTCTATAGTGGCCCCTGCAGGCAGAAGCGCCCGAAGAGTACAGAGCGGCTGCGGAGCGTGGAATAGTGAGTACATTGTTTTTTATGTTTGATCATCTCCCCGGGGGCTCCGCTTATTATACTCGGGGGTCTGAAGAGACCCCACAGTATAATAATAGCAGTTTCGTTTCGGCCGTGTTTGGTCCGATCGAAACTGCTGGGTGAGGAGTCCGCTGCCGTGCCAGGGGAATAAGCCTCGCGTGCCAAGAGTGGCACGCGTGCCATAGGTTGCCGACCCCTGGTCTAAGGCCTCAAGCACACTAGCGAAAAAAAAATTGCGCGAAAATCGCATTACAATGCGATGCAATTTTTTTCTGCGATTTGCCAATGTATTTCAATGGCACCAAGCACACCTGCGATTTTTTTTTGTGCGATTTTTTTCGTGCGAAAAAATCCCAGAGGAGTGATCTATATGACCAATGGGACAGATCACAAAAATATCGCAAGTAGCTGTGATTTTTTTTGCGATTTTTTTTTTTTTTTTTCTGCACCCATTGACTTGAATCTAAATATACAAAAATGTAAATATACAAAAGAACAACTGTTATTTGTTTCTATGCTTTTTATTTTTGTTATGAAAATAATAAAAAAAAAACAAAGAATAAAACAATTCCACACATATTTACAATAGGCTGCTGTGGGGGGCTGCGTGTGTGTGTGTGAGTGGCATGTCCTTCTTGTGTGACTAGCATTTCAGCACTCACTCAGCAGTCTGTCTGCACTGTCGGAACATACCTGGCACTGCCTGGGTATGTCCCTGGTACATTTGCCACACGTGTATTTGTAGCAGTAAACACATCTCTCAGTTGCACAATTGTTCGTGCATCGATGGTTGACCTGACACTTCGCCCTTTTGCCAGGGCTGGGTGTGGAAGGTTGTTGCCGAAGGAGTTTCTCCTTGCGTGCCTTCTTTTCAGTCACATGAGAGCCACCTAACTCTTTTGCAAGCTCAACCAGGAAGTCCACCCGTCTCTCCTGCACCCCAGTGCATGCCTGATAAAGAACATGAGCATTCAGTGCTGCCATGTCAATCATGTTGTAGAACACGGCGAATGGCCATCTCCGTGTTCCTGCATGCAGGCTGTACTCCCGCACCATTTGGTCCATTACATCCACACCGCACTTTGTGTGGTTGTATTGTGTGACCGTGTTTGGCTTCCTTTTGTTGGTATCCTTAGTCTCAACCACGCTGTGCATGCTGCTGAGAATGTAGACGGCCTTCTTTCGTTTGGGTGCATACACTGTCAGTGTGGCATCAGTGGTTGAAAACACCTGAGTGGTGAATTCAGTGCGGTCCATCTGTCTAGCGGATTGAGGAATTTCCCGGCGACTCTTGTTGACTGTGCCGAGGATAGTGGTTTTCCGGCTAAGCAGTCATTGTGCAAGTGACAATGATGTAAAGAAATTGTTCGTGGTTACAGTTCTGCCCTTGTCCATGAATGATTCCATCAGCCTCATCACTACAGTTTCGGACAGTCTCTCCCCGCTGGGACGACTGGGGTCCTTGCCAAGATATGGGAGGACATTACAGATGTACTTTGATTTCAAGTCACAGACTACTTTGAGAAGCAGTCACATCCCCCACAGCACAAAAGGCTGCATGCAAATTTGCTAAGGTGTTAGCAAATATTCCCAGCACAACAATGCAGCTGGGGGGTGGGCAGACACTCGGGAGCAGCTTACATTCTTTTCTTTACACTCTCTTACAAGACCTGAGGTGGATCAACACAATTCCCCCCTGCAGATTCCTCAGACAATGGCCACATTTACAAATGAAAGGAAATGCTAATTGGAGCCATCAGAGTTGTCAGTTTGGACTAAGGGTCATTTGACCCTCTTTCAGGACTTGAAGGGGGAGCTCGAAATTTCTGGGACTTCTAGTGTTAACCCCCGATCGGGGGTTACACCATGCCAAATGTACCCCCCCTGGCAACCCCCGTGGCGAGATTGGGGGGTGCGATATCTATTTTCTGCAGCCCAGGGTCTGGCCAGTGACCCCAGGCTGCCTAGAGCCCCCAGTACCTCGTTGATCCTGCCGGACCTCTGGAAGTCAGCCTATACATCTGCATAGCCTTACTTCCTCTATAGACTTCAAAACACGTGTATTGCAGTCTATAGTGCTGAATCAGCGATCAGGTGTCCTAGTGGGACATCACTAAAAAGTAAAAAAAAAGTTTGAAAAAAAAAGTGAACTGTATAAAAATTAATTAATTAATTAATAAAGCAAGGAAATAATGATTTTTCGCCATCTGCCCTTAAAAAAATGCTATAAAAAATTATCAAAAAGTCGTATGTACCCCAAAACAGTACCAATAAGAAGGACAGATCATCCCACAAAAAAATAAGCTCTCAACCAACTCTGTCAACTGAAAAAAAAAATTGCTACACATCTCAGAAGATGGAAATGCAAAAATAGATTTCTTTCCTCAAATGGGTTTTAGTTCTACAAAACTAGTAACGCATAAAAAAAAACAATATAAATGAGTTATCGCCGTAATCGTACCGACCTGCAGAATAAAGGTAGCATGTTACTTATTCTGTACCCTGCGCAGAAAAAAAAATTAAAAGGTAAAAATCAATACAGAGAATTCATGTTTTTTTTTAATCCACCAAGAAAGAGTTAATAAAAATTTATTCTATAAGATATACAGTGGGTACAGAAAGTATTCAGACCCCTTTAAATTTTTCACTCTTTGTTTCATTGAAGCCATTTGCTAACAGCAAAAAGTTAATTTTATTTCTCATTAAAGTACACTTAGCACCCCATCTTTACAGAAAAAAACAGAAATGTAAATATTTTTGCAAATTTATTAAAAAAAAGAAAAACTGAAATATCACATGGTCATAAGTATTCAGACCCTTTGCTGTGACATTCTTATTTAACTCACATGCTGTCCATTTCCTTATGATCCTAATTGAGATGGTTCTACTCCTTCATTGGAGTCCAGCTGTGTTTAATTAAACTGATTGGACTTGATCAGGAAAGGCACACACCTGTCTATATAAGACCTCAAGGCTCACACTGCATGTCAGAGCAAATGAGAATCATGAGGTCAAAGGAACTGCCCAAGGAGCTCAGAGACAGAATTGTGGCAAGGCACAAATCTGGCCAAGGTTACAAAAGAATTTCTGCAGCACTCAGGGTTCCTAAGAGCACACTGGCCTCCATAATCCTTAAATGGAAGAAGTTTGGGACGACCAGAATTCTTCCTAGACCTGGTCGTCCAGCCAAACTGAGAAATCGTGTGAGAAGAGCCTTGGTGAGAGAGGTAAAGAAGAACCCAAAGATCACTGTGGTTGAGCTCCAGAGATGCAGTAGGGAGATGGGAGAAAGTTCCACAAAGTCAACTATCACTGCAGCCCTCCACCAGTCGGGGGCTTTATGGAATAATGGCCCGAAGGAAGCCTCTCCACAGTGCAAGACATATGAAAGCCCACATAGAGTTTGCCAAAAAACACATGAAGGACTCCTAGACTATGAGAAATAAGATTCTCTGGTCTGATGAGACGAAGATTGAACTTTTTGGTGTTAATTCTAAGCGGTATGTGTGGAGAAAACTAGGCACTGCTCATCACCTGCCCAATAGAATCCAAACAGTGAAACATGGTGGTGGCAGCATCATGCTATGGGGTGTTTTTCAGCTGCAGGGAAGATGAATGCGGCCAATACAGAGATATCCTGGAAGAAAACCTCTTCCAGAGTGCTTTGGACGTCAGACTGGGCCGAAAGTTCACCTACCAACAAGACATTGACCCTAGGAGGTCCGCTACCCCTTCTCTCGATACGTTTGGAAATGTAAAAGGCCAAGATTAGCTCACTCCCTTCTGGTGAGGGGTAAACACAACGGGGGTATGGGATTACCAGACATCCAGGCTTACTACAATACAATTCAGCTAACCCGTTGGCTGGAGCTGGCCAATCCAACTAGAAATGTAGCGGTTTCCCTCTTTATGAGAGCCTCCTCTGGTCCGAATTTGCTCCGAGATTTGTGGCTTTGTGGGCAATTACCCAGGCACGGTAGAGGGGCAAACTCTATGCTGGTGGGGCCATCACAAGTTTGGGCACAATTCCAAACCGCTCTAGCACCCTTCCCATCTCGAGCCATGCCAGTATCTTTGATCCCGGAGGTTCTCTTGAAACCTGGCCCAAGGGATCTCTGGGCCACGTTAGACAATAAGACTCTCTCATATTTTGCACAACATGACCAATCATTGACAGATCAACAGTGTAGGGACCTCACAGGACTTCCAAAATTTACCTTACTCCACTCTAGACATTTAACTAGCCTATATTCACTTTTCAAAACAAAACACCAGATTAGGACGGAGTCCACGGATTTAGAAAAATTGATTTTGGTACCCCTTCCGAAACTCAGAAAGGTATCCCATGTTTACCATACCTTTGTTGTACAACGGGAGCTAAAGAGACTGGTTTTCCTACACTCTTGGGAGAAGGAGCTTGGTATCTCTCTAACGGATGACCATGTTAAGACTGTTCTGTCCAACTCACATGGTTTTTCTAACTGTGTTAGAATCCAGGAGAACCATTACAAGTTATTGACTCGGTGGTTCAAAACACCGGAGTGGTTACATGCCTACAACCTGTCAGATACCGACCTATGCTGGCGCTGTAACCAAGCTGCTGGCTCTCTTTTTCATATATGATGGTCATGCCCGGTCCTGGCCTTATATTGGAATCCACGATTCGGACGATTTTCTCCTCTAACTTTCAGATATCGCTCACCCAGATTGCATTGGTTTTACCTGATGCTGCTTTTACACCCTTCAGGCAAGACTTAACCACACACCTGCAGCTACTAAATTTTTGATTCCCCAGAAGTAGTTGCAAACCGCACCACCAACTCATGCAGAATAGCTAGCCCGGGTAAATCAAATTTGCAGATTCAAGGAGCTCTCTAGTTGGGCCACATGCTCCCGTAGCAAATTTCTCAAGACATGGTCTCCTTGGCTCAGGTTTACCGGTCAAGTATAGATTCTACCTCCTTCTCTCTCCTGGAGTCCTGGATGCCCCTCGGTGAGCTCTCATTCCAGAACCCTATGTCAAATTTCTCTTACACTTCTGTTTAATTTACTTATATTATGCTTATTTATTTTCTTCTTGTCATTGGTCTGGGGTTTGTGACTGCTCCTGTCTGCTGTGTGCTGTAGTCCCGGCAATTTGGGGCTATGAGGTGTGGAGGCGACTGTCTATTGTTTATTGTTTATTGCTTAATGCTTTCTGTTGCTTAACTTTGAGTTTCTGAGGATTATCTATTCCACCTGTCCCTCTCTTCCTCCCCTCCCCCTTAGCCCCTCCTACCCTTCCTTTACTACGCCTCTCCTTTTAAATTGAAAATTAAGCATGGGTGGCTCTAATTCACGAGGCCGCATTTAGTCCGGCGTCGTGTCATCCTTAAGCTTTCGATCATAAGTTGTTTTATTTCTGTGTTTGTCACATATGCGTTAAAGATTTGATTAAAAAAAAAAAAAGACAATGACCCTAAGCACACAGCTAAAATAACAAAGGAGTGGCTTAGGAACAACTCTGTGACCATTCTTGGCTGGCCCAGCCAGAGCCCTGACCTCAACCCAATTGAGCATCTCTGGAGAGACCTGAAAATGGCTGTCCACCAACGTTCACAATCCAACCTGACGGAACTGGAGAGGATCTGCAAGGAAGAATGGCAGAGAATCCCCAAATCCAGATGTGAAAAACTTGTTGCATCATTCCCAAGAAGACTCATGGCTGTACTAGCTCAAAAGGGAGCTTCTACTCAATGCTGAGCAAAAGGATCTGAATACTTATGACCATGTGATATTTCAGTTTTTCTTTTTTAATAAATTTGCAAAAATATCTACATTTCTGTTTTTTTCTGTCAAGATGGGGTGCTGAGTGTACATTAATGAGAAATAAAATGAACTTTTTTGCTTTTAGCAAATGGCTGCAATGAAACAAAGTGTGAAAAATTTAAAGGGGTCTGAATACTTTCCATACCCACTATAGGCACCCAGAAATTATGTCACTACAAAATACATCTCAACCCGCAAACAACAAGCCCTCATATGGCTACATCACAAGAAAAATAAAGAAAATATAGCTTGTACAATGTGAAGACAAAAACCCCAAAAATCGCCAAATCATTACAACAAAACTGGCCGCGGCAGGAAGGGAATGTGTAAGCTGTGTGAACGTATATCAAGGGACACCCCAAATTTAGAGCTTACAAGGGAAAAGACACCAGAAGTGACCCCCCCCAATCATAGGAGCTACTGGGGATATAGTAGGGAATTTAGTGTACCCAATGTACTCCACACAACTTACATATTCACTCTTCACCATCCACTGTGCATTCACGTCTGGGATACTAACGCTCACTACACCCCTTGATAAATCCTTTGAGGGGTGCAGTTTTCAAAATGTGGTCACTCCTTAGGGGATTCCACTTTACTGGTACTTTAGAGGCTCTGCAAACATGACATAGCGTCCAGATACCAAACATCTAAATATATACTTCAAAAGCCAAATAGAGCTCCTTCCCTTCTGCGCCCTACTGTGTGCCCAAACTGCAGTTTAGGCCCACATGTATAACACAGGTGAACCCAGGATAACATACTTAATGTCATATGTGGTATAACTGCTGTTTGGGCACAGCTGGGCACAGAAGGGAAGGAGAACTATTTAGGTTTTTGGAGTGCAGATTTAGACAGTTTAGTTTTTAGACATCATTACACTTTTGCAGAACCCTGAAATGCCAGTAAGGTGGAATCCCCTGACATGTGACCCCATTTTGGAAACTACACCCCTGAAGGAATTTATCCAGGGGTACAATGAGCATGTTTATCCCCCAAGTGTTGCATTAATTAATTTTCCAGAAATGAATACGCAGCTGTTGGTGAAAGGTGAAAATTACAATTTTTTCAGGAATACCTCATTTCAGTGCGTAATATATTGGGCCCGGCTTGTATCAGAGACGAATGCTCCAAAGGCTGTTGTGCCCGGGATACCTGCTTACCAGTTTTTGGAGTGTGTGTCTCTGCTGACACAAGTTGGGCACAACATATCAGGCACTGAAATGGTGTATCTCTGGAAAAATTGCAATTTTCACTTTTCATTATCAGCTGCACATTCCTTTCTGAAAATTAAATTAATGCAACGATCAAGTGTTAAAAATGCTCGCTATCCCACTTGATAAATCCCTTGAGGGGTGTAGTTTTCAACGTGGGGTTATGTGTCTGCAGGTTCCACTATACTGCCAATTCAGGGGCTCTGCAAAAGTGTCATGATGTCCAAAAACCAAACTGTTCCAAACCAAATGCTCCAAAAACCAAAATAGCGCTCCTTCCCTTCTGTGCCCATTTGTTCCCAGACAGCAGTTTATACCCACATATGGCATTGTTAAGTACATTATCCTGGGTACAACAGTGTCATACACGTGGGTATAAACTGCAGTTTGGGCACACAAAAGGGTGCAGATGTCAAGGAGCGCTATGTGTTTTGGAGTGCAGATTTAGATTGTTGGTTTTTGGACACCATGTCACATTTATAGAGACTCTAAAAATGCCCCTACAAAATGAGGTCACTTCTTAGGGAAATCCAATTTACTGGCACCTCCTCCAGGGCACTTAAAAAACAACATGGCATCCAGAAAATCCCTTTAAATCTGTACTTCAAAAGTTAAAAAAGCACACTGCTCCTTCCCTTCTGAGCCCTGATGTGTGCCCAAGCAGCAGTTTACACCCACATATACAACTTCTTTCTACCCACTTAATAGTTTTAGGAGTTCATGACTCTGATGACACAATCCGGGCGCAACATATTGGGCACCAAAATAGCATATTTCTTTAAAAATTTTAATTTTCACTTTGTACATTATTTTCGGGAAGCACTCTTGGGCTCAAAATGATAATACCCCTTGATAACTACACCTCCCAAGGAATATTCTAAAATGGGGTCACTTTTTAGGGGTTCCCATTGTATTGATACTTTAGGGCAGGGGTGTCAAACTCATTTTCTCCAGGGGCCACTTCAGCCTCATGGGGTACCTTGAAGGGCCAAGATTATTTTACACATGTATAAAAGTAACTTCTCCTTAACAGTTAAGCGAGCTATTAAGGAGTAGTTACATTTGTACATTACTACTGTTACAATCAGCCCTTTGAGGGCAACCAGGAAGAACATAATATATTGTTAAAACCTAAAAAGCATGTTACATACTATCCTCATCCTTTTCTGAATATATCAAAAATTAAGCACTATACAAATTCCATTTACCCCTGCAAACGGTATTATGCTCTATAGTTGCCTCTGCACACGGTATTACGCCCCACAGCGGCCCCTGCACACGGTATTATGCTCCATAGTTGCCCCTGCACACGGTATTATGCTCAATAGTTGCCCCTGCACACGGTATTATGCTCAATAGTTGCCCCTACACACGGTATTATGCTCCATAGTGGCCACTGCACACGGCATTATGCTCAATAGTGGCCCCTGCACACGTTATTATGCTCCATAGTGGCCCCTGCAATCGGTATTATGCTCCTTAGTGGCCCCTGAATTGTATTATGCTCCATAATGGCCCCTGCAAACGGTATTATGGTCCATAGTGGCCCCTGCACCCGGAATTATGCCCCATAGTGACCCCCCCACCCATGAACTATTATTATACTCTGGGGTCTTTTCAGACCCCAGAGTATAATGATCGGAGACCCAGGTGGTGACAAACATAAAAACCAGTGTTACTTACCTGGGCCCCGATGCGCTCCCTGCGTTCGGCCTTCTTCAATGTCGCACAGACCGGCGTCGCGACATAATGACGTCGGCCTGGCTCACGTGACGCCTGGGACGTCACCAAAGAAGGCCGAAGCCTGCTGGGAGTGACATCGGATCGCCGGAGAGGTGAGTAACACAGGTTTTTATGTTTATCACCTCCCCTGGGTCTCCGATTATTATACTCCGGGGTCTGAAAAGACCTCGGAGTATAATAATAGTAGTATTTGATGGGGTTCGCCGGCCGCGGCCTCACTTACCATCCCTGCTCCTGCACACAGCCGCTTCCGCGTCCCATAGCAGAAGGGGAAGCGGGGGGCGGCCACGACCAGTATCGGGGATCGATAAGTAAATAGGCCGTTATGTGCCGGGGATACTCCAGCAGGCAACGGCCTATTTATATATATAAAAAAAAACTTATCCTCACCTACCTCCGATCCCTTGATGCAGCCGCCGCCTCCTCCTCTTCTTGTCCGCGACGTCTGCGTGTCAGCGTAGGAGGCGCGATGACGTCATTGTATCGCCGCCTGCGCTGACATGCAGAGGTCTCGTAAACCAGCCCAGGACAGGTATCGCGTAGCTTTGTTTTGTTTTTTTTTTAAGCGGCCTGTCCTGGGCTTGTTTACATTACAAAGACAATAAAAAATGCCGCCCCCCCTGCGGGCCAGATAAGTGCCGGGCCGGATAACAGAAGGCAGTGGGCCGGATTCAGCCCGCGGGCCTTGTGTTTGACACCTGTGCTTTAGGGGCTCTGCAAATGCGACATGGCACCTGAAAACTATTCCAGCAAAATCTGCCCTCCAAAAGCCAAATAGCGCTCTTTTCATTCCGAGCCCCACCATGTGCTCATACAGCAGTTTACAACCACATATGGGGTATTGGCGTGTTCAGGAGAAATTGTGTAACAAACTTTGAGGAACTTTTTCTCCTTTATCCTTTTGTGAAAATAAAACAATTGGGACTAAATTGACAGTTTAATGGAAAAAAAGTGATTTTTCATTTTCATGTCCCAATATTAATAAAATCTGTGAAGCAACTGTAGGGTCAAACTTCTCATTGTATCCCTTGATATGTTCTGTGAGGGGTGTAGTTTCCAAAATGGGTTCACATGTCTGCGGATTTCCATTGTATTGATACTCTAGGGGCTCTGCAAATGCGACATGGCACCCGTAATCTAATGCAGCAAAATCTGCCCTCCAAAAGCCAAATAGCGCTCTTTCCATTCCGAGCCCCGCCATGTACCCATACAGCAGATTATGACCGACCACATATGGAGTATTGCCGTGTTTAGAAGAAATTGTGTAACAAACTGTGGGATGCTTTTTCTCCTTTACCTTCTTGTGAAAAAGAAAACTTTGGGGATAAAGTAACATTTTATTAATTTTTCATTTACACATCCGAATGTTAATAAAATCTGTGAAAAAGCTGTGGGGTCAAAATGCTCACTATACCTCTTGATAAATTCTGAGAGGGGTGTAGTTTCCAAAATGGGGTCACTTTTTGGGGGTTTTCTTTGTATTGGTACTCTAGGGGCTCTGCAAATGAGACATGGCACTGAAAACTATTCCAGCAAAATCTGCTTTTCAAATGTCCAGTGTCGCTTCTTCTGCACTGCCGTGTGCCCAAACTTCAGTTTACACCCACATGTGGGGTATTTCTGTGCTCGGGAGAAATTGCATAACAAACTGTGAGATGCATTTTTATTTTATTTATTTGCTTACTTGTATAGTACCATCATATTCCACAGCACTTTACAGACATTGACAGTCACTGTCCCATATAGGGCTCACAATCTACATTCCCTATCAGTATGTCTTTGGAGTGTGGGAGGAAACCGGAGTACCCGGAGGAAACCCACACAAACACGGGAAGAACATACAAACTCCTTGCAGATGTTGTCCTTGGCAGGATTCGAACCCAGGACTCCAGCTCTGCAAGGCTGCAGTGATAACCAGTGAGACACCATGCTAGGGTTAAATGAATGTTTTATTGAAAAAAAAATTAAATGTTTAAATTTCACCTCCATATTGTTTTATTTTCCGTGAAATGCTTAAATGGTTAACAAACTTCCCAAATGCTGTTTTGAATTATTTGAGGGTGCAGTTTTGAAAATGGGATGATTCATGGAGGTTTCTAATATACAGGCCTTTATAATTCCCTTCAGAACTGAAGTGGTCCCTAAAAAATTAGTTTGGGAAATTTTCTTGTAAATCTGAAAAATCGCTGTTACACTTGTAAGTTTTATAATGTCCAAAATACATTAAAGGATGATAAAAAGATGATGCCGATATAAAGCAGAGATATGGTAGATAATATTTATTAATGTATTTGTGTGATATGACTATCTGTTTGAAAAGCAGACCATTTCACATTTTGAAAATTTCGATTTTTTTTTCCAAATTTCCATCAAATTTCGTATTTTTTTTTTATAAATAAATACAAAAATATTGATTATTGTTTCCCACTAACATGAAGTACAGTGTGTCAGGAAAAAACAATCTCAAAATCACTTGTGTAAGTTAAAGCCATATAAAGTGACACATGTCAGTTTTGAAAAACGAGGCCTGGTCCTGAATGCATTTTTGGGCTGTGTCCTTAAGGGTTTAAAGAGGTGGAGGACATCTTCCCTTAGAGGAAAGCCTTGGCCCAGACAGCTTACCCATTACTTACTACATGAAGTTTTGCCATCTTTTGGCCCTGTTTCACTCACGTCTGCAATTAATTGCACTCAGACCTGCAAGAAAAACAAGACTTGCAAGCTTTTATTACAATCCTACTCAAAGAAGGAAAGGAGCGTGAGTTACTTGGCAGCTATAGACCTATATTGCTTTTAAATTGCGACCTGAAGTGATGGGCTAAAATACTGGCTCACTGTATTCAAAACAGCATACCCCATCTCGAACAGATGGTCTTTGTAAAAGGGAGGGAAGGTAAGCATAACAACACTTCAGTGGTCTATGCTATATATTATGTTCGACAACACAAAATCTTTCATTATCTTTTTATATCATGAGGTCACGAATCTCTTACCGGGCTTACGGAGACCAGTGGCTGGGGTCTTAGTTCAATAGGTAGTAGCTGGGACTTGCGGTGCAGCAGTAGTAGCTGAGACTTGTAGTGCAGTGGTAGTAGCTGAGACTTGCAGTGCAGCTGTAGTAGCTGAGACTTGCATTGCAGCAGTAGTAGCTGGGGATTGCAGTACAGTGGTAGTAGCTGGGACTTGCAGTGCAGCAGTAGTAGCTGGGACTTGCAGTGCAGCAGTAGTATAGAACCGATTAGGAACAATCAATCCTGGCTCAAGGACTGATAGAAGCTGGCTTCAACACAATACTCAGGCACTGAGTGATCAGGTACAGGATTTCAAATAATCAACAGGCAGGAAGCAAGATGGCCACAGACAGGAAACACACAAAACGCCATCTTACTAAGGGACTAGTACTGGCAAAACAAAGAGTTCATCAAATTAAGATCCTGACACATAAATCCTCAGTGAGAAAACAAGTCAATAGCACCTTGTCTGAGCCATTCACTATATCATACGGCATGAGGCAAGGATGCCCCGTCCCCTGCTCTTTTTTGAAACTGATGATGGAGATGTTATTACTTAAACTTCAACAAATTGCTAGCATACAAGATCTCCATATTGGACAATTCACGTACCCTCAGATCTGAGTAATCTACTCTCCCTAAACTATCTTCCTCTTATCCATAAAGTTCAGAAATTCATTTCTGAACTTAAGACTTCTTATTTATTGTGGATGGACAGAAAGAACCTTCTTAAGACATATGTACTTCCCCAGATTTTATCTACTTTACAACTGTTGTCCTTCTAAATGTTCTCTAAATTCTTCGCTAAATTTAGGAGCCTTTTTACTCAATTCTTGTGGGAACAAGACACTCAAGAATAGTTCATAGATTTCTGGTCTTGAAAAGGAGATGGGGGTGTATCCCTCTCAGACTTACAAACTTATTATAAAGCAATTAACTTAATACGATGGACTCAATTGGTGAATCCAATACATTTCCCACATATAGATATTGAACTTGCACTATTGGAAAAACCTCTTGAGGCTTTTCTTTGGCTTAAACTGCCCTTACCTGACTCAACAACACTTATAACACTATGATTAAGAGGTATGCCTAAAGTATGATATTCCTTTCCAACCCTACTACTATCCCATAAGCACTTATCACCAATAGCCAAACTGAACATCTTGCCAACCTTTCTAGACAAAATGTGTCTTTCCCAGTCAGACTTTTGCGTTTAAGGACCCCACAATGGCATCCTTAGCTAAAATTTTATCTATTCCCTATCTGATTACCCTACTCAGAGATAGGGGGCTTGGTCCTCCCTCTATTTATCATTCCATTGATTATCAGAAGGTTTGTATACCCAGACCCTACATGGCTTGAGAATTATGGATTTCTTCCAAATCTCCTATATATAAGGCATTGTCTAAGGTATATTAAGGTATCATACTAGAATTAGTTCCCTTGAAACCTTATTTCAAAAACATGTGGGAGAAGTAGTTAAATGTATCATTGTCCAATTTATACTGGCTAAGCTACACCTAACTGCCTCAGACTTCTGTTGGCGCAGTAGTAATGGAATAGGGACAATCTTTCATATATGGTGGTACTGCCCACCAATCAATAGCTTATTGGAACAGGTTAAAAGGCCAATCAATGCAATCTATAAGTTCCGGCTAAAACTTACTCCCCAACTCCTTTTGCCATGGCTACCTCTTAGCACGTTCACGCCTTCAGGTAACAATCTACCAACCATGATGTAGGCAGAAGCAAAATTCTTAATTCCCACAAAGTGGCATCATGCTGGTCCCCCTCCGTAGGGGCTTGGAGAACAAAGATTCATCAATTAGGTTGTTTTGAGAAAATAATTAGCTAGCAAAACATTCCAGGAACTCTTAATTACTTGGGGCCCATGGCTTGATACTATAGCAACATAACAGTTTCAAATTTCTATCTTAAATTCCTTCTTCTATGGCTCCTTCTTTATATTGACCATACTCTTTATTGATCTGCAATTTATGAATACGAAACAGACCAATGATATCATTTACAGTTTTTTTTTTAACCTGCGCTTGTTACATTAGTGTATCATTTTATAAGATGAGGTTAAACAAAAATAAATCATAAATTTCACTTTATTATGGCAGAAAAGGGGGTTTTAGAAAAAATCATCCTCTCCATACCTATGTGATGCAGGCTGATATGAATTTTTTTTTCTCCGGTGTATAGATATAAATTTTTATGAGCTCCCTGCCAAGATACTTGTGAATATGAATGTTAATTCAGTAATAGTCCTTTAACACTGAAACCTACAAAATGAAGCTATATTTTAACATGATTCTAAAGGATCAGTGGGAGTCTTAGAGTTTGGATTCCTACCAATCATAAAGAGTTATAATATATATGCATATAATATATATATATATATATATATATATATATATATATACATGCATGTAATGACAGTAAAATATCACTTTTAAGATGGGTTACCCAACAATAAAAATAAATGTAAATCATCAATTTCACTTTATTATGACAGACAAGAGGGTATAAAAATAATCTTATACATACCTATTAGTTGATGCATGATGCAGTCTGATATGAAATCTATCTCTTGTGTATAGATATAAATTTTTATGAGTTATCTGCCAAGATAAATGCGAATGTTATGTTAGTAATAGTCCTTTAACACTGCAACCTACTAAATTAAGCTATATTTTAATGCTGCATATTTGGCATAATGTTATTTTACATTTTTATCATAAGCACAGCATGAACTCACACACTGTAATTTACTAAAAATACTAGTATGGCTATGTGTAATGATCCCTGTATTTATACAGTACATGGCATAATAGTAAAAATGGTCTATACTATTGAACAAGAGCTACATTTCAATTTCTAACAGGAAAGGGTTAGCTATGTGTATTGCTTTACTAAAAATTTTTATAAATAATTACCATCTCTAAACTTCAAGCATGGCAGCTCATGTTTTTTCTTTGGAGTCATTTCAAATATGGTATTAAGGAACTATGTTATGAGACATTTCTTATATAAATTAAATCCAAAAAATTCTTCCTTCATTAACTATTTTGACAATGGGTGAAGTACAGTCCTTGTCCCCAGCCACCAGCAGACAAGATTTATTAAAATTGTATTTGCAAATGAAAAGGTCTAAGGTGCAGTGGCTCTCTGCCATGAAGACCTACAGTATGTTGCTTTTATTTGAGAATTCAGGTTCTTTAATTTGTTTCTAAACTACTGAACTTGAATTCACTGCTGTATTGAGCATAATATTTTGTAGGTCAACCTCGTACTACCAAAACATCCCTGACCCATTAAAACATGGACTCTGCAAGACTTCTGAAGGCATCCTGTGGTATCTGGCACTAAGCCATTAGCAGCAGATCCTTTAAAACCTATAAATTGCAAGGTGAGGCCTCCATGGACCTGATTTGTTTTTTTTCCAGAATTTCACAGATGCTTGATTGCTTTGAGATCTGGGGAATTTGGAGGCCAAGTCAAAGCCTTGAACTCTTTGTTATATTCCTTAAACTATTCCTGAACAATTTTTGCAGTATGGCAAAGTGCATTAGGCTGTGTTGAAGGCTCTGTTAAGAGACTCTTACAGAGATTGTGAAAAATACTGGACAAAATAGTACATCAGTTTAGTTACATGCATCTATACAGCGTTGAAGAACTAGGTCCATCAGGTTCTATACTCAAGTCGATCCCAAGAAAGGCAAAAGCCACACACTGTTAATGCGACAGATCCAATTGACCATTAAGTGGGAAAAAAATCCTTCTTGAATCCTACTGACAATCAGACAGATCAACATACTACATTAATACCAGTAGCCCTGCATGTTGCGGTATCAAGGAAGATATAGTATCTAGCCACTTTTAAAGCTCACCATACTTTCTGCCATTACCAAATCGCGCAGGAGCATGTTCTATGATTTTACAGTTCGGACAGTAAAGTAATGCTTCCAAACTTTGTGAAGCAAAAACAGTGACCATGTTTTCTTTGTTTAGTTCATGAAACAAATGTATTGCACTGTTTTATCAGGACCATTTACATATTTATATAAAGATATCATATCCCTCCTCAGACTTCTCTTCTTGAGACTAACATTAGTTTTGATACCTTATCTTCAGAAGTGAAATCTTCTATGCCACATATTCATTTGAATGCCTTTCTCCGAACTCTGAAGAGCACTCTAATGTCTTTTTTATGAACCGGTACCCAGATCTGGATGGCATAAGTGCCTTACTGAGGGGTAAAATAAGACTTTCTTCTCTACAAGTGATGCCTTTTGTAATACAGGACAACGT
The DNA here is from genome assembly GCA_947044405.1 of Leptodactylus fallax. NCBI lineage: Eukaryota > Metazoa > Chordata > Amphibia > Anura > Leptodactylidae > Leptodactylus > Leptodactylus fallax. The sequence continues at coordinate 6,864 of CAMRHE010000789.1, read as the reverse complement.
CTTGTTAGCTTTGGATGATGTAGACTAACATTGCACACTATAATTTAGTTTATTATTGACAATTACTATACAATGTTTCTCTATTATAGACTCAACCAATAGTAATCCATTTACAGAATAACTAGCATGTATATTTTTTGACCCAAAATGTATAGCCTTATGCTTATCAACATTGAACCTCATCTGTCATGTTGGTGCTTGTTCAGCCATTATATCCAGGTCAACTAATAGGAAATGAACATTTTGTACTGTATCTACAACACTACTACTAAGCTATCAATTTCTGCATAATTTATAAACAGGTTAAACAGTTATGATCACATACACACACCTTTGTATTCCACTTAGAACATTAGTCCAATTTCAATATGTCTTATTTATGACTATTCTTTTAATTTGGTCTTTCAGCTAGTATTGGATCATATTACAAATATTACTGTCTAAAATAATGAACCTTAACTTGTGCAGTAGCAGCATGTGAAGAACAGTATCAGATGCTTTATAAAAATGCTAGTATATGACATCTACTGACCACCCCTTGTTCCTTCTTAGCACTAAGGATGGGCAAACTTCACAAGATTCGTTTCAGTGGATATTCGTAAGGTTCAGCCTGCTGGTTCATTTCTGACATGAACAGGAAGTGCTGTTGTTATACTCTGGGGTCCCCTTAGACTTAAGAGTATAATAAGTGGGGGCCCAAGTGAGGTGAGTAAAAATAACAGATATATTCATCTTGCCTCACCTCTCCTGGGCATCTTTGTGGCATCTGGTGGTCCACAATCACAGGCCTCAGCAGTGACATCGGCACGTGGCACCGAACGCAGCAAGGATGCATGTGGGGTGTACCAATGTCATGCTGCATCATGACATCAGCACACCCCACGAGACTGCTGAGGCCCAATCACAGGCCTCAGCAGTGACATTAGGGCACATGATGTCAGCCACAGGCTGGAAGAGGCCTGGAGATGACACGATGAGGATTCCCAGAAGAGTGAGGCAAGGTGAGTATAACTGTTTGTTATTTTTACTCCCCTCCCTTCGGAGTATAATAGTGTTTCATGGGTGACCAACCCCAAAAGATTCAGGTTCAGGTCAAACATGAAACTTTTGGAAAAATTCAGATTGAATTTGGTTTGATTCAAATTGGTTCGCTCATCCCTACTTACCACTTTAGAAAAAGCTTGTAAAACATGACCTCACTTTATACATTCAGCTTATTGGTGATAATATTGTTATCCAAAACAAACCAACCAATATGATCTGTAAATAGACTTTCAAGTAATTTTCCAGCTATAAAAGTTAATCTCACCAGTATACAGTTTTCAGAGTTTGCTCTTACACCTTCTTTAAGAACCATTTTAGGACCATACTTAAACCACATGTAATTAAGCAGGTTGCTTTATAGTGTACACAGATTATAGAAACACATTTAATATCTCTGTCCTCTGGACGTCACCTTTGACCACATTACCCTCTTTATCAGTTAGAAGACTTATATTTTATATATTTTTATAGCTCTTTTTTTTTACTGTTTGTATATTTAGTTTCAATATTTTTTATTCAAATTTTCAAAATTTTCAGAATACAAAAACAAAGAACAAAATGAGTAGATATTGCGATGTACAGTTAATATACATTGAAATACAGTTTCAAAATACATTCTTAGAACCGCATATCTTTAAAACCAAATATGAAGATTACTTATAAAGTGAACATTAGAAATAACATTTAGGCACATATACTAGGCTGTGGATATCTATATCTAGGGTGTATTCTCCGTAAACATTTTTCTCTTCTACATGAGATGTGTAGTTGCGCAGAGGACATTTGACTCGTACCCGCAGCATTGGTTATTCCTCCCTGATTCCCCTTTCGACGGGGTTGGCAAGCCTCACATCCAACCCTATTTCTGTCCCAGCCCCCTCTATTGGGTTTCATATACCATTCCGTTCTTTTTACGTGACAAATCTAGAATGTATCCACGCATCCCAAATTATTTCGAATCTATGAAACGAGTAATTACCCATTGCGATTACCCTTTCATAGGAATATGTGTTGTTAATGGCTAGTAACAGGGCCGACATAGGCGGGGAGGCTGTTGCCCTCCATCTCTGTACCAATATTAGTTTAGCCATCGTTAGAATTTTACAAATAAGTTGCTTATGCCTATTCAGTTCTCCTGGAATTCCAAGTAGCAAAATCGCCATATGTGCAGTAGGGGGGAGACGTACATCAAACAGTTCAGAGAGCATTTCAAAGACACTATCCCAGTAATCACGAATTATAGGGCAGGTTCCCAGAATATGAAGAAGGGTTCCTCTGTCTCCACAGCCCCTCCAACAATTCCCAGGTATGGAGGGATACGCTAACTGCAAAGTAGATGGAGTTCTATACCACCGTAAAATGACCTTCATTGCTGTCTCTATGTGGGTGCTACATTTTAAAGACAGATGGATCAGTTTAATCGTTCGTTGCCAGTCATCTGAAGTAATGACCATTCCTAAGTCTCTCTCCCAACAACGAAACGGAGTGGATCTAGTAAAAGTCGAAATTCCATCCATTTTATCATAAAGGAATCGTAATCCCCTCACATTGGTCGACAACCAAGCAAAAAGTGAACCGTTATGGGGCAGGGTCGTCACAGGATGTTTAGATATGAAGTGTCATATCTGAAAATATTTAAGGAAATCCCCTACGTGGATTACGTATTTTTGTCTAAGATCCACAGAGTATAGTTGAGAAATCTGCGTGATCCCCCTCAATTCCCAACCCGAAACCCCCATGCCATCAATCATCCAGGCCATCAATGACAGAGGCATTTCTGCAATATGAAAATGTTTCACTGGGTTTGCTTTCCCATGTATTAGCTTCCATGCCATTAGCAAAGCGCACATGACTGGGGGAGAAGGATCCCGGAGCCGGAATGTTCCAGAAGGGCAGCCACAGCGCATCCTCCAACTTTAGGGGAGACATAAACGCCTGCTCTATATGTAGCCATGGAACCGAGGTATCCATTGACTTCCACCTTGCACACTGAGTAACCAGTGATGCTATATAATAATTCCTCACCACTGGTACTCCCAGCCCTCCTGCCTCTCGTTGCTTAAATAGAAAGCTTTTATTGATTCTAGGCCTCCTACCATTCCACACATATTTTGAAATCACCCTTTGTGCTGTCTCAAAAAAGGAAACAGGAATGGATATTGGGAGCGTACGGAACAGGTACAATAGTCTAGGTAATAGCAGCATCTTAAAAGCCTCTACCCGTCCTATCCAAGAAACATCCATTTTAGACATTCGCTCGGTCTCTTCTTGCAATATTTTTAACATTGGGATATAGTTACTTTTGTAGAGGGTTCCTAATGTTGTTGTCACCTGTATCCCCAAATACTGAACACTGTCCTTCCTCCAACCAAAATCATAAGTCGATTGCAGATGTTGAAGCAAGGGTGGAGGGACATTGAGAGGCAATGCCTGCGATTTGGCCATGTTTAATTTATAAAATGACAATTGCCCAAAAGTACTAATAGTGTCCATAAGATGAGGAATAGATGTCTGCGGATTAGACAGAGTGAGAATAATATCATCAGCATATAATGATATAAGATGAGACTTACCTCCTATATCAATGCCCCCCACCCTCGGGTCTAATCTAAGTATTTGGGCTAGAGGCTCTATATAAAGAACAAATATCAGGGGCGACAGGGGGCACCCCTGTCTGGTCCCATTTGTAATGAGGAATGGGTCCGAGACTACTCTGTTAGTGAACACTTTCGCAGAAGGTGCTGAGTATAACGCCTCAATCGCTCTTAAGATAGCTCCAGAAAACCCCATACCTCTAAGCACCGAAAAGGCATACGACCAGCAAATGCGGTCGAATGCCTTCTCTGCGTCCAATGCAAGGATCACTGCCTGTACCTTTCTAGAGTCGACATGGTGTATTATATTCAATATACGTCTAGTATTGTCATACGATTGTCTCCCTTTAACAAACCCCACTTGATCGTAATTTATCAAACTTGGGAGACAGACTGCCAGTCTGCTTGCTATTAATTTAGCGTAAATTTTTAAATCTGTGTTCAATAATGATATTGGTCTAAAGTTCTGGGGGCTAGTGGCGGGTTTGCCAGGCTTTGGCAACGTAACTATTAGGGCTTCTTGATTTTCTTTTGGGATGACCCCAGAATCTACCACGGCCGTCAGAAATGACAGCAGTGGGCTCATCAGGGCTGGGAAGAAACATTTATAATATTCATTAGTAAGGCCGTCAGGGCCCGGAGACTTATGTGATGGTAGTGATTTGATGATAGATAGTAATTCTGCTGAGGTAATAGGCGCGTTCAAGGAGTCCAGCTGTGACTCCGTGAGTGCGGGTAGTTGAGCCGCCTTGAGGAATCATTCAATATCCTGGGCTGTTGGGGGGACTATCGAAGAGTTGTCCGCTAGGTTGTAAAGGCCTTCATAAAAATGTTTAAAGGCGTTAGCAATGCCATTAGGGTCATAGATTTTGTATGTACCATCTTTGCTATACATAAATGGAATCCTGGATTTTGCCTGCTTTTGTTTAAGCTTGGATGCTAGAAGTTTGCCCGCTTTGTTAGATTGAGAGTAGTATGTAGCGCTAACCTTTTTCAGGTTTTTCTCATATTTATGCAATAAATAAGCGGTTAACTGTTGGTGTAAAGCTATTAATTTCGTCGCAAGGGAGGGAGACGGAGATTGTTTATTGCTGGTGTCTATAGCTCTTATCTGACGGAGTAGACGATCTATTTCTGCCATCCTATTTTTCTTTTCGATATGCCCTAGGCGAATAAATGTTCCTCTAATAAAGGCCTTGTGAGAATTCCACAGTATCTCAGGGCCAGGAGCAGAGGGGGTATTAATCTGAAAAAATTCTTTCAGGTCATTCTCTATCGTTGCTTTTAACTTTGGTTGTGACATTAAAAAGTCACTACACCTCCACATATATGCTCTAGCAGATTCATATTTCTCAGCTATGGACAAGGTTATCGCTGCATGGTCTGACCAAGTTATTTGAGATATCTCGGACTGCTTAGCAAGGGGAATGCTAGACTGCTCAACCAGGAACAAGTCTATTCGTGAATAGCTATTATGTACCGTGGAATGATACGTATAATCTCTTTCAGAATTATGCAAGATACGCCAGACGTCAAATAATTCATAGCGCCATATAGCCTGCGATAAGGAGGGGTGACGTGTTAGTATACCAGACGTGGTATCTACTAGCGGGTCTGGGGCCATATTGAAGTCTCCCATTAATATTAAACATCCCTGCTTCCTCTTTCCTACCGCCCTCACCAGTCTCCCTAGAAACGCCACCTGCTTCCTATTTGGGGCATAAACTGATACCAGCGTATAGGTGACATTGTTAATAATACACACTACTATAACAAATCGCCCTCCCGGGTCAGCGTATTGAGACAACAATTGAAACGCTACCGAGTCCTTAACCCCAATCAATGTGCCCCTACGTTTTGAGGAGTAGGGAGCATGAAACACATGTGGGTATGCTGGGTGACTAATGCGAAAAGCGTCTGCCCTTAAAAGATGTCTCTTGTAGTGCAAGAATGTCACAGTTCTGCCCTCGGGCCTCACGCCATAAATTGGCTCTTTTCTGAGGAGAGTTCAAACCTCTGACATTCATGGACATAATCTTAAGTACCATGATACATAGTTTGAAATGCTTTGAGATTCTTACCACAACCACTTATACCAGTAGGTGTCACTGTTGGTTTGAAGAGAAACTGTTTCCACCCTTCATATTCACTACGCCCAATGTGCCAGAACCAATAATAAAAAGAAAAACAAACCATGCAAATTACATAACCAATGGATAAACCTTCGTGGCAAAACCAAACAAAGAGAAAAAAAAAGAGTATGGTACAGCGGACCAGCGGCTGTCGTAATCCTGGGGGGATAAGTTCAACGACAGTGGACATACGAAATCCAAGAAAAGGTGAGTCTTTAGCTTTGTAGCCCTTTGCGTGGACGTCTTTGGGCCCTCACTTGGTGCCATCCATCCGACACAGGACCAGGTGGTTGTTTGGGTGGTATCTCGACAATCGGAATGTTCCAGTTGTGAAGCAGACGAGTTCCTTCTTCCAAAGTTTTAACGACATGCACCGTGTTGTATCGGGTAATGATCACACGGACCGGAAATCCCCATTTGTACAAAATGTGGTGCTGGCGTAAAGCTGCTGTAATAGGGATGAATTGCCGCCGCAATTGCAGTGTCGTGGCTGACAGATCCGAGTAAATAGATACTTTGTGATATGGTTCAGGTAGGTGACCCACCTTTCGGGAAGTCATCAAAACTAGATCCTTAGTATGATAAAAGTGGATTTTAGCGAGAACATCCCTGGGTAATGCTTCATCTAGATGAGATGGCTTGGGGACTCTATGAGCTCTATCAATAATTAAATCCATCTCTGTAAGATTCGGCAGGAGCGAGCGGATCAGATCTTGGAGGAACGTCGTCAAATTATTCGCGGAGACCGACTCCGGAATCCCTCTAAATTTCAGATTATTTCTCCGTGAGCGATCTTCTAAGTCTGCTACTTTAGCTTTCAAAAACGACACATCCAACTCCATCTCATAGTGAGCATCTATTAATGCATTGTGTGATGTCGCAAATTCCGCCATTTTGGATTCAACATGAACGGTACGATTTTTCATTTCCTGAAGATCTCTATCTAGCGGCTTTACCATGAGAGACATGTCCGTTTTTAGTGATTTGCAGAAAGCCATGAGCATATATTTCATAGAGGCCTCAGTGAGTGGGTTCTCTGTCTCTGGGATTTCTGCAAAAAAATCAGTGGGTGGGGGGGTAGGCTGCACATTGTT